>CM071571.1:188756053-189187166 GCA_036426205.1 Ascaphus truei
CCAATGTGAGATTGGGTGGGTCAGGCCGGGCCAGAAATACCGTTACACTTGCAAAAAAAACCCTGTAATGTTCAATATATCATATGATGTTCCTGAGATGATAACCCCCGATAATCAATAAATGGAAAACAGTCCAACATGAATCACTTCTCCATTACAATCTGACTAGTGGGCTAAGACCCCCACTAACACTGCAGTAAGGGGCCACACTATTAATGAAAGTGTCCCAACATAGAATATCAGAGTGGAGTATGTGCCAGTGGTGAAAATAACTCACTTTTGGAAGTAGACGTTGTCCAGGAAATCTTCTTCTTCCAATTGGGGGTGTGCATCCGATTTTTCTGATGGGGATAAACGTGAGAGCAAAGAAAAAACAGGCACCGTTTCTCAGGAAAAAGCAAAAAAATGAATAAGTCAAGGAGAGCGTTTGCCCTAAAAACAATTATTTAATGGAACCAGCATTTCGAGCGTGAGCTCTACAAGGTGAACTTGATAAAGTCCACGCTCAAACGCATTAGTGGGGGTCCTTTGTACCCCGTAATGCAGCTGTATTTGTTTGCTGGTTCGCATAAATAATGTTTTTAGGGCAACGCTCTCCTTGACTTATTCATTTTTTTGTCTTTTTCCTGAGAAACGGTCCTGTTTTTTCTTTGCTCTCCGTTCTAATATTTATATTATGCCTCACTCTCTGCGCTGAGCTGGTAATATCTGTTTGATGTATGGACCCCAAAGAGTTATTGTTGGTATTTTGTTAAGCCCAAGAAAAGATCTCTATTTCCTTCAAGCACCCGGAAAAGAAGCATAGCCTTTGAACCATAGAAAACATGCCTCTGTGCTTCTGAAGAGCTGGCAGAAAGCCGTAGCTCTCTAATCAGACGGGTGGCTGACTTCCAAGGGGAGCAGCTCTCAGATCTGCCAAAGAAACTCCAAGGCTGCTGCTGAGCAAACACTAGTGCTAATTTCAACATGACCCATTCCCAAAGCAACCTCACGTATTTAATTGAAAGACAAAGAGGCTGTTAGCTTTCCAGTGGAAGTGGATGTTATACCTGGCTTTCACTCATACAGTAGAAGAATAGCTTTGCACCCGAGGAATGTTAGCTTCACTTTCTATGAGCCCTTATTACAGCAAGTGTGTGATTTACGAACACAATTATACCACCCTGACACACACTTGTGTCCTGCATTCTTATGAGTTCGTTTTCAGTGTTACTTCAGTCTTATGTTAATTATTTCATGTAAAAATACTCTATTTGAATGGAAAGCGAGTTTTCGTGAGATATTGCCGCGAACGTCACTATCGCAGTTTAATGAATATACCCCTGAATGTCTTCATAGTAGTAACCAATGTGAATATACAGGTTATTGTACGTCCAGACCTCTTTCCCTTTCTGGTTTTGCCTAGCTACTGAGGGCAGCATAATTAGTTTTAATAGTGGAGACATACGAGAGATACCTGTGAACACACCAGAAATACATGGGAAATAAGCTATTTTGAATATGCAAAGTAAATGAATGGAGTTAGCATGTTCCCCAGGTTTCCCAGGTATCTCTCCACATGTTGTATATGTTGTATATGTTATGTATGTTTTGGGAGTTATAGAATTCAATGGTTACTTCACTTAATAGGACTTGTTTAAAATTCCACTCACCTTTTTAGATTGCAAGCCGAGAGCTATTGTCTCAGTTTGTCTTAATTTATATGTACCCTTTTTGTTATACAATGTCATTGTCCTCTCTCCAACGTTGTACTGCACCCTGGAATATGTTGGCGCAATACACATAATACGCATACACAATACAGACGAGATCACGAGTATTGTAAAGCTTGCCTTAAACTAGCCCGGTTACATTCAGGGTATGTGCTGGGTGTAACCTGGCTAGTTTAAGGCAGTTTGAATGGGACTGGCAGGGACCCCCGCTGTTAATCTGATGGGCCATTAATCAATGCAGAAATGCTGGGTGGTGTAGTTTAAGGCAAGTTTAAGGCATGTATCCAGCTTGTACCTGGGTCTTTTTGGCGATAGCCACTGGTTTGTGTTAGAATAGTCGCAGTCTCTGCTGTACATGTTGTTTTCCTATGCTATGTGGAGCTCGGCCTTTAACAGATTTCTTGCTGTAAGGAAGAGGTCTGGTAGACCAGCGGTGCGTAAACTGGGGGGATGCGAGACTGCCCGCAGGGTTTACAGAGGTCCTGCGCGCTTCCAGAAGGCACTTACATTACGTTCCGGGGAAGCGGCAGAGGCCTCTGTAAACCTCACTTACCTTGGCTCCAGCTCTTTGAGCGCTTGCTTTCGCGCTCGTGCGGCGCGCTTGGCGCGCGTTGCTCGTTCGCCTAGCGTGCGCGTGCTACGCTCTTCGCTGCGCGCGTGAGCCGCTTGCGCTCGCGTCTTGCTCTGTTTTTTCCTCGCTCTTTCGTGCGCGCGCGTGCCTTGCGCGCGCGTGCTCGCGCGTGCCTTGCGCTCGCTTTGCTTGCGCTCACGCGTGCGTGCGCGGGGTTCTCGCGCTTGCTTGCGCTCGCGTGAGTGCGCGTGCGTAGCGCTCTGCGTGGTGCGCGCGTGCTTGCGTGCGCGTGCGTGCGCGCGGTGCACGCGCCGCGCTGCGCTCTTGTGCGCGCGCTCGTTGGGTTCCGCCGGTGTGCGCGCGGCGTGTGCGAGCTCTCCGTGCAGCTGCGTCGGCGCGCCCGCGCGTGCGCGGCGCGCGTGGCCTCCCGCTCGTTCCGCGTTTGCGCGCTCGCGTGTGGCTCGCGCTATTGTGCGCGCGAAGATTTATAGTGCTAGTGAGTGAGAGGGCATTTGCTATTATTTATGAAGGATGAGGGGCAGTTCAGGATGATTGTCAATCTTGTTTGCTATAGCCATACAATAGGGTCATTAAATGCATGCCCACTTCTCTTAATCAGACACCTGTTGGGAAAAGGGGATATGATAAGGGAGAAGAGAGGTCCACGATTAAAGCAGGAACACAAACCCTAATCTTCAGTGTACAGTACAGGGTTTCAACATAAACATTAAATGTTAAAATAGGATCAAAGACTGATTTTATTTTTAAGAAGTCTACAATGACCTTGTTTTAAACTAGTATTTAATGTAGCATTAATTCAGTATATGTTGTTAGTTACATTGCTCATGGTTTGGACTTTGTGGGAAGGTAAACAGCGCATTGCTGATGCTTTTAATAAACTGACTTTCTCTGGGCCTGGAGAGCTAAGACATTTTCTTAATAGCTGGATTTTTACTAAAAATGGAATTTGATTAAATACCATCTTCTTGATGAAAAAGCCCACTGATACAGTTTTTTGCAATAATGCCCTTTATGATTGAACTGGCATTTCATTGATGGATTTAAATCAAATGTCTTCCCCCTTATTAAAGAAGATCTAAAGTTGGCTTTGTTTCATGGATAGAATCATGGAACATCAGACATCGTGTCTTACAAGTAATCCTTTGTGTTCACAATCATCTGTATTAAGAAAAAAATGTATGCTAATGCTTTATCTGCTTCAAACACGCTAATCACATAGAAGAGGGGATTTATAAGAAGTCTATCATTGCAGATTTTCACATACTTCAGATGTTGGGCTATCTCCTTGGGTTTGGTATTTGGAAGGATGCCATGGCAATTTCAAAGCCGAGCTGACATCATTAGCACACCTAATGTAAATAAAGCACATCAAGCAAGAATCATTATTTGCTACAGTATTTGCACACAGTGCTGAAAGAATTTCACGAAGCAGAAAGAGAGACATGAAAAAACAGAGCCGGGCGTGGGTGCAGGAGGAGGAATGCTCGTAAAACAATGCTACCAACAGAACGATAACATTGTAACAAAGTGAGAGCGAGGAGAGCGGCAGGTACCAAATCACGACCACAAAAAGGTTTTTTTTTATTTTTTTTGTAACCTCCATCAAAACACTTCAAGGGTCAAAAATTATAGCATTTTACCCTTATACAAATAAACATTTGATATACAGGTGCACCAATGAGTATTCTAAAACTTGCCTTAAACTGCTAGAAATCTGGGGCAATCACTAACAAGATCCAGGTACATGCTGCAACATTTCAGTGACATTTCTGCAGAGGCTAATGGCCCATCGGATTAACACAGCAGGGGTCCCTGGCAGTCCCATTCAGTTTGAATGGGACTGCCAGGGACCCCCGCTGTTAATCCGATGGGCCATTAGTCTGTCTGCAGAAATGTCACTGACATGTTGCAGCATGTACCTGGATCTTGTTAGTGATTGCCCCAGATTTGTTTTGGAATACTCGTCGACACTACAGTACATGTTGAACATGGGTACATAATCACTAACGGGGAGATTCAATGAGGTTGTGGTGGGGTAACACACCCATTGACTTGACACCTAACGCCGGATCGGGTGTGTTAATCCGCAATGGACCTTAGTGTATCTCCCCCATTGACACAGATTACACACTGGAAGTGTGGGTCATGTTTGTGGGTTAAGCTCTAGCCCTGGCTCCTTGGTGCACTCACAAACACAATGGAAGCTGCCTCGGGTGCACAACAACCCCCCATTAGGGGATAATCCTGTGAGAGCAAAATCTTAAATTAGGAAGAACCGGAACTCCAGATGTCTTAGTAAATGATCCAATGTATTGACCCAAAACGTCGATCCTCCTACAAGGAAAGAATACTTTTGATCGTTTACCAAGACCGCTAAAGTTCCGGTTCTTCCTAATTTAGGATTTTGCTTTCATCCCCATTACATAATTAGAAGGACTCTATGGACTTCTCACACAGTTGGGAACAGTTCGATTTCGTACCATGACTTCAGAATATTTGATGATATAAAAGCTGACAAGTGGGAGGACCCAAGACTGTATTGTGTTGATGTAACCGAAGCTGGTGCAGAAGGACACATGGAATTAGACATTCCCAGCGTGTCTAACAACTGTCTATTGTCTGAGCTGTAACTGTTTAATTGTCCTTCGATGTTTGACGTAACATTTTCACCCAGCGCTGATTTGTAACAACAACCACATGATTGTATTAGAAGGTCAGGGATGCCAGAGGTTCATTTCAAGACTGAAAACAGCTGGTTGTGACATGATGACAATTTGATATTAGAAATTGCTGTTGCTGCATGTACAGTAGCTGTGGGTCATTGCAGCATTTCGTTATTGTATCTTCTAACCAGCGGTGCTCAACTACAGTTATCAAGCTCCTCCCCCCCCCCCCCCCCCACCAACGAGTCAGGTTTTCAGGATATCCCATCTTCAGCACAGGTGTCTCAATCACCAAGTTTGATGAGCCTCCTGTGCTGAAGCTGGATATTCTGAAAACCTGACTTGTTGGGGGGGGGGAGGGGGGACTGGAGTTGAGCACCCAAGTTCTAAATCACAGATAATATTGGGTTAAAGTTTTGCACTTTGGTGTTCACTAATGGGCTAAAAAAAAGTGCCAAGTTGGTAAATGTTGGAGGTTGTGCACAATATTGAAGATAAATACGTATTTTTCGTAAGGTTTGACATTTTTCTGCGTTCTCTTTTTTGATGTGCAGTACAGTTGCGAACTTAAACCATAACGTATACATCTGTCTGGGATGCTGAAATGATAATCACCAGCACTTTGGGAGAAAGTGGGTCTAGAGCACCTTTTAATGGTGTTCTTCATGACAATTTTGCAGTGCTGTGTCCACTCACTGAAAAGAACTGTCTCCTAAACTCATAAAAATAGCGCTTGTAATAGACATTGTATGTATGAAGGTACAAGGCTTTTTATTATAATTGAGCACATTCAAATAATGTTATGAGTTTCTTTCAAACACGACCACATTTCCAAACCGAATATGCTGTGGGGGCCGTCTTTGTTTATCCTCAGAGGATTCCAGAATGCATATGATTTTTATTTAATGATAAACATGTCTCGGGAGACCAGGCATTTACACCTTTTTACCAGGATCATACATTGAGCAAAACATGTAAAGTGAAATAAATTGTTCATTTATTTGCATGAAAAGGCATGCACACAATGATGCACAAACTACATAAGAAGAGACACACTTAGTTGGGAACTGGGGTAAAAATCTAGAGCTTTCTAGCTGCTGTGCACTCTAAAACAGAGTTTTTCCTTGACCGGGACTTAGCTCCAAACGTCCTGGAATTAAAATCGGCTTACAATCCCAACCAAGTTTTTTGAGAACTTGGTCCCTGAAAGCTGGACTTAGAAAATATTCCGGGAAAGTTTTTCTGAAGCCGTGCTTTGCTATTCGCGCAAGAGCATCTTTTTGTCTTTTCAAAAACCCCGCTTGACTTCTGGTGCTGAGAATCTCCTATTTGATTGGCTCAGGGGTTTCCTATAGTATTTTGGCGTTCATTCACAAAATACTATGGCCAATCACAGCGTGGGAACTTTCCTTTCAGCCAATCGGAGGGATGCCGGTATCTGAAGCCGGGTAAGCGGGGAATCTGAATCTGCCAAGGGACATGTGCAAGTTTGCCACCGTAGTCCCTTGCTATTCAGATGCCACCCGCTGGGTTAGGCTCCTCCAAGTCTGGTAGGGCAAATGGTAGTCCGGACGACTTCCATTCATCCCAAGACGTGGGTACTTGAGCCCTTCCCTCTTACCCAAATGGTCTTCACACCTCAAGCATCCTCTGGTGGCTCTCAACTCCGATGTCGTCCAGACTTACTGGCACCAACTTGGTAGCCCTGGCAGTCTGTCGGAACATTGGTTCTGAAAGTCCCAGCTCATTACGGTGCACCACAGTATATACCATATTAAAAAAAACTATTAATAAAAGATACTGTTATATGTCCTAAGTCTCTGGGTATGGGGAATAGAATAAAAAGCTGCACTTTATTTTCTATTAGCCTATATTCCTCAATAAGAGTGCATAAAATACATATCAATGTGTTGTGTAAAATACAAAAATGGAGTATTAGTCCTAATATAAACAAACGTGATTTGCAGCACAAGCCCTATTGTAGATTGCTTTCTCAATCCATATGTTTCTGAAAGGTCCAAGTTTTTTGGGGAGCGCAGGTATATGTGAAACGAAAAGAAAACATACAAACAATACTCAAACAAACACAAAATCTTCTGTGCTCTACTCAAATACCCTTAATAAAAAATACTTAAAACACAAAGTCTCATACTCTGTCCTCCTTAAGGCCCGGCTCCTCACTCTTGTCCTCAGCAACACTCGCGTCGCCCGTCTCCGTACTTCCGGGTTTAATCCCCGGATGATGGACTGGAGTCAGGTCTGCAGGCAGGTAGCACTGTGTGCAGCGTCCCACACAGCGATTTCTGGATCGACTCAACGCGTTTCACCTTTGCTACAGTTTCATCTGGAGTGCTGCTGAGGGGAAGAGTGAGGAGGCCACTCCAGATCACAATGCTTACTTTGACTTGACACTATGTGGGTGTGTTTTACCATATACTTACTTTATATAAAGCTCTTGTCTACACTATTTTTGGTCTGTTTACCTAATTCCACGAAGGTCCCCGCACCTGTGGATGTACTGAGTACAGCACCGCAAAGACAAGAAATTGCCACTGATCGGGATATGCACTAAAAGATTGAGAAATCTGTGAGTACAAACTCAGTTGGATTTTGGAGAAACCAACCACTCAAAATCATTTAAAACATATTACACTATTGCTTGTATGTTTTCTTTACATTTGTACGAGCCTGAACCTTTCAACAAATTAAAACTCCTGTACTTGTCCGATTTGTTTACTTTTGTTTAAAGACCAATCACCAATTTTTAGCCCAACAGACTTATTACTTTTGTTATCGTCATCGTAACTGGGATAAAGCTGTTTTAGTGGATATCTTGTATGTGTAGCTTTGCTGTAACACAATGGCAGGCGTATAAATATTCATTCTCGACCATTATGTTTTTATTACGTTAAATCTTTTGCAATCTTGAAAGTACAAATGAGCAATTCAACTGCAGATGAGACATTCTTATTGCACATTTTTCAAACAAGTAAAAAAGAGAATTTTTTTTATGGAAATGAAATGTATTTATTTGTTGTGGATTCTGTTTCTTCTGCATGAGTCTATTGCATTTCTGTTATTAAAGAATAAGGAAAATCATATCCAGAAGCACATAGGTATGAGATGGGTTGCCCTGAGTTTCAGCTATTGTGACTGACCCATCTGCCTAGACGATCTTATCTATGTTCTTGGTGCCTGAGACACAGGGAGATAAAGGGACTTGCTCAAGGTCACAAGGAGCTGACACCGGGAATTGAACCAGGTTCCCCTGCTTCAAACTCAGTGTCTTACCTCACTGAGCCGCTTCTTCTCCCTATTGATGAACTACAATACATTTCAAACACAAACACATCATTGTGGTGAATTCAGGTCCCTATAATACTGGATTTAAGAAAGTGTAAGATGTGAGGTGCTTGTAGGCATCACAGTTGACCCAGGCGTCTTCTATTTTTCAAGGAGACATGTCAACAACAATAGTATAAACAAAATGGAAGTCCTGTATTTTCCTGAAAGCGTTGGAGGAAGTCTGTAGTAATTGAAACACTTGTTATCAAAACCTTCATATTAAAGTAAATATATTTTAATGTGTGCATGTTCTTTTCTAGACTAAGGACGCCCTATTCACTATTTTCCAAGACCTGAGGCCTGTTGATCACTTCAATATTATTGGGTTTTCCAACCGAGTTAAAGTGTGGCAGGAGAATCAGCTGGTGACAGTTACTCCCAACCATATCAGAGATGCCAAGAAGTTCATGTACGGCCTGTCCCCTACAGGAGGTAACATCTACCCGCCATTTTTTTTTAGGCATAGCTCTTAACCTGTTGAATCATTGTACTTCATTCACACATCTAATTGTTAAGAAGATGATGCCATTAAGGTCTGTGTGCATAACCGGTGTGTGTAAGAGGAATATCATGTTTGAAAGGATGGAATCTGTTGAGATCACTATACGCAGGTGATAGAAGAAGGTGAGTAAAGTAGACTGGGTCGATACTGACAATCATGGTGAGTTGATGAGCATTTAATTAATGTGCAATGCCAAACGAGCTGTACACTACTCTGAATCGGACACCTCCTGAAGCAGCAGGAGCAACTTCTTTGACACTTATTTTATTCTTGAGTGGCCTTCTATGTGGCACTCTGGAGGACCATTGGCCACCATCCCTTATGTTCCCCTTGCTTACGGCTTCACCAATAACATTGCCAGCTTCATATTTTACTCCAGAATGTAGTTGTGGAGGTAAAACTGGGCCAGTTGAAATTTGGGAAACTCCCCAGTTTATGTAAGCACAAGAAATGCTGCACTGCCCAGGTTTTCTTGTACAATCCAACTAGATATGCTACTGCGTTGATATACACCAAGCTGACTTGCAAATCTAACTGCACTTTAGCCACACCTTCATATCCTTAGAACAGTTGAAATATTTTGATTGGGATATTTGTAATTAAAGATACACATTTGTTGCTTTAGGAAGCAATAGTGTGATATGCTTATATAGCAGGGGTTCTCAACTCCAGACCCTCCAACATGTCAGGTTTTCAGGATATACATGCTTCAGCACAGGTGGCTCAGTCTTTGCTATGGCTGCTCTGTAGACACAAACATAGAAGACAATGTAGAGAACAAAAAAGAGAAGAAGAAGAAACAATGTAATACGTTCCTCAGTTATTCCCCGAGGAAGCCAAAAAACAGGGCTGGCGAAACGCGTTGGATTATACTAAATTACATGAGACTTTTTCACACTGAGGACTGTCAGCTAAAGATTTTTTGCACTGGAGAAGAAATACAGATATTGGAGTATTGGCAAGTTGCAGGCAATGTTGAGACGGCTGCACAGTGAGAGATCATGTGATGGGAGCACCAGCTGAGATCCGGAATCAGCTGTCCCACTTGGGAGACACGACCGCAGACCTCCAGAGCTTCAGACTGAAGTGCTTGTGCCAGTACCAAGGACTGAGATTATCAACAACAAAAAAAGAACTCACAGCTTGTGTGTATTTTTATGCGTGGCCAATATACAACTTTTGGAACGTATTACACTATGTTTCTTTTTTCCTATTTTTTGTTCTCTATCTTGTCTTTAATGTAAATATGTCTTCTATGTTTTGTCTTCTATGTCTTCTATGTCTTGTCTTCTATGTAAATATGTCGTGAGTCCACAGAGCCGTGCTTTTTCTTTCACCTGGAATACTTGACTGACTGAATAGCCTACAATATGATGCTTTTGACATATCGGTCTCATTATAATTGATCTTAAAGCCTTAAACCTTTCTCACTGACTACCCCACACCTCTTGAATGCCCTTCCCCTCAATACTCGACTAGCACCCTCTCTATCCACCTTTAAGACCCACCTTAAAACACACCTGCTTAAGGAAGCATATGAGTAGCTCCATGGCTGCTAATTGAAACCTCATACATAAACCTTGACCCCCTGCAGACGCACTTACCAGAACGCCCTCCTACTGTCTCTGTACGTTCTTCCTACCTACCAATTAGATTGTAAGCTCTTCGGAGCAGGGACTCCTCTTCTTAAATGTTACTTCTATGTCTGAAGCACTTCTCCCCCTTATGTGTTATTTGTATTATTTGTTATTTATTTTATTGTCACATGTATCACGTGTATGTGAAGCGCTATGTACATTTATGGCGCTATATAAATAAAGACATACATACATACACACATACTATACATACAATTGTGGTTTCATCACTTCATTGTTTTTGTTACAACCAGGATCTGAGTAGAATAAATCTGTAACAGGAATATGTATCTGATGAAGAAGTATTGTATTGTATTGTATGTCTTTATTTATATAGCGCCATTAATGTACATAGCGCTTCACAGCAGTAATACATGTGGTAATCCAATAAATAACAGATAATATAAATAACAGATCATGGGAATAAGTGCTTTAGACATTAAGGAAGAGGAGTCCCTGCTCCGAGGAGCTTACAGTCTAATTGGTAGGTAGGGAGAACGTACAGAGACAGTAGGAGGGAGTTCTGGTAAGTGCATCTGCAGGGGGCCAAGCTTTATGTGCCATGTGTTCAGAATAGCCACAGTCCTATTCATATGCTTCTTTAAGCAAGTGTGTCTTAAGGTGGGTCTTAAAGGTGGATAGATATAGAAGTAAATCTATTCATCCAAAATAGACCCCAAATAGACTCCTTATTGATTAAACCCAGTGTCACCTTTTTTGTGACTCCCTTGTAATGTTCCCACAATAGCATACTGCAGGGGTTCTCAACTCCAGTCCTCAAGACCCCCCTATCGCTGCTTCAGCATTGGTGGCTCAATCGAAGAGCCTGCTTCAGCACAGGTGGTTCAATCAGTGGCTCAGTCTTTGAGCCACCCACCTGTGCTGAAGCAGGGATATTCTGAAAAGATCACCCCAAACAGGTCAGTTAAGTTGAGAACCTCTGGCATGCTGTACTGCAGAGCATCTAAAACAATATAATGAATAACAGGTACATACCCTCCCATAGCTCTCTGCACTTTTGGAGAGAATGGAAGAAGAGCTCTCGCTCTCTTGCATTCAGGTCAGAGATGATAGGGATCCGGATAGGGACACCCGGTGCCCAAATATCGGTGGCATTTAAAGGTTTACAAATGGGGAAATCTCCGTCTCCTTCTCCATGATGTTCTGTATAATGTGATGCCCTTTATTCCCCCTGGGAAATTACCGCAATGCTGCCCCCAGGCCCATCACCCAGAGCATGTCTTTCCTGCAAAGTCCCTTCTTCTCTTCTTGTCCATATAGCTTGAATATTCTCTGTTGTCCTTATTCTTCTTGGCTACTGTAACCTCTTACTATCTGGTGTTTCTGTTATTTGGGGGTTGTTTGCTGAAGTATGGTGCTGTACAGATTATGCCCAGTTTTGCAGCCAGAAACCTCCGTGAATAGAAACCCTCATCTCTGCCCTAGCAAGGCATTGTAACCTTTATTGCTAGACCAATGTCACTCTACCATAAATTTGCCAGCACCTACGTTTTTTACTGTCCTAAAATCTTGGCACCTATAGACTCCAGCATTAACACAACATCCTCCTTATGTTGTTCCAGGTTCAGGCCGATCCCCAGGTAATGTGCAGTCCTTAGACAAGCATAAGGATGTACTCCCCTGCAAAAAAAAACAAACATAAATGCTCGCCCCCAAAAATGTTAACACATTTTTTTCCCCTCCTATTGTAGGTAGGAAGCAGGGGTTTTCCAGAGCTGAACTGCATTCATTTCGGCTTCGGGGACCCTCTGCTTCCTGAGATACTTACCTCTTTAGGGGGTGCCGTGATCTCCTGCTCAGTCTTAGCTGTCCCATCACATGGGCTAATAGGAAGCCGTGACGTCACAGGTGGCTTCCTGTTGTCCCATGTGACCGGGGGCTTTAAGCCTGAGCCGGAGATAACGGCACCCCCCTTACTCTGACCATCTCTCGCTTGTAACATTGACCACTACTTATTTCAGTCACTCAGGTCTCTATTGTGCCTTTAATATCAGCAATAGACTTCTCGTTTTCTCACATGGACAAGCACAGTTATCTTGAGGAGGGCACACCATGGTGACACAGTAAGGGAATTCGAACGTGGTTGAGCTAGACACAAGGCTATCCTAAATCCGAAAGAAAGCCTCAAATCAAATAGGGTCTCGGGATTTACAGCAGATAGGAAAATGGGAAGACACAGCGGTTCTTATTTGCCATCAAATTCCATTTTCTATGTTTTGTATGTATATATAATCTTGTTGTCAGTTTATGTTACAGTATGCTGCTTAGGTTGTGAAGTTGTTTAGGGGTGCAGACTCCTCTCATAATGTTCTTAAAGTACCTTGTATCTGGGTTGTAGAGCTATGCAAGAATAAAATAATAATATCTACAGCATACGGCAGTTTAGCAATAATAAGATTAATTCAGTAGTCCCAAGACATGATATCCAAGTTGACATCATGTACTCTCACTCACAGGAATAACCAACTGTAAAGTCTTGTGAATTGATGCCCTAATTGTCACAGGAGTAAATACTCAGAACTGGAGCATTATATTAAAAAAATGATTTAGCTAGTGTCATGTCAATTCTGCACTACTTTGCTCAGTTCAGCAATGGGCTCTCCAGAGGAGGCAGTCAGGCACAACCACATTACAATAGGATGTATCAACATTTGCATCTATAACTAGTACCGTTTTCCTTTTTTCTTTACGTCTATGAACTCCGCAAGGTTTATGCAAAATGTAAGAAACAAGATGAACAGTTATCATACATGAGACACCTGTGCAAAATGAATGTAAATTTACATTCTTGTCCAATGTTTTGAAGAAAATTGCATGAGCTTAATTCATATTCCTCATAGGAATTTGTGCACGTGAATGCACCATCATAACAGGTGTTTTACATTTCCTTAGGTACAAACATCAACGAAGGCATCCAAGTTGGGGCAAACCTCCTCAATGACTACCTTGCTAAAAGCAACAGGGACGAGAGGAGCGTGTCCCTGATCATCTTCCTTACAGATGGAAGGCCCACTATTGGGGAGACCAAGTCCAGCAAAATCCTAGGCAACACCAAGGATGCCATACGGGAGAAGTTCTGCCTGTTCAGCATCGGGATTGGCAAAGACGTAGATTACAAACTGCTGGAGAAACTATCTCTGGAAAACTGTGGCATGACGCGTCGGGTCAAGGAAGATGAAGATGCGGCCGCCCAGCTCAAAGGGTATGTGACTGTGTCTCTGATCCTGCAAATACAGTGGAGGCACTGCAGAAATCCAGGTGAAGTGCAGCTACAGTGTTGCACATGCAATGACTCAAAGGTTTGTCAAACCACAAGGATTGGATCAGCACCACAATACACATAAAAAAGGAAAAACTGAGTAAAAAAAAAAAAACTTACAATATCCATTTGGCTTGTTTTCTGGCTTCCTTTAATATGATCTCCATTTGGAGGTGTTACAGAAATAATAAAAAAATAAATAGGTTAGATATGATAAGCTTAGACATCAACTGCTCTCTCTCTAAAGCAACGTTTCGGGGTTCATAACCTCGTCCTCATATTAAAGGACAAGCCAAATGGACATTGTAAGTTGTTGTTTTTTACTCCATTTGTGTGCTGATCCAATCCGTGTTTTTTTTAGACTGTTTGGATGCCTATTGGCGGACGCATCGAATCTGAGCACCGTTAGGAACAGTAAAACTGCGGCAAAACATTAGTGGTGAGTCAGTGCAAGTTCTTCATTGGTTTTTCAAAGGTTTACGAAGGCGCGTCATTGGACGTGCAGGGGAAATGCCCTTTGTTTCTATGGATGTCATTGTAACAAATCAAGAACTGTGCTTGTCGGGCTCCGGAGATTATAATATTATTTTGCCATTTGTGATATTTTTTTGAACCAACGTGTTTGGAGGAACCAGAAGTCTTCTTTTCCCATGGGAGGGTTGGTTTTTAATATTTGAGAAAATTCAGCATATCCTGTCATTTTGTGGACGGATTCCTTTTCTTCAGCAACAGATACTGTATATTGTTACAATCCAAAAACGGTCTTCTCTAAAAGCCACAGATTCCATTTCTAGAGGAAGCTCTCCTCTATCTCCAGTATATACTGTATGTGGCTCAAGTAACCATTTCCCGGTGCAGCACTTGCTATCCTTTTGGTAGCTTTAACGTTTCTTTGCAGGTAAATTTCTAAGCATATCTCAGCTGCAAAATGGGATTTCAACGTAAATGTCTCGTATTTCATTATCTGACTCATTTCAACCTTTAGGGCTGTTTTCTGCTGCAATATGAATATTTAAATGTTACTCTCTCTTTGTAAGGGTATACACTAATTTTGTGAGTCTGTACAAATCTAGTATATGTGTAGCCCATCTACCCCTGCCCCTAAGGGAGATATGGGTGGGTATGGATTTTCCTGGCTACTCTGTGTGTTATGCTGTGACCTGTTGGCAACAGGAGGGCTGAGCGCTCCGCGATGGTGTGGGGAGAAACCAGGACAGGGGACAAGTTACCTTGTTCTCAGTAGGTGCAGCGCCTCCAGCCAGCAGGGATCCTCTGTGGTTGTTCAGGGGATGAGCCCCTACTAACATTCCTCCATACAGCAGAGACAGTCACAGCATTGTCTTTTCTGATATTTATTGTAGGCAGATGATCACAACAGAGAGGCAGACATTCTTCCTAGCTGTTTGTTAGTACTTGCAGAGCAGTGCCCTGCACCAAGCTTTATACCCAGCTCAGGCCTGTTATACTCCTCCTCCATCTCCTAGTTAGAGCCCTGACTCAGGCCTGCTCCTCTTCCCTCCCATCCCCTCATGGGTGGGAGGATGAGACTCCTCTCTTCTCCTATAACTTCATCTTCTCTCAGAACTGGACTCACTCTTAATTTGGGAGAATGTCAGAATTTATAATCTTTTGGGGAGTGTCTGTAACTCTGACTCATAACAAGCCAGATCTGGATACTGATAGGCCCTTACCTACAGGGTGTGTTCCAATCAATATCCACCCCTCAGATTGACATTCTCAGTAGTTGCTAGGCCCACCCTTGGATACTGATGACATCATCCAAGGCTGTAACACACCCACAGGCCTACAGAAGGAATTAACCTTTCCACTGCCTGCACTAACAGGACTGACACTGGAAAGGCCCAGAAAAAAGAAGTAGCTGCCGGGAGGCCAGGCTATATATGGTTTAATATTAACCAGCCTATATTATATGAGTCACATGCATTTTTAATCATTTGTGAACTCACTGATATCCTTTTCCTACTTAGATTCATTTTCTTTTTGTCTGATCATTTCCCAGATTAGTTTCTTGTCCCATGCTGGGCCTGGCTTAAACCTGTTCCATGTTGGGCCAATTATTTAAGGATGTTGTTTTACATGAACTTTCAAGACAATAGAGGTCACATCTGCTAATGGGACCTCTGTGATCTCTCATGATAATGAGATGATATTCTCATGATAATTATTGTCCATAAGCGATTCTTATATTGGCCCTAAAATAGTATCACAACTTGCAAGGAAAGTACAGTAATCCAATTTAACAAGGAACAATTTCTTAGATTTGGCAGCTAAGGAAACCAAAAGTATCTTGCTAAGCTCTGAGCACACAGTTTATATTCCAAAGTAAAAGTATACTCGTCTTGCTTATCCGAGATATATTGTGTTTTAAAGAAACACTAACACAGTGGTTTCCAACCTTTTTTTGGATAATGAACCCTATGTGAAATTCTGAGGAACCCCCCAACCCTCTCTAATAGCGTGTCTGAGATCAGATGCATTGTAAGGAACCCCAACCCTCTCTAATAGCGCGTCTGAGATCAGATGCATTGTAAGGAACCCCAACCCTCTCTAATAGTGCGTCTGAGATCAGATGCATTGTAAGAACCCCAACCCTCTCTAATAGCGCGTCTGTGATCAGATGCATTGTAAGGAACCCCAACCCTCTCTCATAGCGCGTCTGTGATCAGATGCATTGTAAGGAACCCCAACCCTCTCTCATAGCAACTCTGTTATTAGATGCATTGTAAATTCTTTTGTATTTGATACAATTTTCAAATGACCAGAAAATTGTAGGGAGCCCTTTAGGGATGCACAGGGGAACCCAAGGGTTCCTAGGAACCGTGGTTGAAAAACAGTTCACTAACAAGTAGTCATGTTCTGGTGCTAAGAGCAGTGCTCCATCAGATTGATGAACGCAATTGGAACACAAGTGGAGCCCCTTGTGCTTCATGTATTGGGTGAAACGTGTAGCGGTCGTAGCACAGCTGATTTGATTCCGTGCCTGCGCAGTACCTGATGGAGCACATTGGAGAGACGCTAGGCTCCTGTATGTTAGAAATCCTTCGCTGGAGACGCAACCCGGAAGTGCAGAATAAGGACGATACACAGCTGGTCCCAGCGCGGGACAAAGTCAGTAAGCACCAAATTTCCAGCGTTTTTGATCGGCAAAAGGCACTGTGAACTGCTAACCCACTAACCTCACTTTACTTGAATTGTAAGTTTCTACTTACTCTTTTTACTTGTTCAGCACATATGTTATACTTACCTCTGGTGCGCTCTGTGTTTCTTTCTTTTCTTTTTTAATTGTGTGGCAATGTGCTTCTTATCTCTCTGGCAGCAAAAGGGTTAATATATTCCCAAAACAGAAACTATATCTAGGAAGGAGCATTAAGCAGAGCACAGAAACATTATATGAAGGGCATGGAATATATACTGTGTATATATATATATTTTTTATAAGAGTGGGGTTGCCTGTGCAAACTCTTGTTCAACACACAGTCATATATACAAAGGACTATCTAGAGGAAATCAAACTCCATGTCTCAGCTCACCATGTTTAACTTTAACCCATGGTTATTATTGCCTTCTATAGTCTGACTCCAGAGACGTGATTGCTACTGCGACCCCTGGATCCGTCTTCTGCTCACAGTCGCAGACACAGTTAGTACCCGCCGGCCAGTGTTATCTTATGTTTAATTATTTCAAAACCCCCTTTTCAACGTGACTACGCTTGTAAACATGGGATCCTGACGTTTGAGATGGGCGGTACGACCTAGATCTTGACCGTAGCAACCCTTACGACCGAGGACCGTCGACCTTATGTGACAGAGAGACCGATACGCACTCGGAGGCGACCGGGACGAAAAGAGAGCGCGACTCTGGAGCGAGGCGGGACACGCGAGAGCGCGACAGGATGGACCTGGGACGACCGAGAGCGGGACCTGAGGAACCGGGACGAGCGCAGAGAGCGAGGACCGGAGCGACCGGGACGCGCGATGGAGCGCGGCCCGAGCGACCGGGGACGACCGTAGAGCCGCGACCGGGAGCGAGCTGACGACCGAGAGCGCGCCCGGAGCGGCGGGACGACGAGAGCGCGAGGAGGCGAGCGGGACGACAGAAGCGCGGCCGGATCGACCGAGACGACCGAGAGCGCGACCGGAGCGACGGAAGGCCGAGAGCGCGACCGGAGCGACGGACTACCGAGCCCGCGACCGGAAGCCCGCGGACGACCGAGCCCGGACCGGGAGCGACGAGACGACCGTAGAGCGCGACCGAGCGACCGGGACGACGAGAAGCGAGACCGGAGCGAGCGGGACGACCGAGAGGAGACCGGAGCGACCGGGACGACCGAAACGCGACCCGTGAGCGACCGGGAGACCGGAGAGTCGACCGGAGCGACCGGGGACGAGCGGAGAGCGCGGGCCCGGCCGAGCGACCGGGACGACCGACAGCGAGACGGAGCGAGCGGGACGACCGAGAGCGCGACGGAGCGAGCGGACGACCGAGGGCGCAGACGAGCGAGCGTGACGACGAGGAGCGCGACCGGAGCGACCGGGACGTACGAGAGGTGCGGCCGGAGCTGACCGGGAAGGACGAGAGCGGGCCGGAGGAAGGCGAAGAACCGAGAGAGCGACCGGGACGAACAAGACTAACGGAGCGACGGGGACAGAGCGCAGGACCGGAAGCGACCGGGGACTGACCGAGAGCGCGACGGAGGACCGTGACGACACGAGAGCGCGGCCGGAGCAACCGGGACGACCAGAGAGCGGGCCGGAGCGACCTGGACGACCGGACGCGATGAGAGGCGACCGGGACGACGAGAGCGCGACCGGAGCCGACCGGGACGCCGAGAGCGCGGCAGAGCGACCGTGACTACGAGGAGCGCGACCCGGGCGACCGGGACGGGAACGAGAAGCGGGCCGCCGGAGAAACCCGGGAACGACCAAGGAGCGCGGCCGCCGGAGCGACGGGACGACCGTAGAGCCGCTACCGGGGGGAGCGACCCGGGACGAACCCGAGAGCGCGACTGAGCGACCGGGACGGCGAGAGCGGCGGCGTAGGGACCGGACGACGGAGAGCGGAACCGGAGAGACCGGGAGACCCAGAAGCGCGGCCGGACGACCGGGACGACCGAGGAAGGCGCTACCGGAGCGACAGGGACGAACCGAGAGAGCGCCATGACGTGGACGACCCTGAAGCGCGACCGGGCCGACCTAGAGCGTGCCTTATTCGACCGTTTAATGCCTAGATCGCGAGTCTTAGCGACATTTACTACCTATATCTCTGCCTTATCTACCTTTACTACCTATATCTCTACCTTATCTACCTTTACTACCTATATCTCGGCCTTATCTCTAATGTGTCACGATCGCCTAATCCAGTGGTGCTCAACTCCAGTCCCCAAGACCCCCAAACAGTTCAGGTTTTAAGGATAACCTGACCGATTTGGGGGGCTTGAGGACTGGAGTTGCGCACCCCTGCCCTAATCTCTGTTGCTAAATATATCTCAGAGGTGGCGTTGATATCCTTAAATAGGTTTCTTTTAATCCTTGGGGTGGAACAAACAAGATTTCCAACTATCCCCGCCACCTGACAGAAGTCTCCTTTTATAACTGAATACAATAAACATTTTCAAACCCTATTTTTTTTTATTATTACACGTATTTTACATACAGTATATGTTAAGATATATAATGCATTAGTCACTGTTCAGCATTCATTTTTCACAATATTACAATTATTTGAAAGTACATTAAGGGTGATGTAATTTTTTTTCGGGGGGGGGGGGGGGCTCCTCTAAGGCATCAGCCTGTGCTTTGTGTTTTTAATTTGTATTTTCTTACATCACCTGTATATATATATAGAATATGTCGTTGTTACTGCCACGCCTCCGTGCCCACTGCCTAGGAAGAAATCAGAAACTATGCAACCTCTCCTTGCCTGGCTCAAAAGGAGTGCTACTGTACATCGAGGTGTCAGTATTTACACATTGGTGCTCAGCGTCTTTGGTTACCTTTGTCAGGGTGCTGACATCCATGCAGCCTGGTGTTGTAAGCCGTGATGTTAATGAAGGGCGCCAGGAACTTTTCTCTCGCAAACGGTTTCTTTATTCACGTAGAGGAGCATACACACTTCTTCTCTGGGTGTTCAGGCAGCATCCCAGAGAGGCCTTCTCGCCTTTTACATCAATAGATTTCGGTAATCCCTTGCATAGTAGATGGGGGCTTTCCTACATCCCACCAGGATCCTTGGCCGGGGTGCATCCTCATTCAAGGATCCATATCCTGTCACCCTGTTCTCTTAGTCCCTACCTTGGATGCAGGTGTGCTTATGGGGCCTGTTATTTGAGCAGCTCGGTTATGATGCTTTGAGCCCCTATTCAAGGGACTTCTTGCCGAGTATGACACACATCCCCTGTATCACATACATCCCCTGTATTAGGTAGGACACGCCTCCCCTATATAATGTGGCCCTATTCTCAATAAGGGACACTTTCCCCAACTGAAAAACAATACTGGTGACCATACATTCTGACATGTAGTTACACACTTAAACTAGACTCCATATACATATAATCCGTTTGAGATTTCCTCCAGAGGCGTTCCTCTGAATGCCTCTGGAGGAAATCTCATACGCTCGCAGACTTCATTCCCTACAAATTTATGCTGTCCTGTTTCAACTCTGCCCTCTCTCAGGCTAACCAAACCTATTTTCCATCACTAATCAACACACACAAGTCTAAACCACGCCGACTCTTTTCTGTCTTTGACTCTCTACTCAAACCACCCTCGGCTGCCTCCTCTTCTTCCTCCATCTCACATAAGGATTTTGCTGACTTTTTTAAGGAAAAGGTGGAATCCATATGTCAGAACCTCCTATCTGTTGCCTCCTCCCATCCCACACTGCTTCCCAACTCTCCTCCTGCCTTACTTGACTCTTTTTCCGCTATCTCGGAGGAGGATGTGTCACTGCTGATCTCTTCTTCTCCCTCTACCACTTGCCCTCTTGATCCCATTCCCTCCCATCTCCTAAAACCTCTTGCTCCTTCTATAATCCCTATGCTCACACAGATCTTTAACTCTTCCTTCTACTCTGGTACCTTTCTATCCTCCTTCAAGCATGCAACCGTTATACCATTACTCAAAAACAGCAAGCTTGACCCTACCTGTCCTTCTAACTATCAACCTGTCTCCCTCCTGCCTTTTGCCTCCAAACTCCTTGAACGTCTTGTATTCTCTCGATTGCTACACTTTCTCAACACCTATTCTCTTCTAGACCCTCTACAATCTGGCTTCCGCAGTGCTCACTCTACTGAAACAGCCCTCACTAAAATAACTGACGACCTCCATGCTGCCACAGACAGAGGTCATTACACTCTGCTCATATTACTCGACCTCTCTGCAGAATTCGACACCGTGGACCACCCTCTTCTCCTTCACATTCTCCATACTCTTGGTATTCGGAATAAAGCTCTATCCTGGATCTCCTCTTACCTCTCCCATCGTACTTTCAGTGTCTCTTTTGCTAACACCTCCTCCTCCTCTATTGATCTCTCTGTGGGGGTACCCCAGGGCTCTGTCCTGGGACCCCTTCTCTTTTCTCTTTACACACTCTCTCCAGGTGACCTAATCACATCTTTTGGGTTTAAATATCACCTCTATGCTGACGCCACACAAATTTACCTTTCAACCCCTGACCTTACACCTGCTATACAGACCAAAGTTTCTGAATGCCTCTCTGGAATATCATCCTGGATGGCCATCCGCCGACTGAAACTTAACATGGCAAAAACAGAGCTCCTTATACTTCCTCCCAAACCTGGCCCTACTACCTCCTTCCACATTACTATTGGAAATACGATAATTCACCCAGTAGCCCAAGCACGCTGCCTAGGGGTTACATTTGATTCCTCTCTCTCATTCTCCTCTCATATTCAAACGTTTCTAAAACTTGTTGCTTTTTCCTCCGCAATATCACAAAGATACGCCCTTTCCTCTGTTACTCGACTGCTAAAACTCTGACTCAGGCCCTCATTCTCTCACGTCTCGATTACTGCAACCTCCTGCTGTCCGGCCTTCCTGCCTCTCACCTGTCTCCCCTACAATCTATCCTAAACGCTGCTGCCGGAATCACTCTACTCTTTCCTAGATCTGTCTCAGCATCTCCCCTCCTGAAATCCCTCTCCTGGCTTCCGATCAAATCCCGTATCTCACACTCAATTCTCCTCCTCACTTTTAAAGCTTTACATTCTTCTGCCCCTCCTTACATCTAAACCCTAATTTCTCGCTATGCACCATCCCGACTCTTGCGTTCTTCTCAAGGATGTCTTCTTTCTACCCCCTTTGTATCTAAAGCTCTCTCCCACCTTAAACCTTTCTCACTTTCTGCCTCGCACCTCTGGAATGCCCTTCCCCTCAATACCCGACTAGCACCCTCTCTATCCACCTTTAAGACCCACCTTAAGACACATCTGCTTAAAAAAGCATATGAATAGCACTGGATAATCCTGGACACATGATACATAAAGCTTGGCCCCCTGCAGACGCGCTTACTAGAATTCCCTCCTACTGTCTCTGTACGTTCTCCCTACCTACCAATTAGATTGCAAGCTCCTCGGAGCAGGGACTCCTCTTCCTTAATGGTACTTTTATGCCTGAAGCACTTATTCCCATAACCTGTTATTTATATTATTTGTTATTTATATGATATGTATTACTACTGTGAAGCGCTATGTACATTTATGGCGCTATATAAATAAAGACATACAATACAATATACAATGAGATCCTTCATCAAGGTCTCCTCCTGGGAACCTGAAAGCTTCTATATCCATCCCTCCATCTCTCGCTTTCCATCTCTCTCTCTCCATCTCTCGCTTTCCATCTCTCTCTCTCTCTCCCCATCTCTCTCTCTCTCTCTCCCCATCTCCCTCTCTTTCTCCCCATCTCTCTCTCTCTCGCTCCCCCCATCTCTCTCTCTCCCTCCCCCATCTCTATCTCTCTCTCTCTCTCCCCCCATCTCCATCTCTTTCCCCAGCTTTCTCTCCATCTCTCTCTCCCCCTCCCCCTCTCTCTCTCCCCCTCTCTCCCTCCCTCTCTCTCTCTCCCCCCATCTCTCTCTCTCTCTCTCTCTCTCTCTCTTTCTCCCCATCTCTCATCACAGGTCACCATGCCTATAGTGCGAGTAGTTAGAATATTACCCATGCTTCCCTATGCCAGGTGACAAGCTAGATATCTTCTAGAAGGTGAGCATGGCTAGGTGTATGCCTAGTCACATCTACATCATGTGATGTTGAGGGGTGTTCTACTGCAGCAACCCATGCAGTTAACTCTTTGGCCCCTGTAACCGCCTAAGTGAACATAGTAATGCCAGAGGGGGATTACACCTATTATCAAAATAATGTATGTATATTATTTTGTGAATTCCAGATTTTATGATGAAATTGGAACGCCTCTCTTGTCCAACATCCGTATTGATTACCCACCAGACAGGGTAGAATATGTCACACAGAATATGTTCTTCAACTATTTTAATGGCTCAGAAATAGTCGTCGCTGGGAAACTGGTGAACCGCTCAGCCGAGAGCCTACATGTGGAGATCACGGCAAGCAACAGCAATAAATATGTCGTCCTAGAAGCTGATGTAAAGATAGAAGGAATGAAACTAGATGAAATCACGGGATCTGCAGACACTAAGGACCGTAAGGAAGACATGAATCACATAGAAAGGTTGTGGGGCTACTTGACTTTCAAGGAGCTCCTCACATCTTGGTTTAAGAGTAACAGTTTCAAGGAGAAGGAGAACGTAATGGGAAAAGCCAGAAAGCTTGCATTGACCTACAACTTTGTGACGCCGTTTACACTGCTGGAAGTGAAGGATTCTGAGTTTCAGGCGGATCGTCCCAAGGAAGAGTCAACCAGCCTTTACACTGAGGGGATTGGACAGAAACTGATGAATTTACAGGGGAAAAAATCTCCAAAAGGTACATTATCATTTATTTACTTGGAGCAACATTAATATAGTACCCTTATCCAGGGCACTGTACATTAGTTAGTAAAACAATTGTTTTGTTACATATGGAAAATGTCATGTGATGGGTATAGATTAATTGTTAAGCTGTCTTTGTGGTAGGAGGGGAGGGAACATTATGGTCGGGAGATGTTATATGCATCGAGAGCTTGCTTGGTTGGTGGGCAGGGGTTGGGGTTAGGTCTCTGCTGAAATACAAGATACCAAAATCTCACCAGCTATAAATAGCCTCTTGTAAGTTACTCTAACTTGACAAATACTCAAAGCCAAGAGGGTCAAGAACAGTTACCATGGCAATGGGAGTTCAGAATGTGTGTCTTACAGTAACTCTGATTAAATATTTATTAAGGGAACTGTGTTATGAGAAGGAAGCACCAAGGTTCTGGCTGTTTTGGCACGTTGTACAACCTGATGCACTGCACACGATAAACAGGTTTTTATTTTTTTTTCTATCTAGGTTCTCCTCTTGAACAGCTGGGCAAACCAAAGTCATCTGTCTCCAAAACATCAGGTAAGGGAATGATGCCTTTAATCCGCCACAGAGAGTCCCTAAATATCCGCGGTGTCCCGGTGTATCTTGGCCATTGGCCAGTCATGAGGCTCTCCCAACTACTGACACAAAATGATTCTTCCATTGTAGTATTGAAACATTGGTCTTCGAAAAGTATTGATAAAGATTAAAACTACTCCATGGTCACAGGTTGGGGTCCTGAAGAGGATCCTATTATTAATAGGAACGTTAATGCAAAATAAATGATTGTCATTTTGTCTTGTCTTATCGACTGCTGTGACCTTGATCTAAATGTGATATAGTGTGACTGACTGCTAAGTAATTAGCACATATATATCAATGATCTACAGCAGTGTTTTTCAACAGGGGTTCCTAGAAGCCTTGGGTTCCCCTGTGCATCCCTAAAGGGTCCCTGTAATATTCTGGTCATCTGAAAATTGTATCGAATACAGAAGAATTTAAAATGCATCTGACAATAGAGTTGCTATTAGAATCGTTGGGGTTCCTTACAATGCATCTGACCACAGAGTTGCTATTAAAATGGTTGGGGTTCCTCAGAATTTCACTTAGGGTTCCTTATCCAAAAAAAGCTTGGAAACCACTGATCTACAGCAATGTGCATGATCACTCATTCGGTAGTTATCCCCTTGTGCTGGCCATGCCAGCTGTCACACATGTAACCACAAGTACGATGAGGGATATATTTGACCTACCTTGAACTTGATGGACATGTTTTTTTCCCCCAATCTCCTGTACGATGCAACTATGTATGTAAATACCTTTTAGAGGTCTTTAGGTGCAGTGTCACTTAGCAAAATATATTGGAGCAGCAGCAGGGTGAAATTGTTGCGATGTTACACCATCTCTAGCATTTTTACACTTTAATCTCATATAGTTTGGTTTATTGCATCACTTATTGTTATCTTTACAGTACATCTTAACCCAAATGCGCAGAAACCAAACTTGCGATGATCAGGACTCGTATATAAAGCCGTTTTTAGAAAATCTAAAATGTCAGACAATTTTAGGCGTCAAAATGGAAGGTTATTTAAAATGGTAGCTATCCTGTTACGTGACAACGTGATGTTACTCCATTGGGATCCTAACCTACCACGTTGAACTGCGTCCACCCCTTAATGGCGCTACAGAGTGGCTACATTTACAATATTATGAAAAGTATGTAACTGCGGTTAATATACCCACAACACAGTGACGATGATGAAAGTTTGCTTCACGCCAAATAAAAGGGACCTCTGCATATAATGCCCAAATAAAAGCCAAGCGGGAGCATGTTAATGACGTTCTTGCATTGTCCCTCCATGCTTGAAACGTAGTCATTCACAAAAATACTATTACTGAAAAAAGGGTCTTTACATGGACCATTTATTCTTATTAACAAGATACACAACATTTCGGGAGTACCCACAACCCCTTCCTTGGGTGATTCAAACTTCAATCTATTAGCAGACATTTTCTTAGAAAAGGTCATGCTACACTGTAGTGTGTCTCTTTTGTAACATAAGTGTCTAAAATGACACGTTAACTACTCAAATAAACCCCATAGTGACCCATGGTAAAACAGTACCTTCCTCTTCCTGCATCTTCGCCTTCAGAGCAGTGCTTTGCATGTCCTTCCTAATCACTGAAGAGGTGACATGATTTGTGTAAACATGAAAAAGATTAACTCATAGACATAGCAATAACATTTCCCCCCAGGACTTCATGTCACAGAGACAAAGGCGCAGCGGGAATAGGAGGCAAATTCCAGTCATGTCAATAAAACTATATTTGGATCTCTGAAAACATCTCTCTGAGAAATAATATTTAAACGGAAACTCGTATATTTAGAACTGTAACACAGCACGTCTTTCTCCAGCATTTTGCAATTGTTACGTGACCTATTTCCTTTGTATATTTTATACATCCTCCCAGCGGACGGAGACCCGCATTTCGTTGTTGATTTCCCTTTGAGCAAACTGGCTGTCTGCTTCAACATCGATGGTGAACCTGGGGACATCCTCAGTCTGGTGTCAGATCACAAGAACTCTGGTAAGTGCCCGTTCGGGGATTTAATAGACACAGGCAGAGGTGTCAGCGGCACAAAGCACTCACCCGCATTGTGTTCGTATTCATCATGCGAGAGGAATCCAGGGATTGGCAAGGAAGCAACTTTAGTTAGGATATTAGTGTGGCCTTCTTGTTCCTGTCTGCGGATATTGGACCATATTTACAAAGCCGTGCTACTCCATAGGATGCCTTACAGCACGGCTTAGTACATAAACAGGCTGTACGGTGGCTTCCAGCGCGGCTTAGTACATAAACAGGCTGTACGGTGGCTTCCAGCACGGCTTAGTACATAAACGGGCTGTACGGTGGCTTCCAGCATGGCTTAGTACATAAACGGGCTGTACGGTGGCTTCCAGCGCGGCTTAGTACATAAACGGGCTGTACGGTGGCTTCCAGCACGGCTTAGTACATAAACGGGCTGTACGGTGGTTTCCAGCACGGCTTAGTACATAAACGGGCTGTACGGTGGCTTCCAGCATGGACGGTGTTTGATGTAAGACTAAGACTGCTCGAGGGAAATACTGTATGGCCTTTTATGGTTCATTCACTTGAATGTCGCACACCATGCAAGGCGTCTTGTGGAGTAGCACTTCTTGGTCAATATGGCCCTTATTGGAATCGTGGATAAGGAGAGGGAGGTGGCTTTGAAACTGGATTACAGAGGGGAGGGATTTGTACTTAAAGGTAGTGAAGAAGAGTGTATATATAGAGGACCGTGCTTATACCCTTCCTGCTGAGCACACTGCAAAATTATACATAAGCGAGGAGATAAAGTCAGCATGTTTATAAGCCAAGTTTAAAGTGTATTTAAAACGGTTATGTGCCTGCTTTTTAAAGGCATTAATTACCTTGTAGACTTAAATCCTCTTAAACATGGCACTGCCATTCGTCTATTTCAATCCTGGGAGTGACTGCGCCATTAAAGTATTTTAAACATCATGGGTAACGTTATAGTCAAGTCTTAATGTTCACCTCCCATGACTGTTAGGGTAAACCAGGCCTACTTGAATCTAAATAGAGGGACTCGATTCTCGGCGTACGGTGAGAGGTTCAACCCCCCTCCCCTCCCTCTCTTCTTTCTCTAGCCACTTTCTTTTCGGACCACAATGTGGTCTAGAGGCCATGCCTCATTTGGCGATAATCTATTCTATCCTATCTCAAGTATTTAAAAAAAAATTGTATTAGGCTACCAATAATCTATTATGTCTGTCAAATGTATATCTGCCTAATAAAAATGTTTGGGGAAAAAAAAAAGTATTTTAAACATCGGTGCACAGGTCATTAAATTGACTGAGAAATCCGTCTTTGGTCCTTGGATGTACTTCAGGATAATATTCATACAATGTGTATTTTGTATGTTTATTCTTTAAAGGTGTAACAGTTAATGGACAGCTAATAGGAGCTCCAGCACCTCCAAAGGGTCATAAGAAACGAAGGACCTACTTTAGCAGAATCACCATCATCATCAACAAACCAAAGCGTTCTTACATTGAAATTACACCTGCCAAGGTCATCCTGGACAGCAAGGATAGGCTGATCCTGTCAACCGACAAGAGTGCAACAGTGAAGAGTGAGGACCTTGTGGTCTCGGTTGCGGCCAAATCCAATGTCACTGTGACCATCCAAGGCACCATCAGCTTTGTAATCCTGGTTCATCACTACAAGAATCCAGCTCCATTCCAGAAGAATCACTTGGGATTTTACATTTCTAACAGCAAAGGGTTGTCCTCTAATTCCCATGGGCTTCTAGGTAATTAGCAATGATTTTTTACTTCCATATAACATGCTATTAGTCATATGTCACGTTTTTATACATTACAAATGTACATGATGTGCAGCCGCTACTGGGGTGGAGCCTACCTAACACCTTTTTGCTGCTACCTACAACATCCTACACAGGCAAAGATCTTTTAGTTACTCAATAACAACTGGGTAAAGAGAGGTTGATGAAGACGTGTCATGTATTCAAGAGATAGGAACACTTAAATGTGCCATGTTACTGTAGGTGTATTGACAGGGTTATACAGTGAAACCCCTCATCTAACTATGGCTGACATTTTTAATTATTTCTTCACATATATATTTCATTAATTTTAAAATTGTGCGCCAATCATAGTAGAATTTGTCCAAACCCACCAATATTGAACAGTCCTGTAAGCATAAATTCAATTAATAAAAAGTAAGTTAGTCAATGAGGATATCATTATTTACCAGCAAGTTGTTGGTTTTCTCATAGTGCGTTCTTCTGGTTACTACTGTAACACATTTTACTTGTTACAATTATCTACCAACTGTAAATCAATGTAGGAAAACATGCACAAGAATGTCTGTAAAAAGCATGTCTCACTCATTGCAAAAGAAATGACTTGCTCAATACTCTTTTACTCTGCTCTTTCATATTACTGATTGTTAAAGATCATAAGCAATACAGTGTCAACTCTCTGTGTTTATCTCACATTAAATATGGCTAAATCTCTGTGCCAGATGTTGTATGAGGAGGACTCTACTTCTCAACCTCTCCCCGGTGCACAAGTAAAAAATAACATTGCTTGCAATAGCAAATCCTTTCTTTTATTCGATCTAGTGCTTATTTTGTACCAGCTTTGCACTTGGGTCTTTTTTTTATAGAACCATACGAGGGGTGCTTGTCTCTACTTCGTATACCACTAAACATATTTTAATAAACAATGTTATTCACTTCAAGAAACAATTGTTTAGCCGTGTACTGCATGCAGAATCCTGTGAAGCATAACTGTGTACGCCTTTCTTCCCATGTACTGCAGGTCAGTTCCTCTATAATGAAGTGAAGGTCACTCAAGTAACTGTCGGTACCAATCCGCAAGCTGTTGACCAAACCTTTGTCGAGCCTGGTAGACCAGGTCCTGCCCAGAATGTGGTTAACATGTTGAGTGTGAGAAATCGCTTGGTCCCCGTCATCAGAAAGCAAAGGAAGATATACAACGGCCTTCACCAGGTGGACTGTTGGTTTGCAAAGAATAATGCAGCCAAACTGATTGATGGAACATACAAGGACTACCTGGTGTCTCATCTCTTTGACTGTGGAAGTGATTTGATAACCAATGAAGTTTAAGATCAAAGCACACAAGGCACTGTAGACAATTTCAACTACATTCCACTTTTCATAATGGAGGAGAACATTGAACTTGTTTTTGGAGAACTCGTATGTTTTTATTCAATGGGGCCTTCTATCACCTGGCAATGCACTGAAGGTACCTTTAGCAACTTAGGGGTTATAGAAGGGACACCATGAACAGCTAGAGCAGAATTCAGGATCGAACTTGGTAACCATTTTTAATGAGCGATATTTATGTTTCAATCCAAGGATTTCCTATGTAATCGTAATATTGTCGTATATCACCACTGTAGGTATGTACTGTACAAGTAGCTATTTCAATCCAAGGATTTCTCATGTAATCATAATGTTATCATATGCCACCACTACAGTTATACAGGTAGCTGTTCCGTTGTCTACCAGTTTTTTAATGACATACATCTTGTGATGATTCCGTTACCTCAAATTAAGTTTCATATTACTTGTTTGTGTCTGAAATTGTCAGTATCATTCTCAAATACACTTCCACTTGGCAACTTTCATGTAATGTTGCCAATTATGTGAGACTTCTACACAACTAAAGTTCCCAAACACCACATTCTAAAAAATGAATGACTCTTAATTTTCAGCTGGAATGAAGGGATTAGTGTTCTCTTGGCTCCGTCTATCCTCCGGTGTATAATAGTAGAAACTCTGTGCACGCTACTGCTGGTGTATGGTTGCGAACTAAGAAGTTATTGACATTCAAAACCTGATTTGTACTGTAGAACAGCGGTGCGCAAACTGTGGGGCGCGCCCCCTTGGGGGGGCGCAAGATTATGTAGGGGGGGCGCGGGCTGCTTGCAGGGAAACCTGGGGGCGGGCAGAGCTGTGCACGGGCAGCCAGAAGCTCCGTGCTGCTGCTTCTATGTGTCTGTGTCTTGCAGAGGGGGCGGGGCTTCTCTCTGCACACAGACAGCCCCTCCTTCTCTTCCTGTCTGCTTCCCGCACCAGTTTTCAGCAGCATGGGGGGTTGGGGGATCGGAGCATGTCGCCCCCCCAGGTGAAATTGTGTGTGGTGTTATTGAGGGGGTGTGTGGGGGGGGGGGGAGTGGAGTTTGTGTGTGTGTGTGGGGGGAGGAGTGAGTTGGTGTGGGGGGGGGGGGGTGATGAAGGGGGTTGAGTTGTTTGTGTGGTTGGGGGTGGGGATTGAGTTGGGGTGTGTGTGGGGGGATGGGTGGGTGGGGGGGGGGGAGTGAGTGTGTGTGGGTGTGGGGGGGAGGGGTGTGTGTTGTTTTGGGGGGATTGGGGTGGTGTGTGGGGGTGTGGGGGATGTGTGCTTGTGGGTGGGGGTGGGATTGTGTGTGTGCTGTGGGATTGAGGGGTGTGTGGGGGGGGGGGGGGTTGTGTGTGTTGTGTGGGGGGGGATTTTTGGGGGGATGAGTGTTGTGTGTGGGGGGGGATATTGTGTGTGATGTGGGGGGGGGGGGATTGAGTGTGTGTGGGGATTGAGTGTGTGAGGGGATTTAGTGTGTGTGTGTGTGTGGGGGGGATTGTGTGTGTGAGTGTGGGGATTGAGTGTGTGGTGTGTGTGTGTGGGGGGGATTGAGCGTGTGTGTGAGGGGGGGGGATTGAGTGTGTGTATGTGGTGATTGATTGATTGACTCAGAGAGTGTGTGTTGTAATGCAGTGGTGCGCAAACTGGGGGGGCAATGAGGTGCAAGATTATTTAGGGGGGCGCAGGCGGCGTGCGACGAAAACTGGGTGCGCGGGCCGGCAGACGCTGTGCGCGAGGGGCGGCCAAGAAGATGTGCACGGGCGGGCAGCCGAAGATGTGTGCGGGTGGCTGAACAGGATAGTGCAGGTGGCGGCAACGTGATGGTGTGTGAGCGCACGTGCAGGGGCTTCGGAGGTACGGGGAGGAGCACGCCCGATAATGGTGGTCAAACGCCCCTCCTTCTGGTGTCTGCCCTGCAATAGCGCAGTGTTCCTGCTCTCCTCCGCTGGCAACCTGCTTCGCTGCGATCCTCTGCAAGTGAAAGGGTAGGCTGCCACTGTATCAATCACACTATGAATGTACAGAAATAATGTAAAAAAACTGTGAAAACACAACATTGAAAACGGGAAAAAATAAATAATACTGTAGGTAGGAGTTTGGATGACAATGGGGATAGCAAGACAAAAAGCATGGAGGGGAAGGAAGAAAAAAAGGGGGGGGGGAAGGAAGGGAGGTAGCAAAGAGGTGGATGAATGCCCCCCCAAAGGATTGCCTTTGTGCACGTACGCTCTCCCAAGCTTGGCGCTTGCGGAGGCAAACAAAATTGACTTTGATGTGCGCTCAGCAGCAGTCAATACACACAGACACACACACAAATAGCCCCGATCCACGCTTGCAAAATTATGCAGGACACCCTGTGCTCATGCTTGGAGAGTTGGTGATGTCACCGCTCTCAGCGGCAGCGTGGACGCAGCCTAATTTTGCAAGCGCGAGCTGTTGAAATATGTAAGTATTTAAACATTTTTGGATTTATATTGTATACCGTTTAATAAAGGTTTTTTTTTTTTTTTTCATGTGATTTTGATTACATCAGACAGGGGAGGCCCGAGAAATTTTATGGATTAAAAGGGGGGCTCGGCATAAAAAGTTTGCTCACCCCTGCTGTAGAAAACCACTTGATGATGATCCTCATACAAACTTACGGTTTACAATTATGTTACTAAAGGCAGCTTCGCATATTCAGCTACAGTACGTCCCAATACATGATGAATAGGAATGTACACCTTCTCATTATCTAAAGAGGTCAACCCAGTGTGGCTTTCGGCTGCGACTGCACATGAGAACTCGGGGAACGTAGAGGGCAGAGCCAAGTTTCAAATATTAAAAGGTATCAAATTCACTGCCGGAAAGACATGAAATAAAGTAATTACTTCCTCAGTCGCATACCAGAAAGGACAGTGCAGAGCCCATACAACCGCACTTGTGTTTCAGTGGATACTGATGCCAGCTAAGGGCCAGGTTGACAGAGGTCTGTTATTGACTTAACAAAGCCTTAAACTAAGTTAACACCTCATTAAGCGCTAACCTGTATCTTCCAAGCTCAGTAACGCAGAAGCTGGAGATGGCATTGGGTTAACTACAACCGAGGTTAGTGCTAATGATATGTTCCCTCAAACAACGCCTATCCAAAGATCCCTGTTCTAGTTAATGCGGGGATTTAACTTGACGCCCGTTAGATCACATATCACACTTAGAGGTGGTGTTACTCCCCTCCAGACCGAGTATATATGCTAATTTATATATGTTAATTATTTAAATTGACATATGTCCCAGGTATCCTCCTTTTTGTGCACAGGTGTCTCCACGTGTTATATACAGGTGGGCTTGGGGGGAGGTATATATAGCACTCTCGCAAAGGTGAGTGAGCCTCTATATGTAAGCGCAATATCATACACTCATCAAATTGTTTCTCTTATATATTGAAAAGTCATCCTTCTACATCCATGCAGGTCTCTAAGAGCCCATGAGGGAGAAATCACTCAACAAATCCTTGCTGCCTGGGATAGAACAACATGGCCGATAGTCAGATGAAGCTTTAATGCCAGTCTGATGATGTCACTGCTCTGACTTGGGTGGGAGGGCAAATAATCGGTTAGCACGAAGGAAGCAGGAAAGTTTGAGAGCGGAAATGGTAATCCCCAATTCCTTGGAAATCCTTCAAATTCTTGATTAGTCAGCGATTATTATTTTTTTTTAACGAGCCATGTAGGTTTATTAGTATATCTGTGACATGTTTGTCCACCCCTCGTTACGGAAAGCACATTTTCTACTCGCCAAGAAACGTTTGGCCAGTGTGAATTGTCAAATAGTCCGTGATCTCTAAATGATCCGACGGTTTAAGACAATAATAAATACAACAGTAATACACAAATAAGACATGTTTGTAATCACTGAAAGGTTATAATCTTTAGTAATTCTTAGATATAGATGTTACAACTGGTAATGTCCGTCACTGGTTACTTAAAGCTGCAGTGCAGTCTTTTTTTATTTTTTTTACTTCAATAGTTTAATGTGGGCAATCTCTAATTACCTAAAGAACTGTATAGCTGCAGGTCAATTCGTTCTCCATGTATTGATCGGCGAAATTTGGTGACATCATTAGAGAAGGGATATGTTTTTCTTCTGCTTCTGTCACTCAGTGGAAGCTCATGAATATTCATGAGCACTCCTGCACTGACAAGTGCTAGAGGGAGGGCAGGGCTGACAGAGGGGTGTGCCAGGGCTTGTGACAGGACATGAAGGGGCAGTGCCTTAGCAAATGGCTGTTAAAATACAATACAAGAAAATTGGTCTTTCAAAGTTGTTGTTTTAAAAACAGAAAATGCTATAAGTATTTTTTCTTACTACAGAACTGATTTATTAAAAAAAACACACATGCAGGATATTGACTGAACTACAGCTTTAATAACCTCCATAGAGCCTGTAATGGTTTTGTTCTGTAATAAAACATGCATCTCTTGTTTAAACACTGAATACTCTTATCTGCATAGAAAGAGACATATAAACCATAGACGGCAATATCTTAACGCAGACGGCCATGCTGATCGCCATTTTAAAACCCCGTTTCTACTTCCTTTTTACTTACTTTAATAGATATCTTGTTGCCCTTCCAAAGTCTGATTCTTTTTTTTTTTTAATCTGATGCTCTGTGCAGGAGTAAGCATTTCAAATGTTACCATAAGTGTCCGGGATGTTAAAATGCAGCTCTCCCCAGAGCGCAGTGCAGGGTGAAGGTCACCACGGTGACCTCGGAAGTACAGATTAACAACATCATGATTGTTAACACAAGTTGATGAGGGGGCAATATACTAACACTATATGAGTTACGCTCATATATGCTTCTAGGGCAGGGGTAGCCAACGCCAGTCCTCAAGCCCCACCCCCGCCAACAGGTCAGGTGGATTAATCAGCCCCTGCTTCAGAACAGGGGCTCAATTAGTGGCATAGTCGAGACTGAGCCACCTGTGCTGAAGCGGAGATAATCTTAAAACCTGACCTGTTGGGGGGTCTTGAGGACTGGAGTTTAACACCCCTGATATACAGTATGTGCAGTCCTTCAGAGCAGTAGAACAATGGTTCCCATGTGGACATTGTATGCGAGTTGGATGTGGCATGCTTGAGAGAATTGATGCCTTATATTTTGTCATATTACAAAGTGTACCCCACTTAAAATATAAAGTTCCTCACTGAAATCTCAGCCTCATTTATAACGCTGCGCTATCTTCTTAGGCTTAGTATCAGCATTAGGCCGTGCCTATAGTGCCGTCGATGGCGACGGTGACACGACGGGTGACGTCACCCGTCGCCACCAGCGAAAGTTATGTTTCGCCGGGTGGCGGCATCGCGGGATTCCGCCAATTTGATTTGTTAAAGGGCCGTCACGTGACGCGACGGCCCTTGAAAAATCTAATTTTGCCGGCGTCAGGTTTTCGCGACGGGGTTCGATCGCTTGTCGCCATCGCGTGCACTATAAGCGTACACGGCGGCGGCAGCAATGTATTTGTTTTCGGGCGACGTCGCTATAAGCGTGGCCTTACACTTCATTTTGGCAACATATACGTGTGCAGTTTAATACATGGGGTAACTGAATGTACAAAGGAAAACAGGATAGGAATATTGCAACAATGTGAAGCTGTTTTGCTGTTACAACATTTCAAATGATTGAATGGTTCCTATCCCTTCCATTGGTGCTGTTGTAAACAGGAATCACAATGAGCCATGCGGATTCCCGCCCTGATCACCTGTCCGTTGCCGGTGGTTCTCAAACCTTTCTTCAGGGACCAGGTGTTGCGAATTACCAGTGCCTTTGCAATCAGGTAAATATTCAAAATGTTGGTTGTGCATACTGTATGTGAGAAGCCTTGTCTGGCTCAGGTCCCTCACAAGTGCTTTGGGAATCACTGCTCTAAACCTTTCCCGTGCGTCAAGGGTTCTCAACCAGGTCAGGATTTCATGATATCTCTGCCTCCGCACAGGTGGCTCAGCCGCAAGGGTCAACAGGTCAGGTTTTCAGGATTTCCCTACTTCCCTACAGTCTTCGACTGAGCCACTGATTGAGTCACCTGTGCTGACACAGGGACTGATTGAGCCAGCTGTGCTGAACCCGGGATATCCTGAAAACCTAACCTGTTGGGTGGCCTTGAGGACTGTATTTGTGAACCCCTCCCTTATGTGAAAAGTACCACCACACAATCCTTTACTTTCCATTCAAGTTGCCATTAACAGGCACCGTTTGAGTTTTCTATCTGCAGAGTTAGATGGTCCCAGCAGAATATATTTGTAGTAGGCGAGGAAATCTCCATTCATATATGGGGTAACTCCACGTTTGCAAATTGGACAAAAAAACCCAGAAGAGTATGTCCAAGGTCATTGACTAACCTCTGCTGTCCAATAAGCTCTCTGTACTGTAGATGTTTGGAGAGATAGTAAAGCTTCTGAGAGGCCTCCAATAAGTATTAGTTCAAATGTATTCAAAGTAGGAAAACTCAATTTGGGACCAAGTGTCAGCTCGATGTAACCTTTGACAGTTCATTTTATTTTCATGTATGTTTAGGTGTTAAAATGAGATTGTAAGCTGTTCTGGGCAGGTAGTCACTGTTCCTGTATGTTCTGCACGTGTATTTATATGTACAGTACTGCATATGATGTCAGCGTTATATATAAAATAAATATATATTCATCGAAAACCTCTTGCTGCTAGAGCCAGAAAATCTTGAGGAATTAATTAACTGCTATCCTCCCGAGCTGCAAAGGGGTTTGATTTCATCTGTAATATTCATGGTAACACAAAACAATCTTACATTGGAGAAAACCTGGACTGATAACTGTAAGTAAGCAATATCTTGCTGGTAACGGAGCGATCTTGAAACCATTGCAACTTCTCATACAAAAGGAATGCATATGCTTTTGTCTTTAGCCAGATGTAGTTAACTGGATTATGTACAAACTAAGCAACTAAAGTAAATACGCTCAGGGTGGAACCACATTATACCAAAATGGTGATCTACTGCTGTAATAACTCTGCAATCACATCATCATTCCAACCCCAGTGTTATTAATCATAGGAGGTAGCACACAGGATGGGCGGATTATCCACTGTGGAGTTCCTTAGGCTGAAGTTATCACACGCATTGAAGGATAGACGAACGTTTATCAGATCGTCCAGCAAATATTGTGATGTAATAATGGATAGCATTGCTGGGTATCAGATTGATGGATGTGTTGGTACTATTCGGATCTGTGTTATCTCCATAGACTTTCAGTGCACTTTTCTTTACTTGAGTGTGGGTCTACCTATAGCCCATCATGAAAACATCACCTGGTCCAGAGGTGGTAATGGACAATGGTGTATCCAATCAGAAATGCATGAACAGCACGCAACCTTCACCAACCGCTGTAATAGAGGGACATTAAATGCTGTATTATTTATTTATTTATTTATTTATAAAATATTTTACCAGGAAGTAATACATTGAGAGTTACCTCTCGTTTTCAAGTATGTCCTGGGCACAGAGTTAAGACAAATAATACATGGTTACAAATACAGTTACATAAATGAACAGGGTATACATGTACAAGACATTGCATGCACAGTTAAAGAAAATATATGTTATGGGCGTATGTAACAGTTACATACCAGATTAAAATGTGAGACAGCCTTAGATTTGAAAGAACTTAAACTGGTGGTGAATGTGAGAGTCTCTGGTAGGTTGTTCCAGTTTTGGGGTGCACGGTAAGAGAAGGAGGAACGGCCGGATACTTTGTTGAGCCTTGGGACCATGAACAGTCTTTTGGAGTCAGATCTCATGTGATAGGTGCTGCATGTGGTAGAGGTGAGGAGCTTGTATTAAGTAATGTATTGAATGTTCCTCCATCACAAAAGGAGGTAAAGTACTATTTGGGTTGCTCCTGTTAACTTTTACAGTGGACACCAAGATGGATATTACATGGATCCCAAATGTAAAAAGATGGACCGTTGGTTACTGTGATGGTAAGAAGATAAGTACAGGACAGGTCTGCAACTTGAAAATAAGGGCATTATCTCAGCTTTCAATATTTACTAACCACATCGCTGCCTCAGTGAGACCTTCAATACTTTACAGAGCAATCCGTTGCAAGAGCCTGTCCTGGGTACAACATAATACATTGACAACATTAAAAGTTACCGTTATGAACATGTTCAAACCGCACAGTCCTCTAATGTTCATTAACAGACAGAAAGCCGTTATCTAGGGCATGTGTTTTGTTGGCCTGTGCAAACGCTTAATGACGCCGACTCCCTCCCCCAGCCGGAACAACTCACGCGCCCTCCTGAATGACTCTCCCTCATTCCCGCCTGAACCACTCCCCCTCACCCCCCCCCCCGCCTCATGAATGGCTCTCCCGCATGCACACCTCATTTCACCCCCCCCCCTGAAATTGCCACTGTGTGCAAATGCACGTGCTGCACCCCCGGTTGCACCAGCCCAGCCGTTACCTATAGCTAGCTTCCATTAGATTTACTTCCTTATTGCAAAGTATCAACGTTTTTGTTTGTTTTCCTCCGTTCTCTTTCACAAAGTGATAGGAGACCTAGGAGGTCATTCTATATAGTCTGAGTGGATATTTCCGTCTGTAATAGGCTTGATCCTGCTCCAGACAGCATAGAATGATCCCTTAAATTGTAGTAAAGGGACACCGTCTCCTAGGGCCAAAGTGGACTAAACGCAGTGACATGTTCAATAGGCTAATTTTAGGTCATGGAGTCTTTTTTAAAGAAATCATATACGTATATATAAAGTCACTGACTCTGTGAGCAATGACACCGAGTGTGAATCAGGGGAGCCTGGTTCAAACCCCGGTGTCGGCTCCTTGTGACCTTGGGTAAGTCACTTTATCTCACTGTGCCTACAGCGGGCACTATATAAAATAAATCAATCTTTTTAGATTGCATTTTAAAGTTTTTACAATTCTCTGGTAAATAAATTCTTTGGAGGAATTTTACCATTTATATGTAATCTCCCATGTTGAGTGTTTGTCAATACTGAAGTCTAGAGGGTAATGTGGATTTTTTTTGTCTTTAATTAGGGTGTCATCATTAGTCAAACTTAAACTCATAAGCATCTGATGAAAATTAAATTCCATAGACCTGAAGACAATGAAACATTCATTTTTTTTTTACAGGATACAAATAAGTCCAATTGTTACTATAAGAGTGATTAAAATGTTTAAAGGAAGTCAACTACAGTTAAGTATTTTAATCGTTTGGTCCACTACATGACACTGCCCTGATAGCCACTTACAATATGTGTGTGCAGAAGAAAATAATTTTGGGAACCATTTGATTTATTAGTCTGTGTGAACACATTAGATATTTGTACTATACTGGATAATATTTTACTCTCTTATTTGAACAAACTGAAGTCCTCTCCAGCACTGGGAAGCTGACCCACGGCATAATGAGTAGGGGCAAAAGGTCCAATAAATACAACACAATAGCACAAGTGTGGCCAACTCCAGTCCTCACGGGCAACAGACGGGTCAGGTTTTCAGGATATCCCTGCTTTAGCACAAGTGGCTCAGTCAATAACTGAGCCACCTGTGCTGAAGCAGGGATATCCTTAACAACTGACCTGTTTGTGGCCCGCGAGGACTGGCATTGGCCACCCCTGCAGTAGCAGTTCAAACAAACAAAATTAAAATGTAGACAGATGGCTCGGTTTGCTGCCAGAAGGGCTAGCAACACATTGATTTGCCACCTCCAGCAGCAGAGGAGTTAAATCGTTAATCGTTGTATTTCACAGAAGAAAGACCATGTTTGGCGAGGAGGTTACCCTGTGACTAAAGGGGTCCAATTAAAGAGGTTTATTCAATGTTCTCAAATGGAATGTTACAAACGTCCGGGATTCTGAAGATGGTCACCTGATTCCGAGACTGAACTTTAAACCTCATACAATGGAAGACGGCATTCATTCACCTGGGACACCAAGACTACAATTGTGTCTTCTGCTCCTAAATGTGGAGATGGGTTTGGTTACCTTTCTAGTATTTCTTACATAACCTAATTTAGAGCATCGTACTCTTTAGGCAAGATCAGTACGTAAATGTAACATTGTGTTTGTGATTACAGCCTTTCGCCTGTATGAATTTACCCATTGTTTCAAGTAGCTGGAACCGTATTAAGTACGGCACTGCAGGAGTTAGATTACAGTCAGAAAACTATCTCAAGGTAATCAAACGTCTGCGCTGACATATGGTTAAAATATCCAGGATTTAAGCTTAAACAGAAGAGAAACTAGTTTGCAGAATGAATGCTTCCAACACAAGTCAAATTCGTTTTTGGATTTAAAGACCATGCATTGCAAGTATTGAATCTACTAATATGTGCTATTTTATACAGTAATACCAGCTGTAAAAAAAAAAACTAATTGTGTTACTGGCTTCCTCAAACAAACGGAGTTATCCTTAGCCGTGTAAAAGAAAATCACTTTCATGGTGTGCTGAAAAATTAAATCATGTTTTCTTTTCACCAAGAGCCTATCACGTTCGTGCCTTTGTCCTGGATGAAATAACCCTGTTTGTGTACAACTACATACAGGCAGTCCTCGGTTATCCGACGCAATGCGTTACTCAAAATGGCGTCGGATAGCGAAGCGTCGTAAAGCGAAACCCGTTTTCCCATAGGAACACTGTTTAAATGAAACGTTCCGTTCCTGAAGGCATTTTTAATGCTAAAATACACAAAATATTTTACACAAACAATAAGATTATGCTGCACACACATACATTATGATGTACAGATTCTATTTATTGAATCCAGAACTGTATAATAAAACTGTTAGACATGTTTAAAGGCATAAATACCCCACTAAACCCTCACACAGACTGATCTGGACGATTTCCCTAACTGCAGCTTCCTGATTGACATAATGTTGCAACTTTGCAAAGCGTCGTAAGAGCGTCGGATAAGCCATTTCGGCGTCGTAAAACCGGCCATAGGGATGCATTGGACAGCGTCGGATAAGCCATTCGTCGTAAAGCGAAGCGTCGTAAAATGAGGACTGCCTGTACAGTATCTGCTCACTGTCAGGGGACATAACAGCAGAAGGGGTATGGAGGGTGAGAGGCTGAATAGTTCAGCTCAGTAGAGTAAGGTCACAAAAAGTGAAGAAGCTAAAAAAAAAAAAGTTAAATACAACCAAGTTTCAGAATCTCATACCTGCCAACTAACTCAAGTTTAATGATGCAGACCGATCTGTCTTTAGATCTTTCTCTTTCCTTTATTAAATTCTCCAACAGACCAGCAAATGGGAATGTGTTAAGTAATATGGTGTTGAGCCATATACTGAAAGTTACGGTGCTTTAAAGCCTATCATTTATAGTAGACTAGCTGAGAGACCCGGCGTTGCCCGGGATGTAAATGCGTAATAGGTAGTATTATTTATAAATCGTGGAACAAAAGGTGACTGTTTGTTGTAAAGGTTGGATAATAATATTGAAAAGAAAGATGGAAGAAAATGTAATACGATGTTGTATAAAAATGGTTTATTGTAACCACATCACAGTACAATGTATATTTTGGTGCCATAAGTGATGTAAAAATCTGAGTCGTGTGTCCTGCTAGGGTGTGAGGCGGCGGGTGGCGCGTGGGTTGTGAGTGCTGTCTGCGAGTGGGGGTCCTGCTAGGGTGTGAGGCGGCGGGTGGTGCGTGGGTTGTGAGTGCTGTCTGTGAGTGGGGGTCCTGCTAGGGTGTGAGGCGGCGGGTGGCGCGTGGGTTGTGAGTGCTGTCTGTGAGTGGGGGTCCTGCAAGGGTGTGAGGCGGCGGCTGGCGCGTGGGTTGTGAGTGCTGTCTGTGAGTGGGGGTCCTGCTAGGGTGGAGGGCGGCGGGGTCAGTGATGTCGGTGCGTAGGGGCGGGAGTGGCAGCAGGTGTGTGTGGCGGCGCGGTATGGTCGAGTGTGGCGGGTTGTCTGGTTAGTGCGTGCAGCGGCTGTGAGGCGGTGGGTGAAAGGCAGAGGCGGCCGGAGTAACGGGGGGGAAAGGCGGCGGGGGGGTTGGGAGGCGGTAAGGCGGGGGGCATGAAGGCGGAAGGGCGGCGGGGGTGGAAGGGGGAGGGGTGGGGGAGGGGGGAAGGGGTGGAGGAGGGGGGCAAGGGGTGGAGGAGGGGGGCAGGGGTGGAGAGGGGGGCAAGGGGTGGAGGAGGGGGGCAAGGGGTGGAGGAGGGGGGCAAGGGGTGGAGGAGGGGGGGGGAAGGGTTGAGGAGGGGGGGGGGGAGGGTTAGAGGAGGGGGGGGGAAGGGTTAGGGAGGGGGGGGGGGGAAGGGTTAGAGGAGGGGGGGGGAGGGGGGAAGGGTTAGAGGAGGGGGTGGAAGTGTGGGAGGGGGGTGGGAGGGGAAAGGGGAAAAAGAGGTGGAGGGGGGGAGAGGTGGGGGAAGAGCGTGGAGCGGGGGGGGGGGTGGAAAGGGGAGCGGAGGGGGGGGGAAGGGGGGTGATGGGGGGGGGGGTGGAGGGGAGGGTGGAGGGGGGGGAGTAAATGGGGAGGTGAAGGGGGGTGGCAAGGAGAAGTGGAGTGAGGGTGAGGTGAGGGAGGTGATCGGGGGGGTGAGGGGTGGGTTGAGGGAGTGTGAAGGCCCGCTCACTCACCGTCCGGCAGGTCCCACGTGGACTATGAGGCGGGAGGCAGCGTGGTTGTGGCCGACTCCCCCGCTGTTGTCCCGGGCGCTCACTAGCGACTCCCCCGCTGACTGTAGCGGCGCCGGGGGGGGGGGGGGGGGTATTCGGGGAGACACTGACACTGGAGGGGAGGGGGGGTGGAGGGGAGGTGAAGGGGGGTGGAGGAGAGGGAAGGGGGGTGAAGGCGCTCACCACCATCGGCAAGGTCCCACGTGGATCTTGAGGCGGGAGGCAGCGGGTTTGTGGCCGCTCACCCGCATGTGTCCCGGGCACCATCTTGGGTTACTCGGCGCGCGAGGCAGCTGCATGGCCACTGGCTGTTCCCCCGCCGGGGAGGGGTGAGTTGTCAGCGCCGGGGACGGGGGGGCATGATATGTGTGGGGGGGGAGAGGTGGGAGATATAGGGGGGGTCTCGCCAGGCCCGGGACACTGGGTGGGGGGGGGCGCTGAAGGGGTATATAGGTGTGTGTGTCCCGCTGACTGTGCGGCGCCGGGGGGAGGGGGGGGCGGGGGTGAAAGCGCGGGAGACACGGGAGAGGGGAGGTGCGCGCGGGTGTGCTAACACTGTGAGCTCCGCTAATGTAGGTAACACCCCCCCTACAACGTTGGTGTGTGTGTGTGTGTGTGTGTGTGTGTCTGTCACTGTGTGTGTGTGTTGTCCCTGTGTCCCTGTGTGTGTTGTGTTGCCCTGTGTGGTGTGTGTGTGTGTGTCCCTGTGTGTGTTGTGTCCCTGTGTGTGTGTCCTGTGTGTGTGTGTGTCCCCTGTGTGTTGTGGTGTCCCTGTGTGTGTGTGTCCCTGTGTGCCTTTGGCCCGTCACTCCGCCTCAGGCCAATGAGAGGTGTGCGGGGCGGGCGGGCCAAGGGACCAAAGATGAGATTTCCCCTAGGGACACCGGACTCCAGGCAGGCATGCATGCAGGCAGGCAAACATACAGTGCTTTCACTAATATAGTATAAAAGAAAGATATGACTGTGATCCCTATTGGAGAGACTGCATCTTTTATAACAAGATTGAGGTTTTGGTAGGTTCTTACTTCCCTCTGGAAGGCGATCAGCCACTGATATTTGATAAAGAAGGTAAAAGTTTAAACAAAACCCTAAGGAGGCATAAAACATTACGCAGTGAAACTAATGATTGTGAGCACATAGTGAAGCAGCCATCATGAGCATAGAACCCAGTTATAGGTATTACAAGGGTAAAGCAAAGGTTAGGAAGAGAGACGTAGGCAAGATACATTTGAAAATTGTAGCAAATACAGAATAACTTACAATGCATCTGATCTCAGACGCGCTATTAGAGAGGGTTGGGGTTCCTTACAATGCATCTGATCTCAGACGCGCTTTTAGAGAGGGTTGGGGTTCCTTACAATGCATCTGATCTCAGGCACTCTATTAGAGAGGGTTGGGGTTCCTTACAATGCATCTGATCTCAGACGCGCTTTTAGAGAGGGTTGGGGTCCCTTACAATGAATCTGATCTCAGACACGCTATTAGAGAGGGTTGGGGTTTCTTACAATGCATATGATCTCAGGCGCGCTATTAGAGGGTTGTGGTTCCACAGAATTTCATAATATAATTATAGGGTACCGTAACTCGCTGCTTTACAGTGACACAGAGGCCAATAAGCAGTGACTGTAATACATTATTCTGCTTAACAGCCTCTCTGCACAAATAAGGAAACATTCTGTCTTGTGCTCTGTCAGGGGTGCACAAGAATTTTCAGGGGGGGCGGAGCGGTTGAAGAGGCCCCGCGCTCTTCCCCACGGCATTTAAATTAAATGCCGGGGATCGCGTGAGGCCTCTGCAATGTGTCCTACATTGTTTTCGATGACGCGTCACCATGGCAATGCAGCGTCATCACGTAACGTCACATTGTCATGGAAACGTGCCGTCAATGTGACATCATGTGACCCCGCTGCGTCATTTGACGCTGAAGACAAGAAGTTGGGGGGGGGGGGGCGCGAGCCGGTAAGGAGAGCAGGTAGGGGTGCACAGGGCGGATAGTTTGCGCACCCCTGCGCTAAGTGAAAATGTTTGTTTGGCCCTTTTTCGGACTCAAAGACATGACGTTTCAAGACGAATTCTATAGTTCATAAGAAACACCTACGCAGGCCATCAACTCAGAATGTCATCTCTCTATAATAACCCACAGATTTCCTATAGGATTTTGTATATCTTTATAATTAATATGTATATGTTCTCTTATTCCACACATACGAGCATGCCCCAAGCGCACAATACAGAGCGGGAATACAATACTGTCTCTGATCCCAAGAGGCAGCTCACTCTATAGAATTAGGATTGATTAGCAGTGCTGTTACTGCAGATCAAGCTACATTTTCTATACGGAGTAAATGCTTCTTTTATTTGTAGATAAGAATAGTTTCTAGCTCCAATAGCTCTATATACTTATGCAGATAGGATACTGTGAGGGAATATACATGTGCATCTTTATATTCCAAGGAATGCTTTTGGATACGTGTACTAGAGGATTCATTTGAGATGAGACAACATTGTAGCTCCGTTAAAGTTCATTGTAAGATTTTGTATCAGTACGGACACTGGAAGTGAAGCAGAGTGACAGGCAGGGCGAGTCAAGATTACACGCAGGATTGCAAATTAACTCGACAGAGCTTTATCCTGCAATTACTGCCAAGCGGACACTATAATCACAGGATCTGCCAATTATAATCTCATTAACTTCTTCAATAAGTAGAAATAGAACATACATTATTTTAGAATCAATATGATCTATTCTGATTTTTATGTATGTAATTGCATATAATAGTTAAGGAGGTATTTATATACATATAAGTTATGTTTAGTTGAATAGTAAGAACATTGTATTCACTTGTGTTTTTACATGTGACGTCACAGGATAGGGGGTATATCTTCTGCCCTCCATCACTCCTTTAGAACGTGGCGTGAAATGCGTGGGAGACAAGATATTTTCTTCTGATGTTTTACATTTTTGCTATACTGTATGAGCTAATAACTTATTTGATAGTTTTTCAGTACCGAGTTCCCGTGCCACTTTTCCAACAACAGTTGCTCTGCATCTTCCAGCTTTTCTCTGTTCTCCGCAGAAAAAGACTGTACTTCTCAAAACACCGAGAACATTTTTATACACAAAACCAATTTATATTATTTTGATAGCAAATACCCCAGCTATCTCCAACTCTCGGCTCCCCCACTGTTCAACAATTCATCCACATCATAGCGTTCAGTTTCTGGAGAATTGGCCCTGAAATCGCTCTGCTGCCTTCTGTAGGAATTGGAGCAAAGATTAAACTGTGACCCTGAGGTGAACCATAGAAATATGATCTGGAAGTATAGGAACAAATGTATACAAGTATTCTATGGGAAGTGTGCAACTAGTAAAATTCCATTATGATGAAGCGGAGAGCAACCACAACATGGTCCTACAAGAGGTAATTAACCACTGAAATGTGATTTGAAACTTAGCAAACACAAACACCTCCCACATACAACATCATGTGCAACTTCTACTCCTCCTGGTGTAAACCACGCTAACCTCATACCCATCCCGTCAAGACTAGAGATGGAGAATTTCTTTGTGGATTTGGAGCTGCCTTGGATCGACTAGTACCTTTGATCTGCGGATTTTCTGGAATCTTTCAACAAAACGGCGATTCATGTTTTCCGGATTTTCTTTAATCCATGGAGTTCCGCAATCCCTGGATTGGATTGTTAAAATCCACCAGCGGATTGTAGGATTTGCAGATTGCATTGTTAAAAGCCACCTACGGATTGCTGAATCAGCGAATTGGATTGTTAAAATCCCCCAGCGGATTGTATCCAATGGCGGTCTAAATTTCATCCGCACGGATTGAAACTGGAACAATCCGTCAACTTTGAATGGAAAGCTCGGGAAATTCCGGGAAACAGATTTTGACCATTTCGCCCAGATTTAGCCAAGACCCATCTTAAAACACTTCTTTAACGAAGCATATGGGTAGCTCCGTGGCTGATACTATACATGTCAAACATTGACCATGACCCCTCGCAGACGCACTTACCAGAACACCCTCCTACTGTCTGTATGTTCTACTTACTTAACACTTCGATTGTAAGCTCTTCAGGGCATTGACGCTTTTTTCTAATGTTACTTTTGTGTCTCAAGCGCTTTTTCCCATTATGTGTTATATTATTATGTCACATGTATTACTGCTGTGATGTGAAGTGCTATGTACATAGATGGCACAATATTAAGATATATATATATATATATATATATATATATATATATATATATACTTAAGCATGATTGTGGGGAAGAACAGAAGCTGCCAAGATATAACCTGGTGCTTGGTGTTACTTTTACTGGGGCATAAGTGGTGGCCATGTGAGCAGATGCCAGAGAAATATAAAGACGGGTACGAAAATACAGCAGTGAAGCTGAAACAAGGTCAGTATGAGCAGCCTGGGAAAGCAGAAATCTAAATAGGTACAGCAGCCGCCGTGTACCAGGAGGACCACACAGAAGAGACGTTAGACATCAAGAAAGGGTCACATTAGATAAAGCACATCTGGCTAGTCCAGGAAAAGCTCTTAAAAAGGGAAGCAGCTTATAGCATGTTAGCGTGTAGCATGTCACCGCACACCAGTGAAAGGTGACTCCACTGCTTGTAGTGGATGGAAGTGTCCTCTGGTCTCCTGTTGAGAGGGTCCTTGGTTTTAAGAGTTACACTTAGTAAGGGGAGCAGACACTAAAAAGTTCAAGATGAGCAGCCATTAAAAGGTGGTTTTGTCTTCCAGTGGGTAGGCCTTAGCCCAGCGGGCTGCTTTTTAGTCGAGCTCCCCACAAGCTTCACCAAGCACAATCACGAAGGAAGAGTGAAACGTTCCCCAAAATAACCCCCAAAAAGACGGTAACATCAGAGGATAGGCAGGCAGACAAGGAGACACGAAATCAGACCACACAGCTCTCTGCCATACAAAAGCACTGGAAGCCATAGCAGACACGCACCAGGTCAGGGATCTCAAGATGGCGGCGGAGTTAGAAAGCAAAAAAGGCCAGAGAGGGAATAAAACAAAAACAAAATCGAAAACGGCAAAACAAGTGGACTCATTCCCGCACAACAAACCCAAGTACACACCCACACTAGGTGCGTAAGACAGAGACCAGGGTGCAGCGGAGGGAGCTAGCTGGGAGACCACATGGCCAGGGGGGGGGGTCGATGGAGTGGAGACACAAGAGGGGGGATGAGACATGGAGGAAAAGACCGGAAGGACAGCTCGACAGTCCGCGCCCAAGCCCAAACATACGTGTGTGTGGGGGGGGGGGGGGAGATTAGGGACCAACGGTATTTGGGTATGAGGGCAGAACGCCACATAGCTCACAAGACCCATCGCTTGATCTGAGATTAAGGACAGGACATAGGCAGGTGTATCAATAGTTGACAAAGTGCAATCAAAATGTTGTTAAATTAAAAAGTTGACAAATGTGGAACTTGCAACAATGCAAGTAACAGAGATGCGAACAGATTTCAATGTTTATATGAAGACAAAATGTGAAAATGTAGACGTGTATAGTTCCAAAAAAAAAGATGAAAGAAAAAAATAAATTAAAGGTTGTTTTTTGAGGAGAGACCCTGTGCACAAAAAGGAGCACACGAGATACCTGGGATATATGCCAATTTGGATAAGCAAAGTATATTTAAAAGGACTTAAAATTAGTATATATCCCAGATGTTTGCAGGTGCCTTTCCCTATGGTGTTTAAAGGTGTGTGTTGGGGTGGTAAATAAGCAACTTAGGACTCTGGTAAAATAGGAGTCTCACTCATTAAATCCCTGCATTTACTATAACATCGTTAGAGGGAGCATCTCTTTAGCATATCATCAGCACACACAGTGAAAGTGCCTTTTCTGGCTGAAAACAGCATGTAACACTGCATCAGTGAGCTTTAAAGATGCCCGTTGGCACTTCATGAAGCATTAACTTAGGTCAATGCCTTTTAAACCCATAACAGACCTCTGTGGATCTGGGCCTTATTCTATATTGTCCAAAGCGATTGGACTCCATGAGGATTTGCAACCGAAATGGCCCTTACTGTGGCCGTGGAGTATCAAACCCCCTAAAATGTGACTCTGCAGTAAGGGAGAGAAAAATTGAAATGTAATCCTGAGGAAGTAAACTTCCCCTCAATATCTGACAGGCCCCCTCTCTCTCCACCTTTACGGCCCATCTTAAAACACACCTCTTTAATGAAGCATGTGGGTAGCTCTGTTGGCTGATACTATACATCTCATATGCACCGACCATAACACCCTCCTAACGTCTCCATGTTCTCCCTACTTACCACTTAGATTGTAAGCGCTTCAGGGCAGTGACTCCTTTTCTTAATGTCTTCTTTTACGTATGAAGCGCTTATTCCCACGATGTCATGTGTGTTATTGCTGTAATGTGCTATGTACATGGATGGCGACACACACACACACTTCTGAAAGTGATATATGTTCTGGCACACACATACAGAGGCATCAGGTCAGCTGATTCCGTGCGTCCTGCGTGGGTACCACACCTGTGCATTGAGAGTCAGTGATGGCGCAGAACTCTATTGGTAAAATCTGGGATATTGCCTGGCCAGATGCTTTCCCAGCCACCCTAAACAGGGAAATCTAGGCATATGGTAACTGTAATGTTAATTAACGGACGTGTCTCCTTAAATGCAACAATCTCTGACCTCAAATCAACCAATTCCAAACTGGTATTTCAAGTGGTTTTATTGTCTTCCTTTTTTTTTTTTTTTTAAATGACAGAGACATTGTTTAGTTTACTAATCAAATAGGAGAAGTCCAGTAAAAAAAAAAAAAAGAAGTTTAACAATTTATCACTTAACTCTTGTTCTGACATGCCAAGTCACCCTCCCAGTCTCATTGTAGGAGGCCAATTCCTGCAGACCAGAAGTCCAGAATCACATGCATGATCAGGGCTGCCAACAGAAATCATGGGGCCCGGGACAAATGAAAGGAGCAGGACCCCCCCCCCCCCCCAACCCATAATGTCCCCTTGGCAGCTGCCCAGGGCGGGAGGTGGGCACGGGCAGGGGAGAGGGGGGGGGGAGGGCACGGGAGGTGGGCTTGGGGGGCGCATGGGAGGTGAGCTCGGGGAGCGCACGGGAGGTGGGTAGCTGGGGGGTGGGGAGGGGGGGCGAGATGCCGGGCGGCTGCAGCATCCTCCGCTGCTGCTGGGTTGGCGCGCGGGAAGCTCTGGGGGCGGGGCGCGAGGCTAGCAGGCGGCTGCAGCATCCCCCGCGGCTACTGCATGGGGCAGGAGGCGCACGCGGGGGGTGCAGGGTTGGCGCTTCCCTGCCCTCCGTCCCACGTGGGGATCGAGGAAGTGAGGGGGGGGGGAGCGGGCCGGGCCAGGCCAGGCCCACAGGCAGCAGACAGGGCCCACAGGCAGCAGACAGGACACCCTGTGGGACCTCGGCACTGCCCAATCGCCGCCATTTAAAAAAAAAATATAACGGCCTGGGCCCCCCTGACTCATGGGGCCCGGGACGCCAGTGCCCGTTGTCCCCAGCTGTTGGCGGCCCTGTGCATGATCACGCATGCATGTAAAACTACCAGGCAGATGAAACAAAGGTTTATAGAACACAAAAGTTGTATTTCAAGGCCCGCTGGTGACACCATTTTGATTGACCATTGAAGACACACAAGCATAATGCGTCCTCTCTTAAAGTCATGGAATTTAAACAGAGTCCCGGTGGTATTGAGAAAGATAGTTTTATTGAGGTGAGGTGTCTATTGGATCTTTAACTTACTGTAACACCCCTATGCCCCCCCTTCCCCCCCAGCAGCAGGAGATAAGGTGTACACGTGTGGACAGGGTTCCGACTAGCTCCCAATGGGATTAGGGTGTTAGCTCCCCGGTTCGTACCTGTGATCTCAGGGTTCCTTCTGGCAGGTTCAGGCCTTGGATGTAATGGAGGATGAAGTGGTGGCTGTGAGGACAGGACAAGAAATAGGGCACCAGGATCTTTTGCAACTCAAATGTTTTATTGACAGACACAAGAGTTTCAGGGCTTCCACTGCATCAATGATCAATCTCGACATACATCCCAGCCCAGGGTCATCACCCCTTCCCTGGGCAGGGTAACACTAGGCATCTTCAGCCATGAAGCAAAGGCAGGAAATACCAGCAATGGTAATACCCCCTCTGTCTCCTCTCAGCATCCCTTTGGGACCCAGGGGCATCATCCCCTCCCTGGGTAGGACTAGACATCCCAAGGGCTTGAGGCCCTCAGGATAGTCTAAACACCCTCACCCCTCTAATGGGCAAGGCAAGAACACATCAGCCCCAAGACTAGGGCTGGAACAGAACAGAGAGCAAAAGGGAGGAACTTTACCTTTTATATCTGGGGAGGGGTTAATCCCTTTTACCCAATATCAGGGCAGGCCCAGCTGACATCACAGGCCTAGTCAGCCCACCCCCCTTATTCTAGCAGCTTCACAAGCCCGGACTTGTGCCTGTAAGTTGCTACACTCAGCAACTGAGATGTGATGACACCAGCTCGCTGTTAACCCCTGCACTGTCTGCTCTTACCAGGAATTATGTGCCAGGCTGGGGGAAAATTAGCGAGGGGGCTACATTACAAACAGTACATCCTTTAGGACTAAGTGGTCACTTAAAGTTAGGCCATTTTTGGATAGGGGTTAAAGGAACAGTTTTTCTCGCGTCTGCCTGCTGCTGATCTGCATTCATTTGAAGGTATTTATACAATTTACCATTGGGATAATTATTAACTTTTCACATCAAGCTAAATAGAGACTGGGTTCACTAATATAAAATGTAATGGATGTATATAGCCTTGCTTCTTCGTTGGGTTCTGATTTAATTGAAAATTATTTAGAGGATAAATCAAGGTCTCTTCCGAATGAAAGGTTTCTTACACATAAAGATCTTTATTGTTGTGGTGCTGAATAGAAGCAGCTATTTTTATTTGACTTTAGGAGTTTGCACTTTTATCAGCACAGTGTTAGCATGTTTTTTTCCCTCCATTTACAACACTGTTAAACATTGTCCAAGCACAGAAGTTCCTCTGCCCGTAGTTTAGTTTCCATAGCAACTGATGCCGAAGGAGACTGTCACATGATCCGGGTCTGTGATGTCACAGGTCTGCTATATGTTATGTCGGTAGGCATTGCCAGGACACCATGTGGGCGGACTCTCAGACTCTGGGCACGCACACAATTTCCCCTCCCGCACACTACCCGCTCTCCATAATAAAACTCCAGATACAAAAACCACTACCCCCCACTACAAACACCACTACACCCCCCCCCAGATACAATTACCCCTACACTCCCCAGATACAATTACCCCTACACTCCCCAGGTACAATTACCATTTACCTTTGGTTGTTGTTGCCACCGTCGGGCCCCGGCTCTGCACAGTTGCTGCCTGCCTCTTGGCACGCTGAGTATGCCTCTTTCCTGCCAGTGTACTCCGGAAGCTGGGCCACACCTTCGGGCATGCCCAGATTCTGCCATGGGAGAGAGGCCCAGCATGGGAAGAGGCAGGCAGCAGCTGAGGAACTACGGCAGTAGCCGGACACAGAAGTTGGGTCTGACCTCTGGTCGGGTCCTACTTGCCAGAACACTTGTCCTAGAGGCCCTGTTGAAACATTTGTATAGCTATTATCCTGAGAAAGGCTGCAGTGTCAGTTCTTATGGTATTTCTGAAAGTATACCAATCCAAAATTTGATATGGATGGGGAAGGAGGCCAGACCCAAAATGATAAAGTTTACCCACGCCGTACACATTTGGGACAGATGAGCGGATAAAGCCAAATTATCAGTTTATCCTTCAGCACCAACGCCCCCGTACTGGAGAATCCCGATTTCCAAAATGGTTATCCAACAGATAATTTACAGTCATTCAGTGTGCAGAGCGTCACCAGACGCCATCATGTGTTTAAAAGTAGCACTCAGACCCGTCTCTGATATTTACACTCAATGCAAACTTGCCAACACCTTGATCTCCAACACTATATCTCATCCTTAAATTTCCAAGAGGGTACATTGCAGGAAAGCTCATGGTTTGAAAGATTATGTATAGATTGCCCACAGAGGAAAGGATTGATTTCCATTTTCTATAATCTCTTACAGGAGTTGAGTTATGAATCTGACACTTTATACATGTTGCTTTGTACAAACATCAAGGAAAATGGCTACAAGATCTTGTTTAGGTGGTATCTGGTACCAGAAAGATTACATGAAATGTTACCTACAGTCTCCAACACTACTTGAAGGAATTGCAGAGAAGTTGGCACAATGTAGCATTGGGCACCCCTGGCTTTTGTTTGTATAAGTTGGCACAATGTTACATGTAGTGGCGGATTTACAATTTTCCAGCCCCTAAATTTTTCGTCTCGCCTTCTCCTCAATACACAGAATATTTGTCTATCCTCAATACACATAATACACATACACATAATACCCCCACCCCCCAACACACAAAATACCCCTCCAACACAACCCCCCCCCCGACAATATCACATGCAAAATGGCACCCTCCCATGCAGTACACACACACACACACACACACACACACACACACACACACACACACACACACACACACACAGACTTGACCATTACAGTGGTCAATTGACATTGAATATACTGTATACAGGATCTAAACATACCCTCTGGAATTTGATTGAACTATACCACCCTCCCAGACTTTTTATTCCTCTGCCTCAGAGTGCTATATGCACTTACAAACTCTGATTCCAGACGCAGCGGCCATCAATTCTCATCGTTTTTATTGTTTTTTCTAATTTACTCCAAAATGTGTTTTGGGGATCTTTATTAAATTGGATCTTTTGTCAATACACAAAATGTATTATCTGTGGTGAGCGCTTCTATCATTATATATATATATAATCCTTGCTTCATTCATTGTAACATCGCCGGAAGAAGAGATCAGTGTATCTCGAAAGCTCGCACAAATAAAAGCATTTCGTTAGCCACAGAACGGTATCATCTATTTATTTTTTGATTATTGAAGCTCGGCTAACACGGTACTGATACCTCTACATGTATATATATATATATATATATATATATATAATCGATATATTAAAGAATAAAAGATTGGAAAGACTGTTGAGTCCACTCCTCCCAATTGAATAATTTTGATGGGAAGAAGCAGACTATCCCTGGAGTTTGGATGCATCAGATCTAAAGTCTATGGATAATTACTACAGAAGAGCGACTGCTCTGGAAAAATGTTTTATTCAGAAGTCCTTCCCTCTCAACATCTCTGCTTACATAGTACTTCTATGGGAAAGCTGGAATACATTACAACTAGATTATTTTATATGAAAGACGAATTAACAAAATCATAATAATTATTCAACTAAATCATCAGCTCTATTCCTGATCTCATTGAAAGGGAATATCCTGCCTCAAACACTACTATAATTTATATATATATGAGCATACAGTAATATTTCCATTTGCTATATGCTTTGCTGTGGAGGGTTTTTGTCATTTTTTTTACCCCCCATAACTTAACTAAGTATGGTAAACCCCATCCTCATTGCTTCATTTTTGCATAGCCGGTATAACCAACCCCACACTGAGGAGACCCATTAAGGTCGAAACGGCTGTCTGTGGGTGGGTTTACTGGCTATGCATCTTAAACCTGGCTGTGCTCAAAGCTGTGACCATGCAGCAAACTTAAGCCTATAGGTAACCATGTTAAAAATGGTTTTGAAGCAAAAAGTGGCACTGTGTGCTCATTTGCATGTAATTTCCCAGAATCCCTTGCTGCAGTGGAAGTGCTGTGTGCTGGGTGATAATGGTGAAAGGTAGGGTTGCAGACCTGTCTAAGACATGCAAATGAGCATACAGTAATATTTCCATTTGATATATATATATATATATATATATATCACATTGCTTCGAGTTGGATTAAGATCATTATATCAATAGTTTATCCCCCAAATGTAGTTTATGGTGCGAGTAGATGGCCTCATTCAGGCAGCTCAGTAAGAGATGGGTAGTGGTTATACACGTTACTGCCAGATGGGCCTGCAATTCATTACTTCGCTATCACAGGAGTGTATTGCAATGCGGTTATGGGAGTCTCGCCTTGTACCAAAACAAGCTAATGGCAGTGGTATGTTGAATGGATTAAATTTAGGTGACTGATTTAGGAAATAATCTATATTATAAGTATTCTTAAATATTTGTATTGCATAATGTTCCCCTTTGGTAGATTCAAATGACCCCTATTAGCATATATCTCCGGTTTCTCAGGTGTGGCCCTTTTTATACACAGGTTCTTCACATGTGGTTTGAAGTTAAATTTCAGGGGAGAGGTATAGCACTTGGGACTCTAGTGATATAGGACTATTTTCCCCAACACATCATTAAATCGCTGCGCTAACTATAAAGGAGCTCTACGGACAAGCGTTGTTACAGGGAACACCTCTTTTGCATATCATTAGTACTCATACGCAGTGCTCGTTAGGGCTGAACATGGCACTTGGCACTCAATGACGCGTTAACTTACATTACGTTAACGCCTTGTTACGTCACTAATAGAGTCCTGTGGATCAGGGCCTTAGTGGATTTGTGGCTCAGCTCACACTTCTTCGACTTGGAAACAATATTAATTATAATATCAACCTTTATTCGCCTCTTTAATTTCAGAGACAACCATGTTGATCAGAACACGAGAAAAGTGTGACAATAAAACACAGATGGTATCAAAAAGGAAGCATACAAATAAAAAAAACATCATCAATATCTCCACTCTCAGAACCAATCACCGCCTTCAGGTTTTTACTCCCAGGTCACAAGGTGAAGGAAGAGGCAAGCAGTGCAGGCAGACAACTGCTTCACTGTACGTCTAACTTGGAACACTGAAAGTCAAGACAGGACGACACAGATTACATTTATACAATTTAAACTTGTGGACCAGCCAGAGTATCACCATACAAATCTGATGTCATTTTTTAAAATCAAAATTGTTTCAATATAAAAAGAACTGGTTTTGTCGTAGGTCGTTATGACTTAACGGACGAATGTCAATCGCAGATGAAATTCGACCATACCGTTTCTTAAACGTTGAAGGCCTGTTCTTCATCTGTAGTATAGTATCACACAGGGAAGGAAGGCTACATAACCCGAGAGGTGTGCAGAGAGCTTATTGCATAGTAGAAGCTTACACACCCACCCTACACAGCTGGTTAGGCTCCTTCTTTTTGTGATGCTACAGTGAAGTGTGCACTACAATTTCATCAATAAAGAATTCTGTTCGACAATTAACCAGCATTAAAACCTACAAGTCTCCAGGACCGATAATACCAAGAACTTGAAAGTCTAAGGAACATGCCAATTATTTTTTCCCTGTAGTTAACACAGCACACGTGTGATTAAAATATCCTTTTCACAATTTGAAAGAATGAAACACGCGTGTGCTGCCTCTACTATGTTCTAATACTACAATCTAATTGACAAAGTTGAGGTAGTTCTTCCCTAGTGCGGTCTGTGAAATGCAGGATATAAGTCATTACAACTTAGCGAGAGATCAACTCTTATTTAGAGACACTCTCCGTTCCAAGGCTTAACATCGCACATGTAGAAGTATGAACACATTGCTTGTTCCAGTGTAACAATTGTTATTGTGTGTGCTTGTTGGTAAGCACAGAGCTTTAACATGTAACGCACACATTGTTTTTGTATTGAGCAGGAGATTTTGGAATATCATTGCTCCTTAGTAAGCCAACAGCAGTTCATAGTACAAATGATGACAAGCTTAGACAAGTCAGTGACTCGACTTCCACACTGCCAAGTTCTGATGGCGAACTCGCTCTGTAACACGGCCCGGCCTGGTGATTTCTTGGTCACTTTCACAATGCTCATGGTCAGACGCGGGGCCCAAGCAAAGCCTGAAATGGAAGAACAAAATACATAGAAGATTTAGTAGGATGTACAGAAACCTTGAAAGTAATATTTAACTCCCCTTTCATTTTATGCACTGCAGTTCTATGGTATGTTCCCACTCTTGTTGATGGTATACAAGTCTTTGTGTGTGCACCAAATGTTTGGTTTGGTGTCCTTCATTTGAACCGATTCCTCACCTCCCCTGGTTTAATCACCCATCATTTTGTGCAAACTCTCCATATTTCTGAGAGAGACTCAAACGTTAGATGCTGGAGATTCATTGCAGGCTGCGATACCCTTTAGAGAACCAACATGAGGGTTTTCATAGATGAAATTATAATGTAAGATAGGGGGAGATACATGCATGGAGACAGGGGCGGGGGGAATAGAGGGGCTTATGAGGAGGTGTGCTTCTAAGGCCTCGGGCATGGTCAGCGCTTATGCGCTGACCCATGCTGAGGCGCGCTCATGCTCGGCACTGAGCCCCTGCAGCCGCAATGAGAGCAGCTTTAGCAGGGGCTCGCTTACGCAAGCGTGCGGAAGCGTAAGTCTTACTAAAATTTTAAATTCAACGCTCAAGGGAGCGCAGGGCCGGTCATGTGAATGGTTCGCCCAATGAGGGCGAACCAGCTCTGTGACGTCACAGGCCTCCCCCCCCCCCCCCGACGGCGCGCGGACCAAGGCCAGGGAAAGCACCCGCTTTCCCTCAGCCTCAGCGCGCCTTCCGCACGGGAGAAGGCACTCAGCCTAAGACTGCCGACACGGGGAGGGGGGGCGGGAACCACGCTAGCGAAGGGGGGGAGGGGCTTGCTAGGACACAAATAAAAAGTAATGCTTTTCTTGTTTACACAGAAAATCGCTAAAACATAATGATGCACATATGTTTTCTGCAACATAAATAAATGTATATTTTACCATGCGCAATGGTGGTTTTTTTCTTCTTAAAACAGCTTCTCTGAACTGTCCCCCCCCCCCCTCCCTAAAACTAAATGTGATCATCCGTAAAAGAAGATTTACAGTATACCTTTCTGGTTCCTAGCAGAATATAGATCAATCGCCTATTTCCTTCACCCTTGTCGTGCAGATTTACAGTCAGGACTAATTAGGTGGTGTGAATTTGCAATTTACTAAGGATATGTCCTCCACTTCCATAGGCAGTGACATCCTCCAAAGTGTCAGGTACAAGATGTACCTAAAGAACTATAATTATTTATCAAACAGATTAAGCCCCTTAAAGCTGCAGTTCAAGCGGTCATAAAAAAAATAAATAACTTTTTTCCCCCCCATTCAAGCTGCAGTTCAGGCAATATCCTGCATGTGTGTTTTTTTTTTTTAATAAATCAGTTCTGTAGTAAGAAAAAATACTTTTAGCATTTTCTGTTTTAAAAAAAACAACTTTGAAAGACCAATTTTCTTGTATTCTATTTTAACAGCCATTTGCTAAGGCACTGCCCCTTCATGTCCTGTCACAAGCCCTGGCACACCCCTTTGTCAGCCCTGCCCTCCCTCTAGCACTTGTCAGTGCAGGAGTGCTCATGAATATTCATGAGCTTCCACTGAGGGAGTGAAGCAGAATATAAACAGATCCCTTCACTAATTATGTCACCAAATTTTGCCTATCAATACATGGAGAACGAATTGACCTGCAGCTATACAGCTCTTTAGATCATTAGAGATTGCACACATGAAACTATTGAAGTAAAAAAAATAATTAAAAAAAAAAAAGACTGAACTGCAGCTTTCAATATGTGCATCAATACTATCCGCACACTGTGTGTGTGACGTTGTGTGTGTGTGTGTGTGTGTGTGTGTGTGTGTGTACCAGTTTGCAACATTGTAGGGCGGCCACGAGAGAAAAAAAAAAGTTGAGAAAAACTGGTCTAGAATATCTCTAGGAAGTTCAGATCATGAGATACGGATGAATCTGAAAGGGGTTTGGGTTAGACATTAATAAGGGGATGTTTTTACATACTGATTTACCATGGAAACTAATCCGTGAAAATGGGACTCAAATCAGGAACACAGAACTGAAGAGGGTCATTGTTATATTGATGGACAAAGTTCCATAATTGGAAAAAAAGGGGCAGTTACACACTTAATAAGGTCATATGGACCACTATCTGAGCAGTCCCATTCTGTACAGTATTATGTATTCTGTCTCTGGGAACAAGACCGGGAAAGGCAGAGGCGGATCAAAAGGAACGTTTGCTCGTAACTGAAAAGACAGTGCTGTTATTGATACTGTATGATTTTCTGGCATTATGTCATATTGAAGGCACTGGGCCATATACTACATTATATATACTAAGCAGTGGTTAGCTGTAAGGCGGCACCTTATTTGAATGGACCATAAGGTGTGTTCCGTCTTGGCCCATTCTCTCCCTCAACCATGTATGTGGGATAAAACATTAACTTAGGGAAATAAAAAGTCATGTAGGATAAGGGAAGTGAACCTTGCACTGTAATACTGTAGTTGGGGAAGAAGGTAAATCTGGTCCATGGTGCAGAAGAGTTCTGGCTAAATGGAGATCTGCTCAGGAGTCTTCTTTGTGTTTGTGGATAAGCGAGACCGAGAACGTACAGATCTGGAGAACCTCTGTATACTTAAAACGCTGTTTCAAATTAACGAAAACATTCACATTTCATGGTTGGCAGAATATATATATATATTTTTATTTTTTTTCCACTCATGAATTGATCATCTCCGTTCTGCACCTGGAGGAAAGTGTTGTAGACGGGAATCTCGCATGTGTTTCAAACAGGTATGCAGCCAGTCATAACGTTTTGTTTTGAAATATCTATTGGGATTTGCACCCCTCATAATTAGCTTTAATAATAATTGTTTTTTACTTGTATAGCGCTGTACACAGAATTTTTGCAGGCACGGGTCCCTGACCCATAGAGCTAGCAATTTTTATTTGTAGTGTAAATTAACGGGGTGTCCCTTGGAGCTGATCCATGGCCCCCTGAACTTCGGGGACCCAGTTATTCCCGAGCAGCAAGGCATTGCGATTGTGAGCCCAGATCTTGTGGCCATTCTGTGCCAGCTGGGCAAAACAATATAAAAGATCAACGTGGAATTGCTGCATTAAAGCAGCAGAACAAGATACCGTTTATTTTATTTTTCCCCTTTAATATGTGCATCAATACAATCCACACAATGATAAGTAATTAGCTAAATTGCCGATTGATTCATTCGCCTGTAGTCGATCAGCGAAGATTTGGCTCGGGGGTTCACTAAATAGCTGTCAGTGCAGCAGAAGAGGACCAAAGATGCAAAGTTCTGTGGGGAAGATCATGTGACCAGGCAGTCACTAGAAACAATTGGCGCACTGCTAGAGAGAGGGCAGGGCGTAAAAAGGGGTGTGCCAGAGCCTGTTTCAGAAGAGGAAGGGGGTGTGACTTTGTAAATGGTTGCTATAGAAACAAAAACAAAACAAAAAATGCTTGTTACATTATAATACATTAAAAATGTAATTTGGAGTTTTTTGTTTTTAAATTCTACAAGTATTTTCTCATAGTACAGAACTGATTTATTACAAAACACACATGTAGGATATTGCTTGGTCTGCAGCTTTAAGGTGCATAATCTTTGCTGAGAAGTTTTCAGATGTAAGTCATGCACCATGTTAGCGGTTCTTCTTTAAACAACTTCTTGCCGATTTATGTATTTCCTGCTGCAGATCTGGTCTCCAAAAGGGAACACTGTACCCCGAGTACAATGATGTAAAAAGTGGCATCACCACCTTTTTCTAATTTGATATATTCTGTTGATCAAAATACGCACATCTATAACCCTGTCCGACAGTGCTTTCACCAGGGAGGCGCACTGGTTGCCTGTGTCTGTTTTTTTTAAAGAAGAGGATAAATAAATTTTTATAGAATCTTGCCATATCAGAGCAACTTCAAATGCATAAAGCGTGAAGGTTGAGCACATCCATTTGCTTACTGTGTATAATTTTACATGTAACCACCTTGATAAGATAAAGGTATCCATGCTGGTCCCTGGCTGGCTCCTATCTGGTGTATGCAGCTGGTAAGGAGTCAAGCATTGAGCCAATGACTGAGAGCCTGAAAGAAGGGTTCCTGTGACCAGGTAGGAGGTGTAAAGAAACAGCAGCAGGACTACAGCTCCCAGAAGCCTATGCCGTGGAGATAAGATTACATTACAGCCAATCAGTGCAGTCTGTGGACCCAGAGAAAGGCTACAGCCCCAGTGGTCACGGCTGCACATGCGCCGGAGCGCCTGGCAGCGCGTTCACCCGTTTCAGCCGCGACCTGTGGTCTGTGGCTCTGCTTTCAGAGCAGAGCAGGAGATCTGACGGGGGGGGGGGGGGGGTATGGCCATGTTACGCGGCGGCTTCGCCTTCATTGGCTGAACCGCCGTCGTGACCAATGCTGGGCCGCCTCGCCAAAAGACACAACTCTCGTCTTTTGGCCAAGGCGGTTGCGCATCGCGGCTTGTGAGTGCACGCATACACGCCGACTGGGGCCTACCCCATAGAGGGCTGTGCCTTGTGTGTGGTGTGCATGCCATCGCGCATGCTGCCGTGGCCACTGGGGACCTAGCCTTATACAGGCAAAGAGAGGAAGGAGCATGTGGAAATGGGATCCAGGAGGCGGCAGGAAAGAGAAAGAGTGCTGTCCCGAGGCTCCTGACCATATCTACAGCGTGGTGGCAGAGACGTCCCTGTATAAGAAAGTGATGCATACCGGAGGTGGCGACAGCGAGTCCGGAGAGGGTACGATTGAGTGAAGGGGATCCACATCATCTGGGGTTTCCTGAGCAGTAAATAACCTAAGTGGAACCACATCCCGTGGACCACCCCGCTACCTTGCAGTATCCTTTTACCATCACATGCTGCTATACACATGCTACACCAGGCCTGCACCTAACCATCAATATATTTAAAAAGAGCTCCAACACTGTACCGGCACCAACAGTCAGAATCTGAGCCACCTGGACTGAGCAATAAACTGAGCAATAAACGCGGCGGGAGAAATGCGCAGGGGGTACATTATATCTCTCTATGTACATGTGTAATAAGGGTTATTCACGGCCTCAGAGTAAGAGGGCACTTGTAGGTTTTATTATTGTGTTCTATCTATCTATACAATACAGTTAGCCCAACCTATATCTGTAACTGAAGTTGTCTGACCTCAGCCAGGCCTATTGCTGGCTACTGCTCATCTACCATACAAAGAGGCGGCGGACTCAGACCCGTGCTAGTAAAGACAAATAACTATAGGGAAATAAGGAGGGGTTACATACTGTACAGGTACAGTACATCTATTTTAGGATAGATCAATGAAACATTTCCACTGCTTTTTCCGTAACCATTCTACCGTGCTTCCGTAAACAAAAATAATTTCCCTGGAGAAAAATATCCTGTGCCAAGTAGGGCAAAATATGGGTACATCTGAAAATCTGCACGGCTGTTTCTGAGCCCGACCGCAGAACAATGAAGTCATTATATAAAGGAAAGAGAACTGAAGTATTAGAAATCGGAGGAGCAGCCGACGCCTGTTATGTGACAGTTCTTATGACCTTGGGGACAACATAAAAGCTGGATTATGTTGTGACCGTAACCAATCCTCAGCACAGCCTGAAAGCAAGGAAACAAAAATACTGTGCCTGAATAATGTCTCATAATAAACAAACAGAACGAGGCTCGCCTAAATATACAATAAATAAAAGGCGGTTACAGTGCAGCGGCTAGAACATCAGGAGCCAATAAGAAGCGGTGGGGAAGAGACGCGGCCACCAATAAATGGTCAACCAGGGCATGGGAATAAGAGATTGTGATTTGAGCTCAATAGCGTAGAGCAGGGGTGCGCAACCTGTCCCCGCTGCACCCCCCTTCCTGCTTCCCTTACCTGGTCGTCCGCCGCGGGTCATGTTGCTATGGCAACGTGACGTCACGCGAAATGATGCCGCGTTGCCGAAGACAAGGTAAGATAAGATAGTTGCAGAGGCCCCACGCGAACCCCCGGCATTTAATTTAAATGCCTTGGGGAAGAGCGCGGGGCCTCTGCAACCGCCGCGCCCCCCATTAAAAATCTTGTGTAGAGTATCAAGTGTATGTAACGGGTATTTCCCCGCCCCAATCGCAGATATAGTGTGGGGTGCAAGGGAACATACAGGGTTACCATAGGTGTGGTGCATTACCTGTTGGCTCGCAGGAGGGCTGAGCTTCCGCCACGGGGAACCTGGGGCAATTATACTAGGGGTACTCACAACGATGCAGCGCCTCCACCTTCGATGGCTCCCACCAGAGGGGGAGTGGTTCCTCGCAGGACAATCAATAATACCATACACAGCATATATATATATAATAACTGGTGACTTTACTAACAGACAAGACAACATAGAATAACAGGTGTCCCTCTCACGAGGAGACACTAACTGTGACGTCTCGCAGGACGCTAATACTTTATGCGTCACGGCGGACGCCAGCACCTTATGCGTCACGGCGGACGCCAACACCTTATGCGTCCTTCCCACGGAATGATCCCACCCCGTGTCCAGTAATCCCACTGTCTCACACTACCAAGTCATCTACATGTACGTGTGTGACTGCGCAGTCACTATGTCTGATGATAGGCCTTGTCGGTGCACTTTATAACGGTACCTGCCCCGGGCTCCAGACTCGGGTGCTGCTATACCACTGGGATTGGATCCGCCGGGATATCCTCCTACGCGTGGGGTGAATTCCGGCGTGGATAATATCACCGCAGCTCCACACCGTCTATACCTTGGCGAGGATCTGTCTGCTGCCAGCAGGCCGCAGTCCCGGCTTGCTTGACCTCCTTGAAGATAGTCCGCTCTCTTAAAGGCCAGGGCTTATGCCCAAGCCTCATGGCGGGAAGCACAGCGTCCGCTGGATCCCTAACTAGCGAATAGCTAATGGGGCAGGGTCCCTAACCTAGTACCTGTCCCTATAACACTCAACTAGGGTGACTCAGGGCTATCTGGGGCCTAGGGGAATTGCTGGCCTAGTGCTGAGAGTCACTGACTCCTGCACCCTACCTCCCTCCCCCAGCTGCTCCGGTCACCAACTGCCTGCCTGCAAAAACCCCGCGAAAAGTATCTATCTTGCAAGCAGGGAGCTCCTGCAGCCCTATTGGCTCCCTGGCGTCATGGGGTCGCTCCAGAGGCTCATGGGACTTGAAGTCCCCTTACAGAGCCCTCCTCTCATTGGTGGCCTTTCGCGCGCTTGTCCTGCGCATGCGCGACCTTCTCTGCCTTCCCCGCGCCAAATTGTCTTCTGCACATGCGTGCGCACGTACCTATGGCGGCGCCCTGCACCGGGACCCGACAGCGGCCTGGCAACGCGTCCGCACGCGTTCCTGGCAACCGGCCGCCTGCCAGAGAGTCGCGCTATCCCCGCATCTCCCCACGAAAGGCTATTCTTCCCTGCTGCCGCAGTGAGTGTCGCGAGGGGGGGGGGACAGCGCCACAGCGGGGGACCTGGCTACATGTATAAGATTATTTGGCTTTTAATCATCTTGAATAAAGGGTATTAAACTATTGGAAGGGTTTGTGTGTGGGCTTCTATTTCCTGGCTGTTAACACACGGTAACACAGTGATAGCATTTAACACTGATGTACGTCCCAACTAAAAATACTTCCTGTAATCCAGTCACCAAGCCTCTGAGCACTTTGGGGGAATAATTGAGGCTAGTGCTTACTTTCGTTCTTTAGGTGTACACGACACACACAAAAACGACAGATATTAGACATTCACATAAATAATCAATATTCCCAAATACTCGTCTGGAGTTCATCTTCAAGGAAGTTGTTCAAAAGACACCATATTAATCTCGCCAATTTAGTCTCCACATCCAACACGAGATGACACGCGACAATCTTAAACTTTTTGTGAAGCAAACTGACACATTTGCACATCTCTATAACAACGACTATTTATTCTCACAGTGCTAGTTTGTCTCCCATCAAAGCAATTGGGTGGTAAGTCAGTACTTACTGTACAATATCTAGTAATTCCACCCCTGCAGGTGATTGCACCAGTATGCATGATGTTAACATCGGAAAGTGACACTGTACAAGGGCTCTCTCTGTACAATAAGAGGTATTTTGTGGGTATTGTGTAGGAGTGCTCGTTAGGGAGCACCATATGCTTTTAGCAGGAATTCCTGGTGCAAGCTTAATTTTAATAGGACAGCATACCTCCTTTGCAGTTGTCATTTTGTTCCGAGTAGACATTCTGTATAGAAGAACTATTCAAATCACCCAACACATGAAATTATCCTGATACTGCTCGTAGTATTTTCAACATTCGTTTTCATGGTGTTCTTTTCCACATACTGTATATTTTGGGGGTGGTGTGTATAAATGCACGATAACGCCCATTGAGACACTCGTGCCTGATCAGGGTTGGAATGCTACACACACAGTACGGCTGCATTTCCCAGGCTCTTGGATACGGCTGCATTTCTCAGGCTCTTGGATACGGCTGCATTTCCCAGGCTCTTGGATACGGCTGCATTTCCCAGGCTCTTGGATACGGCTGCATTTCCCAGGCTCTTGGATACGGCTTGCTTTCTACGGCTCTAGCCCGCTCTTGGATACGCTCATTTCCCAGGCTCTTGGAAGTACGGGCGCTGCATTTCCCAGGCTCTTGGATACGGCTGCATTTCCCAGGCTCTTGGATACGGCTGCATTTCCCAGGCTCTTGGATACGGCTGCATTTCCCAGGCTCTTGGATACGGCTGCATTTCCCAGGCTCTTGGATACGGCTGCATTTCCCGGCTCTTGGATACGGCTGCATTTCCCAGGCTCTTGGAATATTTCCAGGCTCTCCGCATTTCCAGGCTCTGGGATACGGACTGCATTTCCCAGGCTCTTGATACGGCTCATTTCCAGCTCTGGTACGGCTGCATTTCCCAGGCTCTTGGAGACGGCTGATTTCTCAGGTCTTGGATACGCTGCATTCTCCCGGCCGGCGTGCATTCCCAGGCTCTTGGCTACGGCTGCATTCTCAGGCTCTGGATACGGCTGCATTTCCCAGGCTCTTGGATACGGCTGCATTTCCCAGGCTCTTGGATACGGCTGCTAATCTCTGTGCATCAGGACCGCAGCTGGCTCTCAGTTGCTGTAGGATTGAGAGTCACAGGGAAAGGCTGGAGGTGGAAGGACTTTCAGACACCAACCCCTTCAATGTACTCTTCCAGTGAAGCAAAGAGAGGGACGTGGTAGCTTCTGGTTGTCACATCATGGAACCGACTAAGACCAAAACTTTATTTGCCTGATGTTCCACTCGGTGCCGGCTTGATGGTGGTGCCGTCGGCGCCACTGCACCGAGCCTCGCAGTTACAGAGGCCCCACGCTCTCCCCCACAACAATTCAACCGATTGCCGGGGAAGAGCGCGGGGCCTCTGTTACTTCCTCTTACCTTCTCTATCTCTTCCTGCAGGGTCCCTCATCATCATGGCGTCACGACGGCAAATGGCGTCGCCACGACAACGGGATTTCACGTGATGTCTTGAGCACCGCTTTGCCATAGCAACGCGACGCTGGTGACACCACATGGCATCGCGTTGTCATGGCAACAGGACACAATTTGCCGTTGCAGCGCCATGATGAGGGATCATGCAGGTAGAGATGGAGAATGTAAGAGGCCCCGCACCACGTGTCTGCACCGAGTCCCACAATATTCCCTGAGACTATTAAAAGCTTCAGGTTCAAGGCCATGCAGTCTCATTTGTACCATATCCGAGGCGAGACATTTGTTTATTCTTCTGATACACAACCTTCACTCCGCGGCATGGAGAGTTACATCTGCAGTAGGGGACTGAAGGAGCAGCATATTGGTAAGAACGCTTGCCTTTGAAGTGGTTGCACACCGTTGGAATTCCAGTGTCCGCTTTGCACGTCACTTTTGGTCGTCACAGAGTCTCCTTGTACTTGGGGCACTAAAAACTATAAGTGCTTTTGAACAGGGACTCATTGGGCCTGCAAAATTCTAGGTACAGCACTGCGTACATTGGCAGTGGTATCGAAGGGAAAAAAATAACATTACTACGTTTTACACTAACAAAGAGATAGATCAATTTCAGTCCAGTTATGTCTGGCCAAAAAATAAATCATAGGTACAGTGGCGGCCACATCAGGTCAAAGTAAAAATAGGCAGGTGCACAATTGTGTTTTACAGAAAGAAAGAAAAATGTTAAACCTGGACAGGTTACACAAATATAACTCAGGATTCAATAACTATAATCCTCCCAGTGCTCGCAGTCAGACCGTAATAGCGCACAGAGCTGAAAGGAAAAATAACCACAGGAAGGGTTTCCTGGGAACAGAAAGATTGGATTTGCAATATTGTTCTTGAATACATTTATTTTGCATCTTACCTCTGTGCGCTGGCTCCGAGTTCCCACTACCACTGGGCCGATTAAAACTATACCATTTGGCCTTTTTTGTTAAGCTCACACATATAAAGCGCTGTAGGAGCCTTGTACTATACTAGAGGCTGCTTAACATGGTGAATTTATGTTGTATTTTACACACTAATGTATATTTTAATCCAGGGACGGCCAACTCCAGTCCTCAAGCGCTACCAACTGGTCAGGTTTTAAGGATATCCCTGCTTCAGCACTGGTTGCTCAATCAGTGGCTCAGTCAATGACCACCTGTGCTGAAGCAGGGATATACCTGGCCTGTTGGTGGCCCTTGAGGACTGGTGTTGGCCACCCCTGTTTCATTCATCACAATGTATTTCACACACACAGTGCCTACCTATGTATTACACTAGGTATCATACCTACCTATGTATTACACTAGGTATCATACCTACCTATGTATTACACTAGGTATCATACCTACTTATGTATTACACTAGGTATCATACCTACTTATGTATTACACTAGGTGTCATACCTACCTATGTATTACACTAGGTATCATACCTACTTATGTATTACACTAGGTGTCATACCTACCTATGTATTACACTAGGTATCATACCTACTTATGTATTACACTAGGTATCATACCTACCTATGTATTACACTAGGTATCATACCTACCTATGTATTACACTAGGTGTGGTTAAAAATAAAATAACACAAAGATCCTAATATGCTATATTGCTGTTACAATTCTCTCATTTTCAAACAAATGGACATACTGTATTAAACTGTACAGAAAAGTACAATTTCCTGCTGCTAGAAAATGCAGCACACACCAAACATCCCTTTCCATTTTCAACGCCCCAGAAAAGGCTTGTCGTGCTGCACTGGTACCCCCATCAGAAAACGAAACTCCCTGCGGATTTGACATATTCAAACTTCCCCCCTCATAGATGTCACAAAAGCATCTCATTACCCTTCAATTAGCTCAACTTTCCAGGGAGACCGAGAGGAAGTGGAATGTCTAGCTCTGGGGGTGCAGGGATATTAGTGACTCACAGTTTCTTGGCTACGTTACACACCAGCACCTGTCCACAGCCATCAGCTGCAAGAACACCGTCAGAGCCAAGTCCTACGCTGAAACGTTAGGCAGTGTGGAGCTGGCTATCCGTCTTGGGTTTATAGGCTTGTCTGGAATGTCACTAAATAGATCTGGTGGGCGATTTGGTTTAAAGATCTTGTTTTCTACTAATTGTAATATCATGGTTTTGAGCGCACGAATGGAAGACTTTTGAGTTCTTCTCGTCCCCCTCCCCCCCTTCACTGTCAGAGAAGTTTGAAACAGGCGGATGGATTCAATACTGCCAAGTGTTGCAAGTAATGTTTTTTTGATAATCTTTAAGATAGAAGTGCCAATGAAGCACAGTCATATAAACAGATGGCCATTAACGGGCATATAAAAAGCAAATTGCGATGGACTAGTTGGGTTTGGAACACGGTACTCGTTTGTTTGAAATGTCTTTGTTTGTTGTTCTGTGCACATGCCGGGAACAGAACTTTCCCAGATGTCTAAAGAACTGCTTACACATCCCAAAAGCTCTACTACACAGACAATGAAAGCATATTCCTGGGCCCCAGGCTCAGAACGTCCTTAGTAAAACTCCTGGCTCTTACCTGCGATTCTTCATCTTTTGCAGCTGGCGATCCGTTTGCGGCTGAGTCACTTTCTAAAACGTAATTGTTCAGTTTCTTGTACTTCTTCATGATTAAACTGTCCACCACCCAGAACATTATTGCCTTGAATAAAAAGGAAGAACACGTGCAATACTAGTTACAAAAAGCAGAACAGGTTTTGTGCCTGAACGAATGTCAGGCAGTATAAAATTAATAAAGGAACTACAAATAGAAAGGGGACACCCATTAAGGATATGCCTAATACTGGAGTGGCCAACTCCAGTCCTTAAGGGCCACCAACAGGTCAGGTTTTAAGGATATCATCCCTGCTTCAGCACAGGTGGCTCAGGTCATTGACTCTGTCATGGGCACCCCTGGTCTAATACAGCATCATGAACAGGATCAATAGTGATTTATAAGCGTCATTGTTTCCGTCCGCATAGCAGCCTTTCCCAAGATCAGATGAAATGAATCAATTACAATAAAGTTTAGCATATGTTGTAAGGCATATCAAGACATTTCGATATAATATTACAACAACTTGTATGCTGGTTCTAACTTCCGTCTCTTCAATAACTGTAAAAATACCAATACAATGAAGGAATAGCCAGTTGGGAAGATTGCAAGATGCTCAACCACACAAATAAATAAATATATATACCGTAATTTCCGGTCTATAAGCCGCTACTTTTTCCCCACGCATTGAACCTCGCGGCTTATATTCAGGTGCGGCTTATATGTGAATTTTTCCCGCTTTCTGCTCTCCCCCACCCTCCCTCCCGAGTCCACTCTCCCGCGCCCCCCCGCGAGCTCGCTGTCACCATCCCCCGCGAGCTCGCTGTCACCATCCCCCGCGAGCCCGTTGTCACCATCCCCCGCGAGCCCGCTCTCCCCCTCGCAGAGTAGCAGCACGCTCTTGCATTGAGGCACTTCCTGCCTGCTGCTTGCTAGAGCGAGCGCGTGCACTCCTGCTTGGACGGCAGGTATTTACTGTGTAATGTGAGGTGCTGGGGGGTTAATGTGAGGTGCTCAGGGGTTAATGTGAGGTGCAGGGGGGGTTGATGTGTGGTGCAGGGGGGTTGATGTGTGGTGCAGGGGGGTTGATGTGTGGTGCAGGGGGGGTTAATGTGAGGTGCTCAGGGGTTAATGTGAAGGGCTTATATTCAGGTGCGGCTTATTTATGTTCAAAATAAAAAAAATTCTAAAATTCAATGGGTGCGGCTTATATACAGGTGTGGCTTATAGTCCGGAATTTACGGTACACACACGTGTGTGTGTGTGTGTGTGTGTGTGTGTGTGTGTGTGTGTGTGTGTGTGTGTGTGTGTGTACAGTATATATTATCACATATCTAAAGCGTTCCAGTGGAAAAGGTGCTATTTTCTGGTATTACTGTGATTGCCTGAAATGCAAAACAGAGTTTGAATTTTCAATACTGTAACTGTTTCTGCCCTGAGAAATCCTTCTTTTAATGACATCATTAAAAAATAGAAGCCAGGCCTGCTGCAGGTGTATAATGCATTAAGGACGCATGCGCTGCATGTCTCAGAGGATGGCCGTTGAGGCTGAAATTTAAAATGTGGCGCCCCTGACGTAGCTTTGCAATTAACCTTCCGATCTTGTCGAGCGAGGCAGGGCCGGTGCTTGGGAGACAAGTTCTAAGTGCGGCTTTTCCCCAGTAAAAGGCTTCGACACAACATTCTAAATATGGAGATGATGTTGGGATTCGCAGCGCTCCACTTACGTTGACTATAAAAGGTACCACCAGCATTACCAGGACGAGCTCCAGCTGAGGGTCTGGAATGTAATCCAACAGAATCTCCTGAAGCTGCACAGGGAAACAGGACAAAGGGAGAGGAAAGACATTGGAGAAACAAACTTGTCACATTGGAGGCTTCCCAGTCAAAGGCGTGATTGTAGCCCTCCCTTAAATACAAGCACTGGGACATTAACGCCCGACACCCAGCATCGTAAACACTTACATACTGAAGTTATTCAATATACATCTGTAAAATATCATCATCGTTTGAGTAACCCAAGCACCGATCAAGTGCCTTGTTGCTATCTAGCAACTTCTCTTGTGGTATATAGAAGAAAAAAACAGTATCAACACTAGGCTACTTTAACCCCACAAAGGCCAAAGAACAGATTTATAGGTGTACACACTGGCACAGAGGGGGTTACAGCTTTTCTTTTAAAGCAGTAGCCTTAAATCAGGAAGCTATATTATAGATCCAATGGGAAAACCAAGTCCTTTCTAACCCTTAATTTGCCATTTAATATAATAGGTTTTTCAATTGGCCCAGAAAACAGTATGGTCACAAGGCAAATACCAGGGGAAATTAAATGTATCGCATTGGTAATAATACGGCAAGCGACATCCAGCGAACAGCTGCGAAGATGAAGTTATTAATCAGCGGTGAAAATGAAGGAATGCAGCACCCTATTCCTAGTTCCAGGGACTTCCTGGTTCCCGAGAGAATAACCTTTTAATGGGCCGGTCACCTTGCACCACACCTTAGAGCAAGGGTGCTCAATTCCAGTCGTCAAGACCTTCCCAATAGGTCAGGTTTTCGACTGAGCCACTGATGGAGTCACCTGTGCTGAAGCAGGGATATCCTGAAAACCTGACTTGTTGGGGGGGTTTTGAGGAGTGGAGTTGAGCAGCCCTGTCTTAGGCCTCGGGCATAGTCAGCGCTTATGCGCTGACCCGTGCTGAGGCGCTCTCACGCTCGGCACTGAGCCCCTGCAGCCGCAATGAGAGCGGCTTTAGCAGGGGCTCGCTTCCGCAAGCGTGCGGAAGCGTAAGTCTTACTAAAATTTTAAATTCACGCACTCAAGGGAGCGCAGAGCTGGTCACGTGAGCGGTTCGCCCAATGAGGGCGAACCAGCTCCGTGACGTTACAGGCCACCCCCTCCGACACGCCCCCGGACCAAAGCCAGGGAAAGCACCCGCATTCCCTCAGCCTCCGCGCGCCTCAGCACGGGAGAAGGCACCCTGGACCCAGCCTTAGAGTACAGAGGATTGCAGCTGTAAGAGCGGGAACACAAATTAACTAAAGGTTGCATGTCTGCGAGCATGTATTCTTAAGCATACATCAGTGCAGAATGAGAACAATTATACGCGTGAGCCAAGCAATCAGTGGTGGTATTTTCCCACAATACATCGGTTTTCTATATGCTGTAGTATGCACTATATACAGCGAGTGCATTGCAATACCAACAGATAGAGTGTTTTAATCCCGACCCACTGGGTATGGTGCAGGTGAGGGGTCTTTGTTCCTGACCTCGATAGTTTAGGTTAGAAGTGCACTTCTTATAGCACTTATTAAATCACAGAGAGCAATGAGCAGGTCTGTCAAAGCAAACGGTGCTATGGCTAGAGCCGGTTTATATATGCAGACATACCACCCTGAAGAATAAACTGCATGCATTCCTACTGTTCAGCAGTGAAGGAATATTAATACCCTCAACTCAGCAACTCAGATTACAGTTGTAGTTAAATCACATTAGCGCAACTGGCTTTCCCAAAGAGATTCAATAACCACTCAAGTGAAACAGTTACTCATCCGTGCCTTTTAATAAATGAGTAACAAACAAAAGTCCCAGCACACGGTCTGAAAGAAAAGTAGTACAGTACTATGGAAAATGCCACTAGAAAGCAGAGCTGTAATATAAACACAAGATAAGGCAGGGAGTAATGCAGGGAGTAATGCAGGGAGTAATGCAGCACAAATGTTTTAGAATCCAACAACAATAAAGTGGTGATTTGGGTAAACACAGTAGGGAAAAAGGGGGGGAAAAAAAGAAGAAAAGAAAAGGGGGATCAACACAACAGGGGTAGGATAATAAGTGGCGCAACGTAATATTTCAGGGGGTATTATCCTACCCCTGTTGTGTTGACCCCCCTTTTCTTTTTTCCCCTTTTTCCTTGCTGTGTTTACCCCAATCACCACTTTATTGTTGTTGGATTTTAAAACATTTGTGCTGCATTACTCCCTGCATTACTCCCTGCCTTATCTTGTGTTTATATTAAATCTCTGCGTTCTAGTGGCATTTTCCATAGTACTACTTTTCTTTCAGACAGTGTGTGCTGGGACGTTTGTTTGTTACTATTGGTTAGGGGGTTTGGGGTCCTCTTAGTCCTGTTGGCACCCTGCCGTTTCATTGGTATATTTTCCAGAGAGTGCTGTCTACTCTATATATTTTGCTTTTAATAAATGAGTGTTTCGGAAAAAGTATCGCCCTGCACTTTTAGCTGCTTGAAAGCAAAGGGAAAAAGTAGAGCAGCAATTTCCTGTAACTACACAGGTTCACAAATAAATGGCTCCATTAGATGAGAGATTTTGGAAAGAAAATACAAACATTTAATTGCCATGCGAACAAGATTACAAAATAAAAATGGGCTGGTTTTCTATTAGGCTGCGTCCCCGCTGGCGATGAGCGCGCTCGTGCTTGAGACCGGTGACGTCACCAGCTCTCCAAGCATGAGCGCCGGGTGTCCTGGCTATTTTGCAAGCGCGCGCAGGGGGGCGTTGAGCGCGCTTGAAAGTTAGATTTTTTTGTTTACTCAAGCGCCAAGCTTCGGTGAGCATGCGCGCCCACGCACGAGCGTGCACCGCGTGAGCGGGAACTTGCACATATACATTTATGTGATTAAAAGCAGCATGCACCGCACGCTCGGCCAGGCTCCCTGCTGGCGTGCTGAGGCGCGCTGAGACTCAGGGAAAGCGGGTGCTTTCCCTGGCCTTGCGGTTGCTTACCACACGCGCTGTCAGCGGCCCGTCAGCGGGCCAGTGATGTCACGGAGCTGGTTCGCCCTCATTGGGCGAACCGCTCACGTGACCGGCCTGTCGCGCTGGCAAGCGGGGGAATTTTAAATTCCCCTAAGACCTACGCTTCCGCGCGCGTTGGTGAGCCCCTACTAAAGCCTCTCTAATTGCAGCTGTAGGGGCTCAGTGCTGAGCGTGAGTGCGCCTCAGCGTGCTTCCGCCAGCAAGCAAGGAACATGGCCGAGGCCTTACAGTGATCACATGGTCCTGGATCCCACCCGGCTAAATGTTCTTTTTCCATTATCACCATCTACAGCTTCAGAAAATGCCCTACAACTTTGCTGGAGGCCACTGACAGTCAAGGACTTCATTCAACATGCTCGGCTTCTTTTAGCAAGGTTTCTCCCATACTTATGGCAGGCAGGAGCTTAGAGGGCTCCGTGTTAAAATGGATAAGAAGTAAAAAGTGACACAGTGTGCTCATTTGCATGCCATTACCCAGAATCCCTGGCTGCAGCGGAAGTGCTGTTTTCTATGTGATAATGAGGAAAGACAGGGTTGTAGACCTGTCTGAGACATGTGAATGTTCACACAAATGGGAGTTTTATTTACCAAGAATGATAAAATGATGCCTTACCTTTGTCCAGCCTGGAATGAGCAAAACAAGGCTGATTATGGTCTTCTCAATCACCATTATCAATAGGTACAGAACGCACTGTCCTAACCAAGCAGCAGCTTGTGGAGGGTCACCTAGAATAGAAAGGCCATTTAAAGCACAGTACCACTTGGTAAGATTCAGTAAAGAGAAGCCAAGACATTCAGAGTATTTTCACATGGGATTGAAAAAGTTATGAAAAAATACAGTATATCTGGAATCATAGTTATTTCATGGAGAAACCCAACGCTAAATGAGACATTGGATATAAATAAGGGGTTTTCATACTCTATATCACGGACCTCTTCAGCATCAATGATGGTTTGGAAGACCATCATGTTCCCGCTTCTCTCTGTTCATACAATACATGCAAGACACCGGGCATTTAGCCTGCATATAAAAAGCCCGCCTTTAGTATTAGTAGAAAAATGACGCCACAGGGTCACGTCATATTGCCATGGCAACGCGACGTTGTGACGTCATAAAACGCAGGATAAAAGGTAAGGGGGGAGAGCAGGCAGGGGGGCGCAGACAAAAATGTTTGCGCACCCAATGACCTACACTACACAGAGGAAGTGTCCAGTGATCACACCTGAGATCCCTGGGAACTATACTAATTTAATTTGCAACATACAGCTCAACCCCTTTATAACGCTGTGCTTGGGGTCCAAAGAATCACATTGCGTTATAAGCGGATCGTGTTAGAAATAATGTACAATTGTATGCATTGTACAAGAAAGTATTTAAAATACCAATAATCGTGTTGTAAAGTATTCATAACTACAAAAATTGGGAGCCACGCGTGCATCGCAGAATAAGTGGATTTGCGTTGTAACGGATCGCGTTATAACAGGGTTGCGCTGTATATATTGAAATGATGTGCATTGCCCAGGTATCTCAGGGGGTGTTCAGATATCTCCCGACAGAGTACAGGTCAATCTATTTTGAGCACTCTCCTAAAATGGTCTCCTACTAAGGCGTTAACGGAGAAAAAAACCCATCCGTTCCTGTTTTAGGTAACGTTACGTTATTTGCCCTGATTTAATGCCGCTTCGTGAATCTGGCCCATATCATCTATATCAGAGGGCACTCAAAAATTACCTCTACTGGCGGCCGTCATCAGTTACCCAACACAATGCCTTCTTCAAAATGGCGTCCGATAGTGAATCGTCGTAAAAGCAAAATTCATTTTAACAGGTCTTAATTATTGTTGTCATGTTGGATATTTGTGTCAGATAAAAGTGTTTTGACGTCGGAAAGCATCCCCCTGTACAAAGCGTCGGAAAACAAAATGTCGGAAAGCGAGGGCCGTCTGTACTTTTCAAACATGAAACAAACAAAATTCTTCTTTGGCATCCAAATTATCTATCTGTGGTTTGGTAAAAAGCTCTTTAGAAAATTGGAATAAGCATTAGCAAACCCAGAGGCGCCAGATTCACACACAACTACTGAAGAGAGCAACAGATACCTTTGAGTAGTTTTTGTATATTCCTAAATCTAGACTTGGCTGTATGAGCTGCTTAGGTTGCTGGCAAAAGGCAATTGTGGAAGTCCAAATAAATGGTAATTTTGAATATTTATATCTTAATCCCAGGATGAGGTTTTGAAGACTGGAATAGATTTGCAAAACCTGTTTCACATGTGGATACTCTTGAGGTTTTTTCTGGAGAAACTCACATTTCCGAAATAATTTTATTGTCAAATTGGCTAGTAACTTTCTATTTTGAATTAATACCAATGTGACATTTTGCCAGTAATGTGATTTCCCAAAATGTCCTTTCTAGTTCATCCCTCATCACAATGATATATTACCTTTGACATGAACCCTGAACAAGCTTTATAAATGACTGTCTCACATTAGATTTCTGGGCATACATTTGCAAACATACAAAACAAAAAATTCTTCATGCTTCTACTTTATGTACTAATACAGGGTTTCCCAAACTTTTTTTTCCGTGACCCGGTTATTTTTGAACTTCTCCTTCGTGACCCACTAAAAATTTTATCGCCTATACTGGCCTATAGGGCCTGCACAGACACACACACAGCCACTGATACACACACACACACACACACACAGCCACTGATACACACACACAGCCACTGACAGACACGCAGCCACTGACAGACACGCAGCCACTGACACACACACTGATACATACACACAGCCTCTGATACACACACACGCAGCCACTGACACACACACGCAGCCACACAGATACACACACACACACTGATACACACACACACACTGATACAGATACACACAACAGGCTCTTGTTTAGGTGGGGCTAATGTTTATCTTGCTTGACCCACCATAACAATGACATCGCCCTGGCCCCGTAAAGAGAGGAAGTGGATACTTGTACATGTCTTCCGAACATTTTCCACGGCAACGTTGGACTCCCCAGCGGTGGGCACATGCAAACAATTCCCTTCTAGTTCTTCCTCTGTCTGCGCGGGATAGAAGAAATCATAGCAAGTGAGAAAACTTAATGTGGGCAACTTACTACAAGCAAATCTAACATAATGAGGCCAGCTCTGTCTTACCGCTGCCAGAAAGAAGTGGTATAATATAAACACCTGCTTTCAGGGGAACGAGGCATATAATTTAGTAGATTACATGATACGTAGTTGCAGTTGGAAAGTTTGCAATTTAAAAACTATTACAATAAAATTAAATGCTTCTTTGCATGTTTGTGTAACGGTGTTTCCCCCAGGTGGGAGATTTGTCCATTACTACGGTGTATGGTGCATATACCTGCTGGTAGTGGGGACACAGGATCAGGCTTCTGGGGGTCATACCCCAATATCTCTTTAGCAGTGCAGGCCTCCATCTGCCGTGGACTCCAGGAACTGAAGGTGATCTCCCACGGTAGAAACTTATACGTCTTCCTCCAGTAAGGGCAAGCACCAGGCAGGGGTATATAACAACAGGGACGGTTTATTCTCTCTGTACAGCCACGTTACAGGGCAGGCTTCTGCCCGATGCGAGTATACTCAGCTCTCGCTGAATGATGGTCCCTGGACCACCACTACAGACCAAGGGTGCCCGCAGCTGTCCTAGTCTTCCCACCTCCCTAGCAGAGGTATGGTCACCCTCTCCCCCGGATGGAAAGACAATGGGAAGGCCACAATCTCAGGCTCCCAGTTGTGTGACCTGCCTTTTTCATAGGGGGAAGGACACTACTAACTTGGGCGGTCCGCCCTTGAGTACAGCAGGAGGCGGCCACCCGTTGTCCCAGCTACAAAAGGATGTACCACCCCTTGCTGTCACTCAAGTGCAGTACCAAGGAGGAGGGGGAAAACCCCATAACAACTACTGCAAGCCTGTTAATACCAGGGTTTACTGCCAGCCCATTGTGAGAATAGTACCATCGGTGACCTGGCAACATTTAGTTATTTTTATTCAGTCCATTAAACGTACCCTTCCCCTTAGTTCCAAATCTGGTGGTCGGAAGTGGGACTAACTTTTAAGAAAGTAACAGACCGTTTGATTCATAGTTAAGGCCCAAAGGGGTTAAATGAGGCTGACCGGGCCTGATCTGAGTGCAAGTCTCATTCATGTGCAGTAAATGGATCTTAAAGTGCAATGATGCTTAACACCATATGGTAACTTTAGCATATGTACTTTGCCATAATGAACAGGTATCCATTAAAGAATCGAGTAAGCAATGAGATGGTCGTGTTAAGTATTATCGGTGTAGTGAAACTTAAAACAAAAAAAGCAATAGAATAGTGTTCACTGGCAGCTACAGAATAAATGTTAAAACCCTAATTCCAATTCTAAGACGCACTTTTTTTCGATTTTCACATGTCTGAAATTGGGGTGCGTCTTAGAATCGATGTATTTAAAAAAAAACGTACAACCCCCCTCTTTTCACTTAACATGTTTCAGGAGAAGGTCCCATGTCCGCGGAGGACAAAGTGTGCGGCGGGGGGAGAGGTCCCGGGTCTGCAGATGGTTGAAGATGGACAGCGGCGGGAGTGCGGTGGGATAGGTCCCAAGTCTGCAGTGAATGAAGATAAGAAGACAGCGGGCGAGCTGTGGCGGCTAATAGATCATAATAGCAGGAGCAGAGCGGCCTAGGGGAACGGCTTGGAAGGTGCACACACAGTAACACCAGAAGTTGACCGGTGTGCACTCCCAAGCCATTCCCCTATGCGCTCTGCTCTGCTCAGCTCTCCTGCTATTCTGATCTCCTGCCGCCGCACCCCACCACACGCCGCTGTCTTCTTATCTTCATTCACCTGCAGACTTTGGACCTGTCCTGCTGCCACCACACCCACCGCTGTCCATCTTCAACCATCTGCAGACGTGGGACCTCTCTGCCGCCGCGCACGCTTCATCCTCGCTGACATGGGACCTCCCTGAATCATGATAAGTGAAAAAGTAATTTTCCTCGATTGTAAGGGCCAAATCGATGGTGCGTCTTACAATCGAAAGGCGTTTACAATCGAGGAAATACGGTATGTTACTTGGTGTTGCCCATACACAATACCTGCTGTCTGGCACTGGCAGTTTAATTGGTATCTTGGCTCTTATTGAAAATAAATATAGCAGACGTATATCGCCAAATAAGATTTGGCAATGGGTTGAACTTAAAGCTGCAGACGAAGCAGTATCATGAATGTGTGTTAAAAAAAAAAATTTTATGTACTATGAGAAAAATACTTGTAGCATTAAAAAATAAAACCTCCTCTGAATGACATTTTTAATGTATCATAAAGTAACGAGCAATTTTTGTGTCTACAGCAACCCTTTACAAAGTCACATCTCTTCCTCTTCTGAAATAGGCTCAGGCACACCCCGTTTTGAGCCTGCCCTCTCTCTAGCAGTGCACCAATGTATCTAGTGACTGCCTGGTCACATGATCTACCCCACAGAACTTTGCATCTTTGGACCTCTTCTGCTGCACGGCGGCCAATTGGTGAACCACCGAGCCGAATCTTCGCCTATTAATAAACAGAGAACACGATCAATCAGCAACCTGGCTAATTACTTATGTGTGGATTGTATTGATGCAGATATTAAAGGGAAAAAAAATAAATAAAATGGTTTAAAACAGTAGCTTGGACTGCTGCTTTAAAGCACATCTCTCTTCTCCACTGTACGATACTAATCACTATGTAATTGGTCCATACATTTTTTGATCTTAAACAGGAGGAATACATTTAATGTGGACGAGGAAATGTATTTAGATGTTATACATAGCTGGTTGTTAGGCTAAGTGTAATGGGACTGGTTTGGATGACGGTCATCCCCATGACATTTGAGCTACAGTGCAAAGTCGGTATGACATAATTTGAAAAAAACTTTGCAGCTGGTATTATAGAGAAAAAAGCACTGGAACTAAGAAATGGCCCTAAAATTTCAAACCAGAAGACAATATCCTGAGAGATGGAACACTGTATCTGTATTCTAACTGAAAAGTCCCGTTAAAGAGCACACTGTGCTAGGACGAAAGTGAACTAAGGACGGGGAAATGTTTAAGAAGCTAAAGGGGCTGGTTTACCAACATTAATTTTAAAAAAAATTGAGAAAGTTACTTTTTGAAGTGAAACTTCTTACCTGGCACTCTGACATTCAGAACTTGCATTGGTGTTAAATCTGCTTCATGGGAACGAAAATTGTTGCGGAAGTAGGTTATTGAGCATGGCCACACATGGCAGTCGCGCATTAGTTGAGTTCTGCGCATGCGCACATGTGGCTAACTGGATACACTGGCGCGCATGCGCATAAATGTATGAAGCCTTCCATGCAGGCTGAATACTCGTCATGCGCAGCGTCGGGCACGGGTCCTGCTCATGCGCAGTCAACCACTAAGTTCTGTGAATGTGCAGAAGCAGGCCACGGGGTGTCCGTCACTCAGATGCGCAGTGTCAGCCAGCGGGGTGGGCGCATGCGCAGGACCGGCTATCGCATGCTCAGACACGGCTGGCGCCGCTCACATGCCCAAGACGGCAAACACAGCGCGCAAGAGCAACTGTCACAGCGCGCGTTGCACAGGAGCGCCACCAATATTAAAGGGACACACACATCAATCCCCCCCCCCCCTTCGGAATAGGAATATAGAAGTGCAAATAGCAACATTTTTATAAGTGGCGCGTTGTAACCCAAACTTTTTTTGCATTGTCACTGAAATAGTACTATGATTTTTATGATTTTATTGAATGGGAAACCTTTGTAATTTCTGCAGGGGAAAAAAATTCTTTCAATCAAAATCATTAAAAAAATACAATTTCGGTGACAACACTAAAGTTTCACTTACAATGCGCGTGCTTGGCACACGCCTTTTTTTTTTAGATTTTTAGAGATCTTTTATAAAAATCATGTAACATTACCACGGCAAACAAAGGTGTTTTCTTTTTATCTTGGCTATTCGTGATGAGACTGTTTGCCAGTACGGCTTTCCCAGGTAATGTTGCTCGTTCTAGGTTTGGTGTATTTTTGTTGCAGAGTAATTAAGGTGCCATCAATCATTAGTCAGACAAACATAAGTAGCTAATATACTTGAATCCAGTGTTTCCATCGAGAAGCGATGCATCGTAATTCACAAGATACAAATCGGTAGGATTGTGCAGTAGGGCGGGTTTGAATATGTATTAGTACAGCGTTTCCCAAATGGTGGGTCGCGACCCGGCACCGGGCCACGGCACCAAAATTGCCGGGTCGCAGCGAGGCTGGTCACGCGGTGTCTCCCGTCCCCCCTGCTCAATTTAAAAAAAATGGGGCGATTTCCCCTGCAGTCCCGCGCGCTTGCGCAGGGCAAGCAGGGCCTGCTCCCTTCCTCCCCCCGCTCCTTTCTCCCCCCCCGCTCCTTCCCCCCCCCGTCCCAACGTGGGACGGAGGAGGAAGTACCAGCTCCTCTGGCGCCGCACGTTACGGGGACATAGGGGGAAGTTCAAGCTCCTACTGCGGCCCGTTCCCCCCACAGCCAGCTTGAGCTCACCTCCCGTGGCCCCTCCCTCCCACCCAAGTGCCCTGGCCCCTCCCTCCCAAGTGCCCTGGCCCCCTCTCCCACCAAGTGGCCCCTGGCCCCCTCCCTCCCTCCAACCCAGTGCCCCTGGCCCCCTCCCTCCACCCCAAGTGCCCCTGGCCCCTCCCTCCCTACCCAAGTGCCCCTGGCCCCCTCCCTCCCACCCAAGTGCCCCTGGCCCTCCCCCACCCACCCAAGTGCCCTTGCCATTCCCTCCCAGTGCCCCTGGCCCCCAAGTGCCCCTGCCCCTCTCCCACCCAAGTCCCCTGGCCCCCTCCTCCCACCCAAGTGCCCTGGCCCCTCTCCAGTCACTCACATCCGTCGTTGCCTGTAATTCACTGTTTGTGTCTGTGTGGGTATAGGGGAGAGCGAGTGTGTGTGGGTATAGGGGAGAGCGAGTGTGTGTGGGTATAGGGGAGAGCAAGTGTGTGTGTGTGTGTGTGTGTGTGTGTGTGTGTGTGTGTGTGTGTGTGTGTGTGGACACTTGGGTGGGTGGGAGGGGGCCAAGGACACTTGGGTGGGTGGGTGATAGGGGGCCAGGGACACTGGGGGCCAGGGACACTTGGGTGGGTGGGTGGGAGGGGGCCAGGGACACTTGGGTGGGTGGGAGGGGGCCAGGGACACTTTAGGGGGCCAGGGACACTTAGGGGGCCAGGGACACTTGGGTGGGAGGCAGTGACTGGGTGGGGTGACTTACCTTGCCACCGGACGCTTTCCCCTGCTGCCCCCGATATCCCCTGCTGCCCGGGACGGGAGGTGGGCTCGGGAGGGGGTGCCACGGGAGGTGAGCTCGGGAAGCTGGCCGCGGGGGGAAGATGGCCGCGGGGGGATGCGGGCCGCAGTAGGAGCTAGTACTTCCTCCCTGCCCCATGTAACGTGCGGGCCGCAGAGGAGCTGGTACTTCCTCCTCCGTCCCACGTTGGGAGCGGGGGGGGGGAGGAAGGGAGCGGACCCTGCGCAAGCGCGCGGGACAGCGGGGGGAATCGCCGCCATTTTCTTTTAACTTGAGCGGGGGGTGGGGGGTTTCGGGGGAGACACCGCGCGGCCAGCCTCGCTGCGACCCGGCAATGTTGGTGCCGTGGCCCGGTGCCGGGTCGCGACCCACCATTTGGGAAACGCTGTACTAATACATATTCAAACCCGCCCTACTGCACAATCCTACCGATTTGTATCTTGTGAATTACGATGCATCGCTTCTCGATGGAAACACTGGATTCAAGTATATTAGCTACTTATGTTTGTCTGACTAATGATTGATGGCACCTTAATTACTCTGCAACAAAAATACACCAAACCTAGAACGAGCAACATTACCTGGGAAAGCCGTACTGGCAAACAGTCTCATCACGAATAGCCAAGATAAAAAGAAAACACCTTTGTTTGCCGTGGTAATGTTACATGATTTTTATAAAAGATCTCTAAAAATCTAAAAAAAAAAAGGCGTGTGCCAAGCACGCGCATTGTAAGTGAAACTTTAGTGTTGTCACCGAAATTGTATTTTTTTAATGATTTTGATTGAAAGAAGTTTTTTCCCCTGCAGAAATTACAAAGGTTTCCCATTCAATGAAAATCATAAAAATCATAGTACTATTTCAGTGACAATGCAAAAAAAGTTTGGGTTACAACGCGCCACTTATAAAAATGTTGCTATTTGCACTTCTATATTCCTATTCCGAAGGGGGGGGGGGGATTGATGTGTGTGTCCCTTTTAATATTGGTGGCGCTCCTGTGCACGCGCGCTGTGACAGTTGCTCTTGCGCGCTGTGTTTGCCGGTCTTGGGCATGTGAGCGGCGCCAGCCGTGTCTGAGCATGCGATAGCCGGTCCTGCGCATGCGCCGCACCCGCTGGCTGACACTGCGCATGCGTGAGTGACGGACACCCCGTGGCCTGCTCTGCACATTCACAGAACTTAGTGGTTGACTGCGCATGAGCAGGACCCTGTGCCCGACGCTGCGCATGAGCGAGTATTCAGCCTGCATGGAAGGCTTCATACATTTATGCGCATGCGCGGCCAGTGTATCCAGTTAGCCACATGTGCGCATGCGCAGAACTCAACTAATGCGCGACTGCCATGTGTGGCCATGCTCAATAACCTACTTCCGCAACAATTTTCGTTCCCATGAAGCAGATTTACACCAATGCAAGTTCTGAATGTCAGAGTGCCAGGTAAGAAGTTTCACTTCAAAAAGTAACTTTCTCAGATTTTTTTTAAAATTAATGTTGGTAAACCAGCCCCATTTAGCTTCTTAAACATTTCCCCGTCCTTAGTTCACTTTCGTCCTAGGCAGCAGTGTCTCTTTAACGGGACTTTTCAGTTAGAATACAGTAATACAGTGTTCCATCTCTCAGGATATTGTCTTCTGGTTTGAAATTTTAGGGCCATTTCTTAGTTCCAGTGCTTTTTTCTCTATAATACCAGCTGCAAAGTTTTTTTCAAATTATGTCATACCGACTTTGCACTGTAGCTCAAATGTCATGGGGATGAGCCGTCATCCAAACCAGTCCCATTACACTTAGCCTAACAACCAGCTATGTATAACATCTAAATACATTTCCTCGTCCACATTAAATGTATTCCTCCTGTTTTAAGATCAAAAAATGTATGGACCAATTACATAGTGATATAGTATCGTACAGTGGAGAGAGAGAGATGTGCTTTAAAGCAGCAGTCCAAGCTACTGTTTTAAACCATTTTATTTATTTTTTTCCCTTTAATATCTGCATCAATACAATCCACACAATAAGTAATTAGCCAGGTTGCTGATTGATCTGTTCTCCTGTGATTAATAGGCGAAGATTCGGCTCGGTGGTTCACCAATTGGCCGCCAGTGCAGCAGAAGAGGTCCAAAGATGCAAAGTTCTGTGGGGTAGATCATGTGACCAGGCAGTCACTAGATACAATTGGTGCACTGCTAGAGAGAGGGCAGGGCTCAAAACGGGGTGTGCCTGAGCCTATTTCAGAAGAGGAAGGAGATGTGACTTTGTAAAGGGTTGCTGTAGACACAAAAATTGCTCGTTACTTTATGATACATTAAAAATGTCATTCAGAGGAGGTTTTATTTTTTAATGCTACAAGTATTTTCTCATAGTACATAAAAGATTTTTTTTTTTAAACACACATTCATGATACTGCTTCGTCTGCAGCTTTAAGTTCAACCCATTGCCAAATCTTATTTAGGCGATATACGTCTGCTATATTTATTTTTCAATAAGAGCCAAGATACCAATTAAACTGCCAGTGCCAGACAGCAAGGTATTGTGTAATGGAGCACACACCAAGTAACATACCGTATTTCCTCGATTGTAAGACGCCTTCGATTGTAAGACGCACCATCGATTTGGCCCTTACAATCGAGGAAAATTACTTTTTCACTTATCATGATTCAGGAGAGGTCCCATGTCAGCGGAGGATGAAGCGTGCGGCGGCGGCAGGAGAGGTCCCACGTCTGCAGATGGTTGAAGATGGACAGCGGGTGGGTGTGTGGCAGCAGGACAGGTCCAAAGTCTGCAGGTGAATGAAGATAAGAAGACAGCGGGCGTGTGGTGGGGTGCGGCGGCAGGAGATCAGAATAGCAGGAGAGCTGAGCAGGAGCAGAGCGGCATAGGGGGAATGGCTTGGGAGGTGCACACCGGTCAACTTCTGGTGTTACTGTGTGCACCTTCCAAGCCGTTCCCCTAGGCCGCTCTGCTCCTGCTATTATGATCTATTAGCCGCCACAGCTCGCCCGCTGTCTTCTTATCTTCATTCACCTGCAGACTTGGGACCTATCCCACCGCACTCCCGCCCGCTGTCCATCTTCAACCATCTGCAGACCCGGGACCTCTCCCCCCGCCGCACACTTTGTCCTCCGCGGACATGGGACCTCTCCTGAAACATGTTAAGTGAAAAGAGGGGGGTTGTACGTTTTTTTTTAAATACATCGATTCTAAGACGCACCCCAATTTCAGACATGTGAAAATCGAAAAAAAGGTGCGTCTTAGAATTGAGGAAATAGGGTATTTAACATTTATTCTGTAGCTGCCAGTGAACACTATTCTATTGCTTTTTTTGTTTTAAGTTTCACTATCACCGATAATACTTAACACGACCATCTCATTGCTTACTCGATTCTGTTTAATGGATACCTGTTCATTATGGCAAAGTACATATGCTAAAGTTACCATATGGTGTTAAGCATCATTGCACTTTAAGATCCATTTACTGCACATGAATGAGACTTGCACTCAGATCAGGCCCGGTCAGCCTCATTTAACCCCTTTGGGCCTTACTATGAATCAAACGGTCTGTTACTTTCTTTTAAAAGTTAGTCACACTTCCGACCACCAGATTTGGAACTAAGGGGAAGGGTACGTTTAATGGACTGAATAAAAAATAACTAAATGTTGCCAGGTCACCTGATGGCTACTATTCTACACAATGGGCTGGCAGTAAACCCTGGTATTAACAGGCTTGCAGTAGTTGTTATGGGGTTTTCCCCCTCCTCCTTGGTACTGCACTTGAGTGACAGCAAGGGGTGGTACATCCTTTTGTAGCTGGGACAACGGGGTGGCCGCCTCCTGGCTGTACTCAAGGGCAGGACCGCCCTCAAGTTAGTAGTGTCCTTCCCCCTATGAAAAAGGCAGGTCACACAACTGGGAGCCTGAGATTGTGGCCTTCCCATGTGCTCTTCCATCCGGGGGAGAGTGTGACCATACCTCTGCTAGGGAGGTGGGGAAGAGCTAGGACAGCTGCGGGCACCCTTGGTCTGTAGTGGTGGTCCAGGGACCATCATTCAGCGAGAGCTGAGTATACTGCATCGGGCAGAAGCCTGCCCTGTAACTGTGCTGTACAGAGAGAATAAACCGTCCCTGTTGTTATATACCTCCTGCCTGGTGCGTGACCTTACTGGAGGAAGACGTAATAAGTTCTACCGTGGGAGATCACCTTCAGTTCCTGGAGTCCACGGCAGATGGAGGCGCTGCACTGCTAAAGAGATATGTGGGGTATGAACCCCAGAAGCCTGATCCTGTGTCCCCACTACCAGCAGGTATATGCACCATACACCGTAGTAATGGACAAATCTCCCACCGGGTGGGGAAACACCGTTACACAAACATGCAAAGAAGCATTTAATTTTATTGTAATAGTTTTTAAAGTTGCAAACTTTCCAACTGCAACTACGTATCATGTAATCTACTAAATTATATGCCTCGTTCCCCCTGAAAAGCAGGTGTTTATATTATACCACTTCTTTCTGGCAGCGGGTAAGAGCAGAGCTGGCCTCATTATGTTAGATTTGCGTGTAGTAAGTTGCCCACATTAAGTTGTCTCACTTGCTTGGGAAGTTCTTCTATCCCGCGCAGACAGAGGAAGAACTAGAAGGGGAATTGTTTGCATGTGCCCACCGCTGGGGAGTCCAACGTTGCCGTGGAAATGTTCGGAAGACATGTACAAGTATCCACTTCCTCTCCGTTGACGGGGCCAGAGGCGATGTCATTGTTATGGTGGGTCAAGCAAGATAAACATTAGCCCCACCTAAACCAGAGCCTGCACTGCGAATGTATCAAAGATGTAACCTGTTTAACCTATCCCTGCCAACATTCACTTGGGTCCCGAGTTGCACTGCTTCTTAAAACACAGTAAATTAACTCTTGAGTGGCAGTTTGGCCTACAATGCATGGATAGGGTTAAAAGACGCATTCTGAAGCTAGCGAGTGACAAAAAGTTCTTCTGCGGTCACTGTGTTCAAATATGAATGATAACTTGTTGGTGCTTTTCCTGCGCGGCACAGCCTGCAGCTGCTTGAATGTTTGCAGATGTTGCTGAAATCAAATCTCTGATTTTTGTAGCCAAGCAACTGCAGTATATTCCAATGGCTCCGTTATCGCTCCTTCATGCTGAACCAAAGCAAATGTTTTTACCTGATCCAGGGGGGTCCCTGACCCACAGTCCTTGACCTTCGGACGCCAGTGTGACATACCCTGTATATCATGACACGTCGCTGGTTTTCTAGGGTTAGAATCAGCTCTCCAATCTGTACGCAAGGGGAGGAGCTGCCCCTTCCATCAGCGTCTCCATAATAGCGATCACATGATCAGCGCGTGCCAGAGGTGGGCGGTGGCCGCAGAGCGGTCAGGATCCTGCGTCGCTGAAGAGGTTAAGCAGTAAATATCTGGTTCGCCCCAATCTTTTGACTTAGACAGGTTATGCCCTGAAGAAGCCCAACGTTCTGCTTAATTCATTAGACCTTTTATTGCAACATCACTTTGAAAGTACTTTAGAAAACAATAGCTGACAGGGAGGGTATTTCCTACTTTGAAGTTACCGTCCGAGTTCAGGATCCTAGGACATTCATGTAACAAACAGGATATATCCAGCCCGCATCTCCGGGTACAGAGAAAAAAAAAATATATATAAACATTTGTTTGTTTTGTTTTTTTGTTAAACCGAGTCCGATACTGGAGTTTCCAAAATCATCAGATGAAGAGTATAGTGAGTGAGAGCATTATAACTTTGATCAGCTATAAAACGCTTCCTAAATAATGAATGGAGCTGACACTTCTCACTTGCATTATGGAAGGATAAGCAGTGGTTTAAGAATAATGGTAATGGGTGTGGGGTGTTAGATGGCAGGGGGGGTGTTGCAGTACCGGGGAGGGTCGCGGTACCAGTACAAACCGATTTTTTTTCTTTTTTGGTATTAGAAATGTCAAAGTCAGAATAAGTAGCACGTACAAGGTAAAAATCAAGTCATGAAACCGTGTTATCTACATTTTGATGAAACCTGCTGTGCTGAATCCATTGCCAGGAGACTGCCAGACAAGTCACCACACACATTCTCACTCAACACTAATAAAATCCCTCACTGCGTAGGAGGGATGATGTGGATACACTGCAGGGAGCCGGTACTGTGCATTGTCAGCTAGTCCGGCATCATTTAAGAAAGACAACTTGGACACAGGCACATAGTACAGATACATACCAAGTGACCACGGCACATATTCATTAGCCATTTTATGCTGAACTCGATGGACGCATGTCTTTTTTTCAACCTCATCTACTATGTAACTGTGTCGTGGCCAAGAGCTGCTTAGCACTTCAACTGTAATGCAAGTCCCGTTGTTTGATTACTAAAGACTTTACTTTTTAGTGGCTTGGTGGAAGTCTGACTTGTCAACTCTCTGGAAATCAGCCTCACTCAGTCATAGCATCAACTATATATTCAACCATATAGCACAGATGTCAGTGGAGTCTCATGGAGAACGGTCAATACTGTTGGCTCATTTCCACTGCTCTCTAAATTGTGATAACCAAGCTGGCAGAGAGGACAGATCGACAGAAGGAAAGTGTATTAGCTCTTGAAAAGGAACTCTTCATTTTCGCAGTTTTATGGGTGGTCCTATAAGAATTGGAACAATCGACAACAGTGTGTCTGTTATCAGGGGGAGGGGGGTGGGATTGTTGCCACCCGAATATGAATTGCCATTTTTAAAACTATGTTAAGTGTAAAGTTTCATTTCAGTTCATGTACACACGTCTCTTGGAGCACACTGTGAACTTGGCTATGTCAGAACGTGGGAAAAGGGTATTATGGAAATATCATACACTACCATGACAACTGTGCTAAAAACATCCCACACATCTCCTCCCCTTAGGGAGAATTTGGCACTGTTTGCATATCTGCTATAATACACTGGATATAAAGTGCATTGGATACAGGCTAGAGACATCGTGAACCCATTACAATAAATCGCACGCATCTCCAAAAAACACAACTGACCATTAAGTGGTTAAAGGGGCAAAGCCACCTGGATTTGACAAATAGATTGCAACAAAAATGGAATTATTGTTTACAACTTAAAAGTGCAGTCCAACGTAAGGAAGGACAGTATAACACAGAGGGGGTGGATGCCTTTCAGAAAGGAGTTCAAACGGCAGATTTTGAGTGCCTTTTCATTTAGAATGTTAAATCTCGATTAGATTTATGAACAATCTCTTTGGAGAAAGAGCCAGAATAAGAAAAATGATGAAAAGAGGTAAAAGCCCCAACTCCAGTCCTCAAGGGCCACCAACAGGTCAGTTTATAAAGGATATCCCTGCTTCCGCACGTGGCTCAATCAGTCCCAGCTTCAGCACAGATGGCTCAATCTTTGACTGAGCCATTGATTGAGCCACCTGTGCTGAAGCAGGGATATCCTTAAAATCTGGCCTGTTGGTGGCCCGCGAGGACTGGAGTTGGCCTCCCCTCTGCTCTAAGCGTTGCAATGTTTATAAGCATTCTCATAAGAAACTTTCAAAAATGATTTACCTAAACACTTTAGAAAAAAAAAACGTCAATTTTTTGGATGTAATCTGTGAAACATATTGCTGTCATTAATTCAATATGGTCCTATATGGAACTGCACCTGCTGAGTTCAACATTTATTTCCATATCCACATTTGTGAACTTGGCTGCAGGACACCGTAGACGCGTGTGCGTGGGGCGTCACGAAGCTGGTCCGCCCTCATTGGCTGAACCAGCTCATGTGCGCTGACATCACGCGGCAGCCGCCTGAAGATACAAACATTTGTTGTATTTTCAGAACGCTGCTGCGTCAATGCGCCTCTCTGCACGGGGGTAGCTCCCACAAGAAAATACAGCAGAGTGGTTGCCGAGCGTGCGCACGCAGCGACGCCGGCACCATAATCCCAGCCTTACAGTGCTGGAAGCCTGGCAGCACCCGCATGCCAAACCCCGCCACCTTCATGGGACTGCTTGCGGTGACCCGGATCCCGCCCCCCATACACAATGAGCTTTAAACTAGCATAACATATTCCGTTCATAATTTGCACATCTCTATTTATCGCTAATTTGTTGATTAAAAAAAAATAAAAATTAAAAAACACAAAATGGTTAAGAAAAAAAAAAAAGGGGGAAAATATTTGAAAATTTGCACACAAGAAAAACAGGGGAGAGGGGGAATTTAAAGTTTGAGAATTAAAAAAAAAAAAAAGGGAGGAAATAATATTAGAGAATTAGAGTATTCAAAAACATTATTCATAATGATAATTTTCTATTTTTTTTCCTAAAACGTAGAAGGAAAAACAAAACAAAAAAAAAACTTGCAAACGGATTTTGTCACCGCTAGTCATAACGGCAACAACGTGTGGCAGTCTGCAGAAAGGTGAAAAACACTGAGCTACATTTAACCCAATTAATAATTACAAAAATGCACTTTTCTGCTCCTCTTTATTAATTCCAAAGTGTTGTAAGTTAATAGATTTCTATACATATATATTTAGGCACTCTAACGTGTATAAGTTTCACTGGATGTGCACTGAGCTCTGTCTGTGTTTCATGTTCTGTCTCTGGTTTTAAATATATATTGCCATGCTCAGTAGCACTCCTCTGTGACACTTATATGCTTATATATATGTTGTGGTTATTTTGGGGGTTCAATATGAGCTTGCAGGTGTCCTGTATGTTTCCTCTTTATTAAGCTCTGATCTCTCGCTATGGGGCTGCTCACCTCCTCCATTCTTCTCAAGGCAAAGTCTTCTCTCTGTCCCACGCTTCTCTACTACTCTGTCCTCCCCAAAATCTCTCATACCGACCCCTGCCTCTGGAACACACTCACTCTCACTGTGTCAAATATATACAATTATAACACACATACACAAATAATATATATTAATTATATTATATACACATACATTTCAGTATTAAGTGATACCTTTCTTATTTGGACTAAAAATTGTTAGTCCAAATAAAAAAAGGTATCACTTACAGTAATCCTGAAGTACTAATTTACTCTGCACTATCGCAACTGGACTAACACGGCATTAGTATAATACATGCCACGGCCATTAATTCAATTTGGGCCTAAGAAGGTGGCTTTAAAACAAGGAACTGGCTCATCAATATCAGGACTGTTGTGAGAGATAAAGGGAGATGGTTCCTGGCATGTACTGAAGGTGAAAAGTTGGCTGGTTACTGAGCAGAGAGGTCAGGAAGTCCGAGCCATGGGAAGCTAATGCCATTAAATCACTGTAGAATGGGCTCTGCTGACTGTGGCTTTGTTAACATTAATCTAGGGAGAAGCTGGTGTCACCACATGGTCCCTAAAAAATATTACTACCTAGAACAGGGGTGTGCAAACTTTTTGCCATACGCCCCTCCCCCCCCACTGCTCGCGCCCTTCGGTCGGGGGGGCTTTTCCTAGACTGAAGTGTCAAATGACACTGTTGGGTCATGTGAAACATCGCTTCGCCCAAGCCGATTGGGTCATTGTAAGGGAAGTTACAGAGGCCTCGCGCGATGCCCCGGCGTTTCATTTATATGCCTTTGGGAAGAGCATGGGCCTCTGTAACCACCGCTTCCCATCCCCCCCCCAAAAAAATAACCTCGCGCCCCCCCCAGTTTGCACACCCCTGACCTAGAAAACCACAAAATGTAATAAACTCCCGATGCTTTTGGCTTTCATCTATTGATCAGTTTCCTGAGAACCGACGTAGCTCAGGTTTTGAGACACAATAATTTCAATTAAAAAGCTCTGGGAACATGAAGACCGTTGCAGGAAAGGTTTTACGCCTACTGTACGAGTGAATAATATATCTTCAGAATTTACAGCTGGAGAAATACCTTACTCCGATTACGTCATTAATTCTAGCACGATACTCACGTCGTCTAAAAGCTGCAAACGTCTGCTCAATCAGTAGCGAAGGGATAATTGTATTTTTACTTATAACAGAGTCTAAGCGTTTCAAGGTCCGTGTTTTGAAGAAAAATGTATTACTTTTATTTACACAGTCCAGAAAAATGTGTAGTGCTCAGAACTACTAACAGACACAGGTCTGAAGTATAAAGGTCCCAACATAAAGTACCCTTGAAGTCTGGAAAACCTTGATAAAGCTCTACGGCGTGAAACGCGTAGGCGGCGGGCTGCATGCCTCTGTTTTTAATGTGATCCAATAAATTCATTTTTTATTCCCATGGGAACACACTTCTCTGCATTTTTTTTCCCTCCAATAACCATTTTTTAGTGCTTAGCTTTTTCTAATACCATTACTTTTTTTTGCTTATAAAACCAACCTTTACAGAGGGAAGGGAAGCGAAAGACAGATTTTTTTAATTTAAATTAATGATAGACTAAATATAAGGGCAAAAAAATAAACACAAATAATAATATACAGCAGGGCCCCGCTTCTCGGCGATCCGCCGGTGCCGAGAAGGGGGCCGCTATGTCCGCGCAAGCGCCGAACGGGCCGTCCAGGGGTCGTGCATGCGCGGAACAGGCCGGCCAGGGGTCGCGCATGTGCGGAATGGAGGGGTTTCCTTCTGTCGCACATGCGCAGAATGGCGTATTGCCGGTCTGCGCTTGCGCACCTAACAAAAATCGCCGGTTCCACTTTCCGGTGATTTTCGCTTTACTGCGTGTCCTCAGAACGGAATCCGCCGTATTAGTGGGGCCCTCATGTATGTATGTATGTATGTATATATATATGTATATATATATAAATGTAAATACAACTGTATGCTCATCTGCATGTCTTAGGCAGGTCTGCAACCCCGCCTTTCCCCATTATCACCCAGCACACAGCACTTCCACTGCAGCAAGGGATTCTGGGAAATGACATGCAAATGAGCACACAGTGCCACTTTTTGCTTCAAAAACCATTTTTAACATGGTTCCCTATAGGCTTAAGCTTGCTGCATGGTCACAGCTTTGAGCACAGCCAGGGTTAAGGTGCATACCCAGAAAACCACCCACAGACAGCTGTTTCGACCTTAATGGGTCTCATCAGTGTGGGGTTGATTAACTGGGTATGCAAAGAAGCTAAAGGATAGGCCAACCATAATACTGAGTTAAGTTATGGTGAGTAAAAAAAGTGACAAAAACCCTCCACAGCAAAGCAAATATGCAAATGTAAATACAACTGTATGCTCATCTGCATATATATATATATTTTAAACAAGTATAACTATATTTAAAAACATTTCCAACTTAAAACTTCTAAACGTATTTAAAAACGCTGTAACTTAAAGTGTAGACGTGCGGGTGACTGCCCCGATCTCTGCCTGCTCTTTTCCTTATCCTTTTGCATTCCATGGTTGGTTACTGGGTGTGAAGGAACCATCCATCAGCCTGAAACCCTGATCACTTGGGGATGGGAGCAGCACATGACATACCGTTGTGTTAACACACACCTGAATGCTCCTGACCAGCAAACTGCTAAAACTTTGGCTTTTATAGAGGTGGTCACACTTGCTGCTGATAAATTAATCAAGGGCATTTGATTAGCAGCACCTGTCTGCTACTTAGCATCTTAATTCCCATGGAAGCAGCAGGGGTGTATTTAGTTTTTCACACATAGCTGCTCCATTCTGGCTTTATTTTTGTTAAATAAATCATGACACGTGTAATATGTCATGTATTGTTGTTCATCTGAGGTTGTATTTACCTAATTTTAAGACCTGCTAAGGAACAGATGATTGTTATGTCCTGATATATAAAACCATAGAATTCAAAGAGGGTGTACTTTCTTTTTCACACAACTGTATATTCACTCTCCCCTTTTGGCGGGCCCGGACTTTTCAAAGTGTTTTTACAAGAGATATATTTGTTCCGAATAATTTTTAGAAATCAACCGCGGAGTCTTAACCCATTAAAGTCGGATCACTGGCCTTCGTGTAGCAGTTGGGATTACATCGCAAACCACGGCCAAGACGTGCCTGCAACGCAAATGGGCACAGAGAGAGCTATGCAAATACTGAAGCAGAAATGTCAACCCAAATGGGTAGCAAATGGGAGTTTTGGACAAAAAAGATGCTATTTTAATGAAATAGTATTGATTTCCATCACTGAGGTCTAGAACAGCGGTGCGCAAACTGTGGGGCGCGACCCCCAGGGGGGGCGCGACACAGCCGACGGGGGGCGCGGGGTTTACAGAGGCCCTGCGCGCTTCCCGAAGGCACTTAAATTAAGTGCCGGGGGAGCTGCAGGGCCTCTGTAAACCTAACTTACCGTGGCTCCGGCGGCTTCCTCCCTGTGTCGCCATGGCAACGCGGCGTCAAAATGACGCTGCGAGGTCATGTGACGTCACGTTGCTATGGCAACGTGACGTCATTACGCCGGAGCGTGGGTACGTTGGGGTTGGGAGGGGGGCGCGGGAGTGAGGGGACAGCCAGCAGGGGGGCACAGGGAAAAAAGTTTGCACCCCCCTGGTCTAGAAGACCTTTGATTCCGCGCCCTGGCAGAGAGAATGTTCCATACGAACATAACTTTGGGTGTTAGGAGGATGGAGAGACTGTTGTGAACGTGTTAAGATGTGTTCTCTTCTCCAACAGGAATATTATCAATGGGATACCAACGGGATAGTAGAACAATATTATTCGAACAAACCGTCGCTTGTAGAGGCAGGCGATGGCTTTTCAGATCGGCCGTGTGCAGCTCTCTTGCAGATGATAAAACGCTCACTTCTTTACAATTTGCATAAAAGACAAGATCTAGGGGAAAAAAAAATGTGTGCATGCCCCTGATCTCTCGGTTTTCCAGTTCCCTTTTATAGTGTACAGCAGGGGTGCGCATACTGGGGGGCAAAATTTTCAGGGGAGGGGGGGGGGGGGCGTGGAAGTTACAGAGGTCCCACGCTCACCCCCAAGGCATTTAAATTAAATGCCGGGGGACCGCGCGAGACCTCTGTAAATAACTTACCTTGGCTTCCAGTGACGCGTCGTCATGGTAACCAGGCGTCAAATGTCGCCATAGCCGAGCAAGGGGCGCGAGCAGGGGGACGCAGGGGGAAAGGATTCCCCGCACCCTTGGTGTACAGGAAGCAGAACCTCAGCAGAGAGCAGAAAATGGGGCAGGAAGTGGGTGGATGGGTGGGGATGAGAAATGTAACAGCAAAGGGGAGGTGGACATGCTGCACCAATGGAGAAGACAGAACAATATTGGACAGTTGTGTAAAAATCAATTTTAGGGGTATAGCCTAAACCCCCCAAAAAGATTGTGGTACACACACACACACACACACACACACACACACACACACACACACACACACACACACACACACACACCTTGGAGCCAGCGAAATGTTGGCATGTATGTAAACCTGCAAGGCTTTTAACAGTAAATACAAAGTTCTCATAACACTTACTGTAAATCATGACTTCATTGATGCTAATCGGCAGTGTGATTTCACTTTGGAAATTTAGGCCCAAACCCCCTACAAAAATCCCAATAGGTTTATCAGCCCTCAGAACAAAGGCTATTTGTACAAGTCGACTAATATTGTTTTATACACAGAAACATGCAATAAGTTGAGTGATTGTAATGTAAATGTGACGCGGTCCTGCGGAGCCTGATACAGAGTTCTCGGTGAGCCGTTCTCCCCGGGGTAAGTCCATTTACTTGTTGATATGATGTAATGCCATGTACACATGTTTAATATTAGGGATTAAATCTACCTAATCAACATGATTACATTACTGTATGAGCAACCTTCCCACAATGGGGTTTAGTAAATATAAAGGCTGCATACACAAGCTTCATCCCAAAAAATAAATCATTCTTTTGGGGGGGGGGGGAGGGGGGAGACACTGGATTTACTTCTGTAACCAGCTCCCCTCTGGTCCCCCGGTTCCTGAGCGCTTCCCCCTTACCTTCGGTAACTGCGGGAACAGTAGGAGGTTGGTGCTGGCGAGCAGGTCGCCGCAGACCCGCGGCGCAGGGTGCCGCCAAGCTGGGATTGGCACCGGCGGGAGAGACACGTCGCGCATGCACAGAGCGTCAGAAGGCATCGGCAGCCATTACAGGGATGGTGCGCATGCGCATGGAGCAGCGCTAGCGGCGGCCATTAGAGTATAGCTCCGTGGGGGAACTACAAGCCCCAGAAGCCTCTGGAGCAAAGGTCATGTGGCGCGCAACAGCCAAAAGGGCTGCGAGATTCCACTGCACTAGGTGGTTACATTTGGCGCGCTAGGAGAAGCATGTCAGTCGGAAGCAGGGCAGCAAGGGATAGGTAAGGCCCAGGGAAAAGTGCTCCGCTGGACTAGGCCAGAATATTCCCCTTCAGGTCCCAGCTAGGCCCCGACCATTACTAGCTTGTGGTGCTATAGGGAAGGCCCCAGAGTGGGACGCTCCCCTTAGCCTGTTAGTGGTAGTGTCCTTGTACCAGTGATAAACGCACGCGGTGTGCGCGGCCTGCATCTGGGACCCAACTAGGCCCCCAACTCAGAGACTATCTAAAGGTGGGACGCTCCATCTGGAGGCCACCCCACGCAGAGGAGGATCTTCGGTGGAACAGATGGATTGGTTGCCTGTTATTACCCAGTGGCACCCGGGTGCTGGAGCGCCCGGGAAGGTATCTCTACAAGTGCTCCAACACATCTTGTGGCAGCGCTGCTACACAATTGGGGTGGGATTGGCTATTAGAGCCTGGACACTGGGACACTGGTGCCCCTGCACCCAAGTACTGTGGGGATATTCCGCGGGTCGGTATACGCTATACAGTATGTGTTATTGCTATGTTTATAACCATTGTTCAGTAAAAACTGTGTCATTAATGGCCATATTGCCTTGGGAGGGCCCATCCTACTGGGTGAGGATCCCTCTCAGGTGGAGGCGCTGTTAGTAGATACTGAAACACACACCCGGGCTCCCAGTGGCAGAGGATCAGGCCTCCTGTTTGCCACGTAGGTATTAGCAGCACACGTGGTCACCCAACACACAGGGGAAAGGGGGCTACACTTAATTTTTCTTTGCTTTTAAACAAAATCACACTACTGTGACTTATCACTTCGGAGAAGGAGTGGCTTAGTGAGTAAGGACACTGACTGGCATGGAGTTTGAAGGCAAGGATCTTGGGCAAGTCACTTTATCTCCCTGTGCCTCAGGCACCAAAAACATAGATTGTAAGCTCATCTGGGCAGGGACGGTGTCTGTAACATTCCTATGTACTGCGTACCGTACACTATACTGTAATTGTGAAGTGCTTTGAGTCTCATTGGGAGAAAAGCTGGGAAGCAGGGGATCTCCGGAGCTGAACTGCGTTAATTTCTTGGGACCCGTTCCCGGAGATATGCCGGTAGCAGCTTTAAAGGTTTAAATATTCCGGTCACGTGGGACAATAGGAAGAATCAAGGGATGATGTCAATGCATTTAAACCCACCATTAAGAAAGCCCCAACCAGCCCAGCTGGAGCAGGTCCAGGCATCCCCTATGGAGGCAAGTATCTCGGAAAGCAGAGGATCCCCGAAGCTGAAATTATCGTGGTTCTAGAGACCCCCTGCTTAAAGCTGCAATCCCACATAGTCGGCCGGGTGAATTTTTTAGGGGCCTTTGAATGGGGAAATGTTTGTCAATCATGTGTTTTCTTTACCCTTATCCCACTCTGTCCTTATCACAGAGCCAAAATAAGGGGAGGTGGGGAGGAGACACTCTGGCTGTACAAGCACTTGCCAATCAGACAGTGACCACACAGAGACATCACACAAAAGCGAGCAGCAAAAAAAAAAAAAAAATGCGAGGTGGGGCAGGAGCGGAGGTGGGGCGGGCAGGAGCGGAGGTGGGGCGGGCAGGAGAGGAAGAAGAGCGAAGGTGGAGCGAGCGGAAGAGGAGCAAAGGTGGGGCAGGCGCAGAGGTGGGGCAGGCGGGAGCGGAGGCTCACTGTTTGGGCGGGCGGGAGCAGAGGCTCACTGTTGGGGCAGGCAAGAGGGAGCAGAGGCTCACTGTTGGGGTGGGTGTCCAATAGGAACACTCCATCTCCTGCTCCGGTCACGTGGTTCCCCGTCGGCTCACACAGACACTGTTTACCTGCTGCGGTGCTGTGTAAGGGATTCCTGCTGTCCCCCGCCGGCTGAAGACACCTCTGATGCTGTCACCGCCACAGGACCTCTGCTGCTTGTCCTAGATGTCGCCGCTACCCTGCAGGTAAGTGTCAAACCGGGTAGCCGGCTGGGTAGAACCATTGATTTTGGCTGGGTACCCGTTACCGGTTTCTTTTTTTAATCGCTACAATGTACAACACTAGTGTACATTGAGGGATGCCTATGAGACGGTCCTAAGGGACATAGCGTCTGTAAAGAAAGTACATAAACCTGAAGGAAGAGGTTTGGAATCTGACTCGTCAGGTCAGCTGAGAGACCGAGAAGCTTCACCAAGCACAAAAAGTGAAGAAACAATTGGCCCATGAAAAGTTAGACGTTCAGGCAGCACTGCAGAATGCAGAGAGAGTGCTGCAAGAAGAACGTGTCTCCCTGAAACAGTGCACACAGACAGAAAATATGCTGCAGTCAGTTGCAAGAACTCTGCAGGACACCAAGGAGAAACAGGTGTATGCTGAGGAGAAGCAGAGAGTTCTGCAGGAAGAAAGTATCCAGACTGCTTAGGAAGTAAAAATGCATTTGAGTACCCAGTGTGTCCCCAAAGAGCAGCATGAGGAGCTGAAGGCCACACTGAGCATAACCAGAGCCTCGCTGGAGGAGGAGCATAGAGGCCAGGTAACTCTGTATGATAGGGAGCACGAGTCGGTCCAGAAACTGAAACAAGAGCTAGAGGAGACACTGCTCCATCCCCAACAGTCAGTACACCCAGGAGAAAGAAACCTGGAAAAGGCAAGCTGCTGGAACCATAGAGAAGGAATTGGCAGAGCTCCAAAATGTAATGAAGGATGTGTGGAAGCATGCTCAGATTAAGCACAGTGAAGAGATGAAGGCCCTGAGAGGAGAATTGCAGGATGCACTCAAGAAACAGGGATCTCTCGCTGAGGAGTGGAAATTGCAGCAAAGCCTAGAAGTGGAAGAGCTAAAGCTAGCAGCTGATCACACATCCCAGCAACTCACAGCTCTGCAGGCGCAGATCGTTGAGCTCAAGATACAGCTCGCCAAAAAGGAAGAGAGGGAGGAGGTGTCCGTCCGTCTAGTGGCCGGCCTGACACTCTGCAATGAGGCCAAAATGGCCGATGCCTGCAAATTGCTGGACCACACAGCCAGTGAGAGGGCCCAGCTGGAGTAGGACTGGGAGGAGCACCGGCAGCTGCAGATCAGAAATAAAGAAAAGGAAAGAGATTTTAAGCCTTGCTCTGAGTCAGCTGGAAGATGTTGAATTGCAACTCAACTCCAAAGAAGCTGAACTGGCAACTGCATTGAGTGGGAAAAGAAATGCAGGAGGACAGTTTCAAGAGCTGAAAACTCAAATAGCTGGTCTTAAATGCTCTTTAAGTGATATCACAAAACGGCAGGAGACTGGGACAGTAGAAACAGATTCCGGACATCAGACAGAATTCAAAAGCAAGCTGGCAGAGGCTTTGCAAGACCTGAGCAAGGGTTACAAGGAACAGACATTTAGTGCTAAATTGGAGTCTGAAAAGATGAAGTTGGAGAAAGATTCCAAAGCCAAGAGATACGTTGGTCACAAAATGAGACCACAGAAAGTGAACTGCGTGCCCCCACTAACTCGTGTGAAGAGCTTGATGTACCCGTTCCTGATGTCCATGCCACTGCGATTAAGTTAAACGCACCCCTCTGAAATTTTCCTGCAACGTCCGATGTACCGGTTACTGGTTCCTGCGCCGTCACTGTGGTGACAAGTACTTTGCCAGTCAACAAACCACCAGGAGGTGGGTCACCCAGAGTCTGCCTTTCATCAAGGTCTCCGGGAAGAGCCTGGAGGATCGTCCAAAGAACGCTCGAGAGGGGGGAGTAATGTCAGGGTCTCCTACACATCCTGCTCCCAGCCACCGTTCCCTTGTCTGTCCACCGGTGTGCTGCTGTTTTCTGTCTGCCTGTGTCTCCTCTTGGTGCTCTTGTCCTCTGTCCTTACAGTTTCCTGTGCTTCCTTGCCTTTGCTTTGTGTTGTGTTCCCCGACTTATGCTTGAGTTTGTTCCTGTATCTGTTCCGTAATAAAGGCCATTGCCTGCACCAGGCTTGTCCCAGTTTATTCATGCCCTGTCCCTGCCTCTGTCACTGTGGATTTCCTGCTGCCGACCCTTGCTTGTGGCCCCGGCCACGATTTTTGCCGCCTGCCCTGGACCCCTGCTTGTGACCCTGACCATGATAATTGCCGCCTGCCCCAGACCCCTGCTTGTGACCCTGACCATGATGATTGCCACCTGCCCCGGACCCCTGCTTGTGACCCTGACCATGATGGTTGCTGCCTGCCCTGGACCCTTGCTGATGAACATGACGCCTCCTCGCCTGCCCCTTGCTGTTCTGGCCACTGAGGTCTTCTGTGCTTCTGAAGTCTTGACACACAGTATCTATAGGCTGATGTGTCCTACCTCAAAATTCATATATTGCAGATTTTAAAAGGTCCTCTTACAGAGACCTCCCTCAAGTGATGAATGTTACATTATGCAACACCACCACGTGACATTTAGGTTAGTAGATGCTACATCAGGCAGCACGCAAGGGGTTAATTGACCAACATAATACAAATATACTGTGCATAGCTTTGAAACCTCACAGGTCCCATCTTCGTGTGTACTTTAATTTATTTTTCTTGGGAAAAAGGACCAGCGAGGCCCCGAAAGCTCTGCACACAAGAAACGAATCTGTCAACAGTTTTCTTATTGGTCAACGAAGAGGCATCCCAACACGTAGCAAATTTACCCTTTTCCAGGATCAATATGGCCACTAGAACTTGGAACTGCAGACATTAGTTGGTGTGAGCTGCGATGACCTGAACAGGTGTACTGTAATCAACAGGACCATGACAACAGAACCCTCTGGGGGGGAAACACAGAACCCTCTGGGGGGGAAACACAGAACCCTCTGGGGGGGAAACACAGAACCCTCTGGGGGGAAACACAGAACCCTCTGGGGGGGGAAACACAGAACCCTCTGTGGGGGGAAACAGAACCCTCTGTGGGGGGGAAACAGAAACCTCTGGGGAGAAACAGGGAAACAGAACCCTCTGGGGGAAAACAGGCGTAGGTGGAGATGTTGAGACGATTACCGTGTTGGTGCGTAGAGTAGACAGGATTGCATGTAGGTGAAATAGGATAGATGCAAAATCGCCATGCAATAAAACGGGTAAACCAGCAGAACACTACTTCTGCAGCCCTTGAAGACAGGAGAGTCACCACAAAGAAGGGTAACGTCAGAAAACTATGGGGTTATAAACTCGTGCAGAAATGTGGCACTCTGCATGCAGGCTTAAACTGGGATTAGGTATTCATGTCACATTATCCTCTGTGAAAGTATTCTACCCCTCGTTACTACGTTTTACTAAAATGCTACCTTATGTATTACCTCCATATACATCCCAGGAGAGACTCCCTGCACCAAATGGTCAGGCACCGCACTCCTCCTGTCTCCCTGTATAACTCCCATGTTTCCCTGCCTTTTAATTTTTCTAATGTATTTTGCACTGTATAAATATACTCTCCCTGTGTCAGCTTCTATTATAACATACCCGTGTAGCGGTGTTAATTCCCCCCTTCCCCCCTAATCGTAGATAGTTGCCATTACAGGGTGTGTGTGGTGCATACCTGCTGGTAACAAGAGGGCTGAGTCGTCCGTGATGACTTTGGGACACAGGAACAGGCTTCTGGGGTCCATACCCCACATAATACTTAGCAGAGCAGCGCCTCCATCTGCCGTAGGCTCCAGGAATGTATGGAGATGATCTCCCACAGTAGAACTTGTACCTCTACCCCCAGTTAGATCACACACCAGGCCGGTGGTATATTTCAAACAGGAACGGTTTATTACTACACACTTTGCAGTAACACAGCAGTCGTCTGCCGGATACAGTCTCTTTACTCTCAGCTATCACTGGAGATGGTCCCTGGGCCGTCACTGCAGGCCAAGGGCACCCGCAGCCGTCCTAGCTCTTCCCCACCTCCCTAGCAGAGGCAGAGGTATAGTCACACTCACTCATCCCCGCAGGGAAGCGCACATGGGAATGCCCCAATCTCAGGCTCCCACTCGTGTGACCTTCCTTCCTCAGGGGGAAGGAGCAACCTCTAACTTTAGGGCGGTCCTGCCCTTAAGTACAGCCAGAAGCGGGCACCCTGCTGTCCCAGCTACAACAGGATGTGCCACCCTCTGCTGTCACTCAAATGCAGTAACAAAGGTGAAGGGGAAAACTACCCAACTTCTGGCAACCTGAAAATATCAGGGTTTACTGCCCGCCCATTGGGTAGAATAGTAGCCAGGGGGTACCCCGCTACACTCGAGTGGTCCTTGAAAGCTGCACTCTTTTTAAAACATTGGTTAGCCATTAAAAGCATCACTTCCTACAGTAATCCTTACCGGTTTCTTCTTTTGGTTTGTAACAAAAGCCTTTTCCCCCCCTGTCTTTTCCTATTGAAAGGCACAATGCTGACCTCTAGTGGAGTAACGGCAGAAGCATTAACATTCAGACAGTCTATAAAATCACCACTTAAATTGCCCAAATCATTGTGTCTTACTCAAACCTTTTTTATTTTTTATTTATTATTTTTTTTTTTTTTTTTACTAACCAGGAACATTAACTTACTGCAAGGATAGGTAGGCTGTTACTGCGTCTTTGGTAATGGGAGTCAGGGTGCCATGTTGAATGGTTACTGCTGAAATACAGCAACAATGGACATTTCTCTTGCCTAATTCTCAAAAACGTCCTGCTCGAATTACCAAATAATCCGACTACACATTCTAACACGTCTCAACATAGACCACATAATATTGCATCCAATGGCAGGCATCCGATCCTCAGATTACACCATAAGCCTGGAAACTGACCCCAGCTTTAAGGGAGCAAGTTCCTCCTACTCTTATTTTTATTTAATTTTATTTTTCATATGGTGAGATCCCGGGGATCCCCTGAGCCAAACACCATCATTTGTCAGCTATGGGGACCCACTGGTTCCTGAAATACTTCCCAGTGAAGTCACCCCGAAATTAAATTTCCCGGGGGGGGGGGGGGGGGGGGGGTTGGGGGAAGAGATAATGGCTTCCAAATCTCATGCCAATACAAAGCTGCAACATCATCGGTCTTGGCTTCCTATTGTGTGGCCATTTACATCCCCATTACTAAAAGAAACACACAGGAAGTAATACAGCGGTAACATCACCAGTATCACCAGGAACCCGGGAGCTAAAAAAATAATGCAGTTCAGCTCTGAGAGACGCACCTTATCCAATCCTGCAATAAATCCATGTAAAAAAAATGGCGGCGAGTTAAGGTGGATTGTTTCTTTAATAAAGAGGTTATCCGTGTCATTTTCGGAATTGCACAATTTGGTTAACTCCCCGCATATATAATTAATGAATGAATATAGAACTGTATATTAATTTAACACCTGATACTTTCTATGGGAGTGCTGTTGGGGTGTGAACGTCTAAAGTAAAAACATTGCAACACACATCCCATCTTAAAGGCTGCGGCCAGGCAGGGAACGGGCGTTGGCGCTCGGCAACTGCGTCCTGCTCGGCCGGGCGATTCGTGGCCGGCAAGGCACGCGCTCGCCTGGGGGTCGCGGCCATGACGTCACAGAGCTTGTTCGCCCTCGTTGGGCGATTCGCTCACGTGACGCGCGGCAAATTAAAATTTGCTTGCTCTGAGCGCCGAGCGGGCGCTTGCTCACGCTGGCCACACACATTGCCGCAATGTGTTTCATCACGGCCAGCGTGAGCGCGCGCGCCCGCTCAGCACCATCCTGGACGAGGCCTAATGCTGCAATGCTGAATAATAGATTGCTCACCATAAAGAAACCATTTTTTTTTTAAATCTCATTTTATTCAGCATGCTACATACGAAAACGAGAGGTAACTCTCAATGTATTACTTCCTGGTAAAACATTTTATAAATAAATAAAAACATCCTGCCAAACAGTCTCATTAACCCATCCATGTTTTTTAGTTCAAAAGATGGGTCCTTAGTTCCATAACTTGTCCACAAGATGGTAAACTTGCCCGTCAAACCAAGGCAACCGCTTCTTGCCTTAATACCTTGTGCTGTTACATTGGAAAATAAAATTGCTTCATTACATTTGTGTGTCACACGGTTTTGCTACACTATACAGCTTCCAGCAATGGGAAATAAAACCCCATCAATTACTTTTCCTCTCGTTATAAAAGCACCAGCTATTTCAAAAACAAATTTAAATGAAATGGACGAACTCAGCCCAAATTCCACCCTTGGCTAGTTTTATTGTTATTCTCATATATAAATATTTAAATTTGTATGGTAATATAAAGCCCCCCCCCCAAACCATTTCTACCAAAATTAACGATGCAACTTTGAATGCAGGAGTGATGTATTTCTGTATGCTCGTTATGAAGATGCTTCCTCGTTCTCTCATTCAACATATTTTAAGAGTTTTTAATGTAGTCCAAAATGTTATGACTTTTGAGTAATTACTATAGGACATCCTGGATAAAAGGACGGTCTTCTGCTTGGTTTTGTTCAAGATGTTGCACACCAGCTGTGCTATAAGTGTGGGATTGTTTTGAAAGCCTCAGATGCACTTAGCCCAAGAGCCACATGGGACTGGGGATGACCCCTGATTCACCTCGGTCAGAGGGGCTGAAAGGTGATTGGTTAATGGGAAGCCGGTGAATTTAGGCGGGAAAGGCGTAAGTTGTTACCAGGTGGAGATAAGCCAGGTGTTTAGGGATTGGATGAAGGTGTGTTGCTAAGCTAAAGGGAAGGGTCAAATCATTGGCTGAGGAGTCATGTTTGGGTGGGAATTTTGGGATATAAATAAAGGACAGAGGCAAGGCATAACCACTCACTTGTGAAGAAAACTGATCAAAATTCCTACCTCCGCATAAGGTTGGAAAAGGGTTAGTTCTGAGCATGTTCTCAGAAAGGATTACATTGTAGGTTTAGTTGTGATGGTAATTCAGGTTCCTGGCTGGGTGGTAGAGCCATTGTTATTTATGAAATATGTCTCTCTTGCTGGGAGGAGAGAGGTTAACTTCATTATTATTATTATTACTTATGTGATGGTTGAGTTATGTATTGTTATGATGGTTGAATAAATTGTGCTGCGGCCTTACCACCACCTTATGTTTGTGTCTGGTGTAAATTATTTAAATTAAGCTAATTTTAGTATAGCATGGGTCTCCCTTTGGGCTCTCTTTGGTCCCGTTGCTTTCCCCCGGGTTTCCCTTCATTCCCTTACCTGCCGCCGCGGCTGCGACCAACAGCAGAGGTTGGGGAGGGTGCGGGGAAGGCTGCGGGCGGGAGCTAAAGTGCCGGAAAGGTTGTGATGGAGATCGTGTCGCAGGAGGCTTCCTGCCATCTTAGGCCATTATGCATGCGCGAGATGCTGCGCATGCGCAGGAGAAGTGCGCGAATGGCGGCCAATAGGAAGAGGCTCCGAGCTGGGACTACATATCTCATGAACCCCAGGGACAAGTCACATGGTGTATATCACCCAATAGGGCTGCAGCTTCCCCTGCAAGGGGAATATAGATACATTTCGCACGCTGCAGCCACGTTAGTCGGAGCTGGGACACCATCAGGGTAGAGTGTATGTGTGCAGGTGTCTGTGGCACCTGCACTAGGCCAGAGACCCCCATTAGCCCCCAACTCCCCTTAGCTTGTGGTTCCTGCAGGGACAGGCCCATAGATAGGGACACTGCCCTTCAGTACCAGAGTGAGGGACACAGACAGGACACGGTTGCATCCTGACCTCAGGTGATCTGGGACCAGACACCTGCAACAAAGAAACATTGCATATGGTGGTACAATCCCTGCGGGACCCACCCAACTTAGAGGCGAAGGCTTCGCGGTTACCGTCACTGAATCCGTGGATCCCATCAGCATCACTGCACGCCCGGGTGTGGACACACCCGGCAGGTACCTCATCTTAACAAGTGCACCAACTATACACGGGCTAGTGGGGCAGTGCTGTCTCACACACTTGGGTGGGTGATTGATCCTGTGGACACTGGGACGGTCTGGTGCCTGGAGCACCTTAGTACATTGGGGTAAACCCCACTGGGGTGAAGACACGGTGTTGGGGAGGCACGGTGAGGGGTTATAGCCCATGCGAGGCAGGTGAGTGGGACATCTTATCTTTATTATTGGTTCTATGAGGTGTATAGTACACGGTTATGCTTTACACGTGTGTATTCTTTATTGTCCTGTAATGGGGTCATTCCACATAGTAGAATCCCATTACAGGTGGGGGCGCTACCGAGCACCAACTTAGGTACCCCCCAGGTTCCCAGCAGCGGAGGCTCGGGTTTCCTGTGAGCCACAGGTATCGCATCGTAGCCCCACATCTCCCAGGGGGGTGGGGGAAAGTGTGTTACATTAGTTTAAACGGCAATGAGTCACACAGTTCCCATGAATCTTGCGTTTTCACAAAATGGCTACAGTGTACATTGTCAATAACAATGCTGCTGTGATCATAATAATAATAATAATAATAATAGTTTGTTCTTGTATAGCGCTGCTAGTTTTACTTGGCGCTTTACAGAGACATTTTGCAGGCACAGGTCCCTGCCCCATGGAGCTTACAATGTGTACAACTATGTTTTTTGGTGCCTGAGGCACAGGGAGATAAGGTGACTTGCCCAAGGTCACAAGGAGCCGACTACGGGAATTGAACCAGGTTCCCCAGATTCACACTCAGTGCCAGTGTCTTTACTCACTGAGCTACTCCTCAATAGCTGTTCTGTTTATTGTGTTAGAGAATATGCACAGGATGGGTTGCAATCTGAGGCCATGAGATAAAGGAACAATCTCCCATGGAGCTGTCACTGGAATTGGCACTGTGCTCTCCTCAATAGAAATGGGCGAATGTGTCAACATTCGATCCGCTTATTCTTCATTGTGTTTTTGACAAAATTTGATTTGCGGTCAAATATTCTAGCTGAATTTGGCATGGAAAAATGTGGGTGACTGTACCTAATCGCACCACTGTATTCACTTCGCCCTCCATTTTGTCGAATGTCCACGAATGTCCCGATCAACAAATGTTTTAGAACATTCAATTCATTTAGTGCGCATGCGCACTAATGCATCCAATGTTTCACTAGATTGCAAATGGCCACAAACAGTGTAACAAATGGCCCCCAAACATTCGCACTTCCGCACCCTTTTTTTAATTTTATTTTTTAAACGGTCAAAGTGCTGATTAAATGTCTGATGAATAATTCACACATCTCCACTTGCAAAGCCTGGAAACCCAACTGTAGGTCAGATTTCCTCGGCGAATACGAACCTGGAACTTAAAGATTACCGTTACCTTTCGAAACTAACTGAGTTTCTTTGTTATGTTACACAGTTACACGAGGATGAAAAAAAAGACAAAGACATACTGTATGTGCATTAAGTTCAATCTATGCTAAATTTAGATGACAGATACTTATCCTATATTTTCAGTATATTGATCCAGAGGAAGATAAATAAAAACCCCCAGTGAATCATCATCCAATGATACAAAAAGTACAAGGTACAGGCAGTATATACACATGCAATTCGTATCAAACCTTAGGTTGCTATACCCATGACCGCATGCAGCAGATATAGGAACAATATATACATTAGTAGGATAACTCAAATCTATGTGCATGGTGTGAATACAAAAGCCACACAGTGTATTAGGAGGAGAAAATCGCCATACAACCCGTTTTCAACTTCCTACATTCGCCGCCTCGACCACCGATGTCAGCGTGATGACGTCATTCAAAACTGACGTACGTTTCGTGCGTCCATTAAATCCCTGCGGAGGGGGCGCGTTTGGTCAGAGCACCAATCACCTGTTTAAAGTAATTGTGGCTTCGTAATAGCCAGAAAGCCGTGCTGGCTGTGTTCAAAGGACTGCAGCGTTAGGAAAAGATGTTCGGGAGACGACATTATAACTCTGGATAGAGCTTAGTCCTACATATTGTAGATTTGTCCAGCAGAGATACATGTGTTGATAATAGCGGAGAATACATATAGATCCAAGATGATGGTATAGTATTGAATCCATAGCTATATATGAAGTAGACTCGCTATTGATGTTGACATAAAAATTATATATTAAAGCAGTACCAAAATGATTGAGTATTCTTGAGACCAAATCTCAGGTGTCTCCACGTGTGTAAATAGTGTATATTTAAATGTTGGACATATATTGGTGACTAACTATAAATGTTGAAAATGGATGATCCAGGGCACTACGGATTTCTCAAAAGGTTTATTGTGTCAGAACAGTGCTGTTCTGACACAATAAATCTTTAGAAAAATCCGTAGTGCCCTGGATCATCCATTTTCATTCAAGTTTAGGATTTTTTTAGACAAGTTTCCCTGAACCAGGAGCACCGGTAACTGCCAGTATCTTCACAATGTATTTGGTGTGCAGCATTACAACTTGTTGTTCATTGTACCCAACTATAAATGTTGACACAATGACCATGTATATTAAAAAGTACCACACAAATGGAATGTATTATTTGACCCAGATCATCGCATTTCTCCAAAAATGCAAGTACGGTAGTACTGTATATATTAATAAACAGCTAAACCTTTCCATGCATACTTAGACTGCGCTTATAGTGCCGGTGACAAATGCATTGTCGCCGTCGTCAGCGCTTATAGTGCACGCAACGACGCGACAGCGCTACCAAAAATCTGGTAGTCGCTGTTTGATTTTTTGTTTTTCAGCGACGCTCTCCCCCTGTGGCCAATCAGAGAGCTTCTCCGTCCCGCTGTCCCTCCCCCTTTTATGACGTTACTGGCCTTGTAGCCAGCGACGTCGCCTAAACTTTAATTTCAACTATCGCAATGGCGACATCATCGGTCACATCGCCGGCACTATAAGCGCAGCCTAAGTATAGCTAGACAATGGTAAAGTGATATGGTTACCAAACCATTGCTCCTAGAGGTATCCATCAACCGCACATCCACTTTGACCACAATTAAATATATAAATAATGATATATTGTATCTTACACTATGATGTCAGTGGATAATCCGTAAAAGTGCATCCATGGATGGAGGAGCTGAAATAATGACTGTGTATGAATTAATACTCATATATAGGTATGTCGAGACGACCCTGTATCTTACTGTGATGTATTAGTGGTATAGGAATGTTCTCCTCTACGTGATTCACCTAAAAAGTCAATACGGATCGTGACTCTATATTAAATAACTATATATCAGGAAATTAGGTATTCCTGAATATTATCCCGTACTAAACCTTCAAGTAGCTTCCCCACTATTGATGTCAGGCTTACAGGTCTGTAATTCCCCGGTTGTGATCTAGCTCCCTTTTTAAATATAGGCACCACGTCTGCTTTACGCCAATCTTGTGGTACGGAGCCTGTGGAAATGGAGTCCTTGAATATTAAATGTAATGGTTTGGCTGTTACTGAACTTAACTCCTTAAGAACTCTTGGATGTATGACATCAAGGACAGGTTTAAAAATCAGTGGCCAGGGCAAACGTTCATGTAATTGCATTAAATGTACAGCCCATACTGGAAACTCTTACTACCAGTGACAGCAGCTTTCACCAAAATCGGGATTGCTGCGTCAGGCCCTTCTACAGATGCAGAAAATCAAAGAGAGACTCAAAAAGAAACATGTACATGCGTTAAAAATTAACCCTTTTGCTGCCATAGAGGCATGAAATGAAGGGTTTAAAAAAAAAATGTGAGCCAACATCCTGCTTACCATATTCACCGAACATCAGTAACGTGTATTGTCGATGCTCCACGATGGATGACACAATTTTCACGCTCAGCCAGATCACCAGCATCCCCAGTGTGGCATCCAGGAGGAAATTCATTAGGTAACTGTATAGATGAAATACAAACGCAGAAATGAATGGTACGGCATGGAAGAATTATTTGGCACGCCTAATTCACGCAGGAATATTTTCTCAAATGTTCCCTATCCCTACCACCCGTTCATGTCCGAGCACAAGCGGCTATACTAGCATCCATTCCCCTCTCTCTGAAACAGAGCTGCAGTTTCCTACCATCCTCACAGCCGGCACCAGTCTAAGTTCTTTCAAAACTAAAGCTGCCTCACATTTTAACCTGGTCTGTAACTGTTACATACGCCTATAATATATATTATCTTTAACTGTTCATGCTATGTCTTGTACATTAACTATGTATTTGTAACCTTGTGTAACCTGGCGTCACCTGGGCTCCAGCCCCTGGGCTGCTGGGAGTTGTTGTCCCTTGGGAGCCTTTCTAGCATTGGGGCCGCGTGCGCTATATCCACCGCGCATGCGCGAGGCTGTAATGGCCGCCACTAGCACTGTCTGCGCCTGTGCAAACTGCAATGGCCGCCGTGACTTCACACACTGACTGCGCATGCGCGAACCTCGCGCCAACCCCAACATGGCCGCCAAATACCTTCTGCGCACGCGGGACCCTCCACGCATGCTAACACATTAAACATGGCGGCGCCCTGCAAAGGGAGCCGTTGGACAGCCCGGCGCCACCCGCAACCACCCCTACCATAACGGAGGTATGGGAGGGGAAAACGGGGAGCCAGAGGGGACCTGGCTGCATCGTATTATTTGTCATCATAACTCTGTGCCCAGGACATACGTGAAAACGAGAGGTAACTCTCAATTTATTACTTCCTGGTAAAACATTTTATAAATAAATATCCTTGACGTATTGGAAAGTTTAGATCATATTTCCCCCCCCCCCCCTCCCCCTCTTTCTTTTTTTTTGCCATGTTGGGAACCAAGGGGACTATAACCAGCCTACTTGCAGCTCCGGGACCCCCCACATACATAGTGATCTGATACTCACAGAGTGCAGGGGTCTTCTTCTGTCAGGTTTGAGAGGAAAACATTTGTAAAATGAATGAAGAGAGATCCGATCGCTTGTTTGGATGTGTCGTAAAACCTGTGGATTAAGAAATAATATTGGAATAATTTCTAAAATACAGTGAGGGACGTAATTTTATGCTGTGTGTATCCCAATGGTGTGAGAAGAATGACTCGTCACTTCCTTATTTGCAGCCATTTCTGACAAACAAAAGTAAAAACTAAAATACCTCCAAGGCACCCAGACACCCAGACACATCCTGGCACCCAGAGACAGCCAGGCATCGAGACGCACCGACACACACCCAGGCAGCCCACCAAAAAAAATGGAGCTAAAAGACAAACTCTCCCCAGCAAAGTTTCAGTTTACCATGTTTACACACTAACCTTAGTATAAAATAGTTAGAGGTATCGTTTTGTTACAAAAATCAGACGGCAATAAACCAGATTCAACCATTTAAAGCTACAATCTATGCTGCTCGTTTTTGGTTTGGTATGTATATTTATAACCCTTTGGTTGCCAGAGAGGCCACGGCAACCAGAGTGCCACCAACCCGCTCATGTGACGTGACCGCAGCATCCCTTAAAGCTGCAGTTCAGTCTTTTTTTTATTTATTTTTACTTCAATAGTTTTATGTGTGCAATCTCTAATTACCTAAAAACTGTATAGCTGCCAGTCAATTCGTTCTCCATGTATTGATAGGAGAAATTTGGTGACATAATTAGTGAAGGGATCTGTTTATATTCTGCTTCAGTCTGTCAGTGGAAGCTCATGAATATTCATGAGCACTCCTGCACTGACATGTGCTAGAGGGAGGGCAGGGCTGACAAAGGGGTGTGCCAGAGCTTGTGACAGGACATGAAGGGGCAGTGCCTTAGCAAATGGCTGTTAAAATAGAATACAAGAAAATTGGTCTTTCAAAGTTGTTTTTTTTAAAACAGAAAATGCTAAAAGTATTTTTTCTTACTACAGAACTGATTTATTAAAAAAAACACACATGCAGGATATTGACTGAACTGCAGCTTTAACCCGGACACGGTAGAGGAGCACAACTCCCTGCAGTACAGATGGCGCTCTATGCTCCTTAGGCTGCGGCCAGGCAGGAAGCGAGCGCGCTGGCGGTCATGCGTGATGACGTCACGCGCTCCTACACGGCCGGTCGATCTGTGGCCGGCTAGGTGCGCGCGGCCAAGACGTCACGGAGCTGGTTCGCCCTCATTGGGCGAACCACTCACGTAACGGGCTAGCGAGCGGCAGATTCAAATTTGCTTGCTTCAACAAGCAGCTAAGCACCGAGCAGGCGCAGGCGCTCGCTCATGTTGGCCACACACATTGCAGCAATGTGTTTCATCGTGGCCAGCATCAGCGCGACCGCCCAGCGCCACCCTGGACAAGGCCTTAGGAACGCTATTCATTTAATATATCCACGTGTTATCATAACTCTGTGCCCAGGGCATACGTAAACACGAGAGGTAACTCCCTCGTAAAGCGAGAGGTACTTCCTGGTAACACATTTTCTAAATAAATAATGTGTGCTCTATACGTGGTCTTCTTACCATATTCTCCACGGACGCCTCTCTTCTTTGGGCTCCTGGCAGCGTTTCACTGAAATCAGAAAACAGAGGATATGTTCCTATACTTTGTATAGTGTGATGCACAGCATCCTGGTTTAGGCTCCATACACACTTATTAGGCATGATCTAGCCATGGGACAAAGCAAGCTCATCAGGCAAGATGCTTGTGCAGCGAGTAACACCACATAGAGCCAAACTGAGTATTAAGGTCCGAGGGCTCAAACAAGTGGGATTAAAGGCTCCTGGAGCAACACGAGACTGGTGAGAGAGTTGGTTTGAGGGGATATATAAAGATAGGTAAAAGTTATAATTTCTTCAGAAATTATTACAAGCACCAGAGATAGCACAAAAATAGGTTGTTCAACAAGGATAAGAATTTAAGCATGCATCACTCCCAGATCCAACGTTTCGGCCCCAGGAGGAACATTCATTAGCACTCTGCCACCTTTACATACTACAGACCATGGCACCACAATGGGGTGGGGGGGGGAGGTTGGTGAGGGGGTGGAGAGGAGGGAGGTTTATTCTAGGAGACCTGGGACGCCATAAACTACGAACACGTGAAGTTTAAAACAAATCAAAATTAAGTGGATATTGAATCCCTAGTGGGAGAGGGTGGCCATAAATGGTATACATTTGTACATAAGAGATACAGCACACAGCAAAACTTTTAGTAACAGAACTTGGAAATAAAGAGATCAAGAAATTAAAAGTCCAGTGTTACTGTATCCGGTAAGATGCCTCGGAGCTTCTGGGGGCATGTAGATCAAGTGTACAGTCCAAGGATGAGAGAATGGGACATCAATCACTGATTCTCTCTCTGAATGAGGCACTCGCATGTGTCTGAAGGATTTAAACAGCAAGCCCAGAGGCAACTTAACGGACACAGCAATACTGGAGCTTTGATTTGGTTTCTAAGTGATGTTACTAACCGTTTCGCTGTGTGCTATACCTTTACGTACAAAATGTATTCCACATACCAGGGATTGAATTGTCACTTCATTTCGATTGTTTTAAAGTGGTTGTTTCCCCGTCCCCCCCATTTTTGGTTATTTTTAACATTGAATCAGGGGGTCTCCAGAGCTGAACCCCATTATTTCAGCTCTGGGGGCCCACTGCTTCTGGAGATACCTCTGTAGGGGGAGCCAGTAGCCGCTCTGCTAGCAGGGATCACGTAATGGCGGAGTTTCAAAGCCCTGCGGCCAATAGGAAGCCGCGTTGTCATCAGGTTCAGCTTCCTATTGGCCCACGTGATGCGGGAGATTTAAATGTTGCCGAGATACCGCCACCCCTTCGAAGGCAAGTATCTCTTGAATCAGGGGGTCCCCGGAGCTGCTATTAACGGGGTTCAGCTCTGGGGACCCCCTGCTTCAACCCTATGTTAAAAAAATGTATTATTATTATTTTGTAAGTGAAACTTCTTTAGTGGGGCCTGCAAATCTCCTTCATGGTGACTGATGTGTGCGACGGAAGTGACGTGTTCCTCCCCGCGCATACGCAGAGGCAGCCAACATCGTCCACGCATGCGCAGAGCCCAGAAAAATTAAAAAAAAAAAAACACCCCACACCCACACCCTCTGGTCTGTGTACACATACACAAACAAACGGAATAGTTATTACAGGAATTCCCAGTAAGTATAAATATACAAGCGCAAATTGATTTTTGCTATCATTTAGCATAAAAAAACCCCAGAGGTGGAAAACATATAAACACATGAATTGTATATAGAATATAATGTAGTAACTGTAATGATTCTAAAAAAATAAATAAAATAAAAAACAGGGTGTGCGCCGAGCACGCGCTTTCAAACTCAAACATCTTTGCGTTTTGTCACTGAAATTGTGTTTTGATTTTTTATCATTTACATCGAATGAAAGACATAATAACTTTAGAGGACCTTGCGAAGATTAATAATAATAAAAAAAATAATAATAATTTCATCACCGGAAAGGGGAAAACCTAGAGAGTGTGGGACTGCCCCTATAAAGTGACTCGGAATGGATGAGCCGCTTTTCAAACGGGTGAACAAAACATTAGATTGCAAGCTCTTCGTGACAGTGATTCATCATTGTATTGTATTGCATTGTATGTCTTTATTTACATAGCGCCATTAATGTACATAGCGCTTCACAGCAGTAATACACATGGTAATCAAATAAATAACAGATCATGGGAATAAGTGCTTTAGACATAAAAGTAACATTAAGGAAGAGGAGTCCCTGCCCAGAGGAGCTTACAGTCTAGTTTCATCATGCCTGAAATATTTTATACAGTGCCAGTCAGCACTGTTCTAAAAAAAAAAACAATTTTAGCTCAGACATGCAGATATATAAATTCATTAATTGAAGGATACATGCCTTTTGTTTTAAAAAAAATAATTTTTGATCTTATTGATGCACAATAGGCAGAGCCCTCTACCAGATAGGCTTACAGTAGGTTTAAGTTTTTCTTTGATTATTATTAGAAAACAAATATTGACCTTCTCAAGCAAGTGAGCAGAACTGTTGCTAGGGGGCTGGGAAGCTGCCTCCATCCTGATTGGCTGCATTACCCAGCAGCAGCCAATCAGGAGGTAGTGTCAGGAGCCTGGGGGTGGGGCCAAGCAGAGGAGGAAACAGCATGGAGCAGTGAGAGGTGTGTGTGTGTAGCGCGTCGCACCGTTCACCATTGTGTCCAGTATTTTTGGAGATGCCACCTGGCAACCCTATTCACAGTATACCGAGTAGGGCAGCAAAGAATGATTAAGGTAAAAATATTGATCAACAACTGAATTGAATACCAGCACCCCTAAAATGGAGGGGTGTGTAGTAGGTGCACTAGGGGAAGAGGGTATGGATGAGGAGGGCTGATAATCTCTGCTGGAGAGGGAAGCAGAGTACATTAAAAAAAAATCAGTTGACTGGGCCACCTGTGATGAAGCAGAGATAGCCTGAAAAAAAATCTGACCTGTTGGGGGGGGGGGGGGGGGGGGGGGGGGGGGGGGGGGGGTCTTGGGGACTAGAGAACCCCTGGGCTATGGAATGGTTCAAATGGATCACAAAAAGGAAATCCCTTCTGTAGATTAGAGATTACTGAAGCGAAGATTAGTTTCCAGAGCAAGCAGTGCGTACAAATTCTGCAAGGGAATATATTTCTAGCGTTGTTCCTATTGTGTATGACAGTGGGTGTAGGTAGAGTACATTGATCACCTGACACAACCACCTGACCTCATGCCAGCTGGACCAAAGGAACCGGACGATACGCGGAGGATCCAAATTCGCCCCCCCCAAAAAAAAATAATCATCTCTCTAATCCTTACAAGGGGGGAAATAAAGGGTGAGATTTGGGGTTACTAGTAATACTCACATCTTCCAACAGTAAAAAGGCATCTCCAGGATAGGGGCAAATGTCTTCAATGTAGTCTGACGGTTTGAGTACCTTGCTAAAACAGTGAAGGAGAGCACTAGTGCAGATGGTGTATAACAATGTTCTTCATAAAATTAAAAATCGCTTCAAGAATGCACCCTCACAAGGTGTAAGATCTCTAAAGCACGTAACAAGCCTCTCTCTCTCACCGCCGTTCCTCTCGTGGATTCCGGTATATCAGTCTAGTCTTCACACTTCCGGGTATGGTTCCCGGATGTTCTCCCACTGTAGAGCAACGCGTCTCTCTCGGCTTTGGTAATCTCCACTCAACGCGTTTCACTGCTTTACGGCTTCGTCAGGAGATTTTTACCTACTCTGTCAGACTACTCTTTAATATTCTTCTCTCATGGGGTAAAAAGTGCGACTAGCGCAGGTGTTCAAATAGATTAGCTCCATAGTTCAAGAGTCATCTCTATTTTCTCCAAACTCAGATAGCATACACTGAATAGAATTGAGAAGAATATTTGGAATTCCATATGACTAACAGAGAAATATTAATATTTAGATATTTCAGGCTAATATTAGATCAATTTAATAATTTTGTTTTATCTACTGAACGGAGGTTGGTAAAAAGGTAGGGGAAAAAATGATGTAATACCCAAACATCAAGGTTTCAGTCCGTGCATACATCACAGTACAGCAGGGCCCCGCTCATACGGCGGGTTCCATTCCAGTATTGTACCTTTGAAAACAGAGATGCAGAGCTGTAAACCGACTGTTTCGCTGACGAACAGCATCTGACAAGGAGTTGCGCACGCACTAAAACTGTTGTTTAGCGACAGCTGCATACTTTGCTGCTGTGCACGTCAAGCCGAAAAAAACGGAACAAGCGCCGAACCTAATGAATATGGGTATACATTGGGAAACGCTGTATTAGCGCAACGCTATAAAGCGGGGCCCTACGGTCCTTCAAATAAACATATATGTTATAGAGACGATCTCTAACATTACCAAATGTTTGGGACCAAGTTAAAAATCGGACACAAATGTTTCTATGGGGTGGCTAGTAACAAGGAGTAAATGGTATCATAAGTTAATAAAACCAGTATTACACGTATCTATAGCATTTCATTCTAACCACACGTGTGGAGATCAAAAACTAGAATTATAAAAAAAACTATAAAAATGAAAGTTGGCAATATGTGATCAAAATCAACCACACGACGTCACATTTCATACATACTGTATATAATTTCTATCTAAATCCCTAATCTCCTGGAGGCAGAAGGTAGAAGCCAAGGAGAGAGGGGAACAAAACCGAAGAAAATTACTGGCAGAACTATAAACAGATTCTAAACATAGGTACATAGAAATGTGGATGTGTAATACTAAGAGAGTACCAAACATGATTACAAAATGAGATCAAATATAGAATAAAAACCCAAGGTATAAATACGAATGATCATTATAGAAGAACAGCCCCAATTTCAAGGCCTACATTCAACCCTGCTGGAGCTCGGGTACCAGCTGCTAGATCCACAAAGTCTCTCTTTTGGAGGAGTTCAATATTTCTATCCCTTCCTCTCCAATGGGGTAGGACATTTTCTGTTCCCATGTATCAGAGTCCTTTAGGATCCGACTCATGGCAGATCGTGAAATATTTTGACACATTATTGAAGATTTGCTTCATTAGATGGGTGCAAATAAATGTCCCACCTTTCAGTATATATCAAATAGTCCACGGTCCGGCTCTTTTCTCAATTTATTCAGAGACAAACGAAAAACATATGTTACAGCATAATTTCAGTCCCATCAGGTTTTCAGGCGTATAGAATTTGGTTCTAGAATGGTTGTTAAATGATTCTGAACTCTGTACATCCAAATACAATCTTTATACATGTATCTTAACCTAGCAATCCCCTGTTTTTCTAACTGGCAGCCAAATGTTCATAGTCAATCATCTATGTTTAAACCAATAGTCCTTCACATTCTTCTCTTTTCGCCGAATTAAGAAATCCATTGTTGTGGTCAATAAGTAATAGAATTAACTGTGTTCCTAATCTTTGAAGACCGGTCTCTATTGTATTGTTTTACTAAGTAACCATTTCTAACTAACCCAATAGAATTTCTAACTTCATACTATAGTCCTTATTTTAACTAGTTCCATGTTGAATATATATGTAGATAGATAGACAATATAGTATCTTTATTATAAAATTACCCATTTTCTCCTAATATTTCCCAAATGTTCTAGGATTTCTTCTCTCAAAGGGCGTGTGGTTTTTCCAACATAATGAAGGTTTAAAGACTTATGATTAAAGCTAAAACATTCAATGAATTCCACAAAGCAGTATGTTTACTCAGCAACTTGAAGATAAAACATATTTTGCCAGGAAAGCCGTGTTGTGATGTACAGTATATCCCTTTTTTTAGTAGACCTTGAACATACAATAGAAAGGCAAACATTGCTCTAAAACACACAAGTTAAAAATATACACGTTTAAAGTGAGGTGGTGTGTGTACAACCTTAAAAAGCAGCTGTTCGTACCATTCGTTTGCATTTTATTTATTACTTTGAAACAGTAATTAATTCATGCTGTTTTTATTTTATTTTTTAACATAGGATTGAAGCAGGGGTGTCTTCAGAGCTGAACCCCATCAATATCAGCTCCAGTGACTCCCTGCTTCTGGAGATACTTATCTCTGGATGGGGGAGGGGGAGACGGCAGCCCCTCTGGCTGCGCTAACTGGGGTTTTAAAGTTTAAACGCTCTCGCATCACGTGGGCCAATAGGAAGCCGGACCTGATGATGTCACTGCTTTCTATTGGACCGTGGGTGCTTTGCAACTCCGCCATAATGTGAACCCTGCTAGCCGAGATGCTACCGGTATCCCCTACGGAGGTATCTCTGGAAGCAGGGGATCCCCGTAGCTGAAATTAACAACGCCGTGGATTGTCGCCTTAAGAGGTCTCTTACCCCCAACTCTTTTGAATTTATTGTTGTTGTTGTAATTTAATGCTTTGTTTCGAGCGCTATAAGCACTTGAAATATGAAGTGTCCGGGATGTTAAAATGGAGCTCTTCCCAGAACCCAGTGCTGTGTAAAGGTTTCCACGGTGACCCTCAGAAGCTAGAGAAATTAAGAAAATGTTAAAAAAAAAAAAAAAAAGGTAAGACTTGAAAAACGTTATAAAAAAAGGATGGGAGGAGCAGGAAATGAGCAGGGAGCGAGATACAAATGTGGTACGAGTGGCATTTATACAGCTTTTTTGGGAGGAAATCGCTGCATTCATGAATACCCCCCTCTGATCGCCCACGTACCAGTTACAGTCACTTAAAGCAGCATGAATGCCAGAATGAGGGAGCATCCTTATGTAGGGGTGTGGAGGGTTATTATTTAAGTAACTAGTTATATCCTCTGACAGTAAGGCGGCTGCGGAAAGTTCTGCCTGTGAGACTGTCAGCAACCGTGATCTTCTCTTGAACCGGAGGCCAAAACAGAGTGTGGAGCAGGGGTGGGCAACTCCAGTCCTCAAGGGCCACCAACAGGTCAGGTCTGCAGGACATCCCAGCTTCTTCAACAGAGCCCCTGATGCAGCCACCTGTGCTGAAGCAGGGATATCCTGAAAACCTGACCTGTCGGAGAAGAAGAGTAAATGAGTGCTATAAGTGCAACAGAGATGGAAAGAGAACAGGAGGATGCCAGCACATAGGCAGGACTACCTGTATGCCCTCTGTGTCACCTCTAAAACGGTGTGCCGCTTTCCGGTGTGGACAGGCTTGAAGTAATCCATTATAGGATGGAGGGTCACAATTTATGATCAGAAAACAAACAACAACATTTGAGCAACCTGGCAAAAGTCATTAGACTGCTACGGGTGATGTAAGGCATTCAGCGCAATGTGTTATCCACACATTGTAAGAAAAGAAAGAAAAATGCTCATAATAACTGCAAAGAGTAAGCAACCTCATTTTGGCCTGACGTTACAAAGCTCTGTAGTGTAGAGTTTATACTGCATGGAAATAGACCTGTGTGGACACACACAAACACACACTTTAAAACTGCTGGACACCTTGCAAAGAATATAGTTAAAAGCTCAAATAAAAAGTTAAGTTTTAGTTTGCTCTTTATGAATTAATGTTTACTTAGAGAGTAAGTAGCATTACACCATAGCACCTTATCACAAACCTAAGGCAGTTTATTTATTAAGTCCTTTGAAGTCTATGAAACGCCCAATTCCATTACATAGAAAATTCAAGATGGCTGCCCCCACAGAAGGATCTGCACCATTTTTACACTGTTTTTGTTTACATCTGTATGGCCCAACTGTAACCGCTTGATATGCCACGGTTAAAGAAATAAACTGCTTTAGGTTTGTGATACGTTGCTACGGTATAATGCTACTTACACTCTAAGTAAACAGAATTTTCTATGAAATTGGGGGTTTCACAGAATTCAAAGGGCTTTGACATTTATTATTCACTCGTGTCTTACACTCCTCCTGGAACCTCACAAAGCTACGGTAATCCTTTTTACCACTTAAACATAAACTGAAGAGAGGCCAAGGAAGGAGAGGTTTATGCTGTTCCAAATCAAGTATTTAAAATCAGCAGGATCAAATCTAAAAATACTTCACCCTTGTAGAAAATGAAAGGTTTTAGATTAAGAGCATATACGGGTTCACAACTACCCAGCAACTCAAAAAAACATAAGAACATGTGAATAATGTACACCAATTTCAGAAGGGACAAAAAAAAAATTACATTTTTTTAGAAGAAGAATCTAGAAAAAAAATCACTTTTTTTGGAGAGGTGTTTTTTTTGAGGGAGAGAGCAGGGCTGTTGCTAGGGAATTGGGCAGCTTCCTCCATCCTGATTGGCTGCTGCTGGGTAATGCAGCCAATCAAGAGGAGGTGGAGGAGCCTGGGGGCAGGGCCAAAGAGAGGAGGAAACAGCATGAAGTGGTGAGGGGTGTGTGGCGACCTGACACCTGACCTGTTGGTGTCAGGTTTTCAGGATACCCCTGCTTCAGCACGGGTTGTGATGTCACGTGGGTGACGTCCGCGGCGTCATTTGATTGCTGCGATCCGGAAGGAGAGCGGCAGCAAGGAGGCGGACCCCACAGGCAAGCGCCTTCCCATCAGGCCCGAGCGCGCGGCGTCTGTATATGGGGGTGGACATTTTTGCGCCCCCCTAGGCCCCGGGCCTATTGGGAAATCCGCCCCTGCGTACAAGTGGGGTGAGAGCATCGGATGAGCACAAAAAAAAATGGGTGTATGGGGTTGTATCTGGGAGCCTGCAGACTACTTACTAAAAGATAAAGATGCTGACGCAATGTAGGGAAGAATAAGAGCAAGAGTCCCCCTTCCATCCTAGTAACATTCAAGCTTCTATTTCTTAAATCATGGGATCCTGGCTAAACCTGTCCTGCTGGTCCTGTCACAATGTAAAGCAGTGTGCAATCAGCGTGTAATCAGTGTTTTTCCAAGTCAATGTATACATAACCTCACCCACCCTGGGAGATTCAGCCTTGGTGCACTGTTGGAGTTTTAGTTTGTTTTTCTTTGCGACCAGGCGGTGAACTTTATCCTGGGCCCTCTCAGAGGTCTGCAAGAGATATTTCCATGAACTGCTTTGAAGGTTTTTAGGGGTTAATGAGCAGGGGATCTCAACCCCAGCCCTCAAGACCCCCCCACCCCCCTAACAGGTCAGGTTTTAAGGATTTCCCAGCTTCAGCACAGGTGGATCAATCAGTCCTTGCTTCAGCACAGGTGGCTCAATATTCAACTGAGCCACTGATGATTGAGCCACCTGTGCCGACGCTGGGATATCCTGAAAACCTGGCCTGTTGGGGAGGGGTGTGTGGGCGGGTCTTGAGGTCCGGAGTTGAGCACCCCTGAGCTCATGCCCCTTTTTGGTCAACTCCAAAAACTTTGAAATATAAACCTGATTTTATTAGACATTTAGGGCAAAAATGGCACATCTGTAGAAAACAAAGATCTCTTGCACAACAGTTTTAGAACGATGGCTACACGTTCGTTAACATCTGGGGCTGAAATGTGAACTGTCTAATTTATATAAAGCACCAATAGTGGATACACAGCGCTTTACAAGATTACAGCCCGAGGTAAATAAATACAAGTACAAAATAAGGCAACGGCCTGGGACATAGTACAGTAGGCCGTGCTGAGCAGATGCACTTACCCCCTGCATCTGTCATGTGCCAGGACACAAAAAAGCTCCAGTTTGAGCAGGCGAGGCAGAGCAGGAGCGCGGATCAGCGCGGCCCGAGGCACCATGCCCGAGGCCAAACCCTGCTCCAAAGAGTTACCAATATATAAGTATACGCAGTATATGCCCGACTTATTACTACAGATGGGCGCGAGGATGAAAATCGCAGTTCCTTGCGAGACATTTCACCAAGCCATACACAGTAATTTCGCTAAATGAGTAACCTTTTAGTGAAATATGCGCAAATAGCGGCCTGTGCATGTTGCAGAACTGCAAGTAGGCGAAATTTAAAAAAAAATTAAAGGAGAGAGAGAAAAAGTGAGAGAGTGAGAGAGAGTTAGAGTGAGAGAGAGAGTGAGAGAAAGAGTGAGAGAAAGAGTGAGAGAAAGAGAGAGAGAAAGAGAGAGTGAGAGCGAATTAGAGTGAAAGAGAAAGAGGAGCTTTCTCCACCAGGGAGTAAGGGAAGAGATAGGACTGCTTCAGGGCCCTTTGGCCTGGAGTGGAGGTCCCGGGTACACCCTGAGGGTGAAGCCCCACGAAGTGAGGTATGCTGTGTATGCTGTTCCATCTGCCAGCGCACTGAATAAAGCGATCCTGTTCAAAGACATATTCCTGCCTGAGACAGCAATCTATCAGGGGGAGAGGAAGAGAGTTCTCCTGCAGGGATTGTCCCCCACATCCCTGGGGCCTGAGATGGAGGCGCTGTCACCGTGAGAAAGAATCAGTTACTACCCCAGAAGCCTGTAATGTTCCCCTCAGGATACCAGGCAGTCCTCGTTTTACAACGCTTCGCTTTACAACGAATGGCTTATCCAACGCTGTGCAATGCATACCTATGTTCATTTTTACAACGCCAAAACGGCTTATCCAACGCTCTTACGACGGTTGTGTGTGTGATATATATATCTTATATATAATATATATATATATATATATATATATATATTATATATATTATACACACACAGCAACATTGCAAAGCGTCATAAGAGCGTATATATATAGTGGCCCTTTTTGTGAACGCCTGCAATAAGGAAACTATGGTGGTGCATGTACCTGTGCCTCAGGAGCTCTGAGCCTCGCGATTGGGAGCCTGGGGTCATACCTTTATTAATCGCGGTGCAGCGCCTCCACTTGCCCAGGATCCCCATGATAGAGATTATACCTGAGCAAGAACATCACAACAGCTTATGCAACAGCAACTTTTATATATCCTGCATAAGAACAAATGATCTGCAGAAATAAACATATAACATTACCACACACACACCGTGGCTCGGCACACCTTATTAGGATAATGGCTGTACATAGGTGGCTCTGCCACTCTCCCTAGGAGTATGTCTAAACCAGTATAGGTATGGTACCATAGGATTTGCACCGTTGGCCCAATTAGTTAGTGGGAGGCGGGATCAGCGCCTGGTGACCGGTGTAGGTGCACTTGTAAACAATGATACCTCGGTCACTGCGATGACATCACATCCACGCAGGTCCTAGCGTTTGCTCCAGCCTTTCGCCGTCACTCCTTGCTGCAGCGCCGTCTGTATCCAATCCAAGATTGCGTCCGCAGCTCCGCAGCAACATCACACTAATGGGAAATGTCCCTACCAACTAAGGCGTCCTTACAAAACAGCACCCTACGATGACAGGGGAATACTCCTCGGGCCGGGGGAATACCTTCACCTAAGCGGACGGGTCACTGACCCTCCGCTCGCGCACACGAGGTTCCGCCAACCTCCTCCTTCACCTCCCTCTCTGCTCTGACCCACCGCCCACACGCATCCGTTCCTCTATAACAGAGTCTCGCACCCGAGGTCCTCAGCCTCAGCTGACTCTCTCGCAGTTCGGAGTTCAGAGTTAGACCCCCAAAGTCTCCACAGATTGGTTGCCCTCGCGCGCTCTCTCTCGCGCATGCGCAGCGCAACTGTACACAGTGACCTTGGGACAGAATGACTAATATGGCGCTGCCTTTGTGATTGACAGCGCGGAACCTTTAGATATATATATGCACATCCTTACATATATATAATATTATACTATATAATATTATACATTATTTATGAGATATATATATATATTATTTATATATATATATATAAAAGTAGATTTAACAGTTGGAGTCCGGAAAAAACGAGACAGACACACAGTCTTAGTAGTTCCAATGCAGATGTAATGAATGTAACATGGCACCACTCCAACGTTTCGGTACACTCAACGTGACCTTCCTCGGGACGTGCAATAAGTGAATGCAATCCACCACCTTATATAACAAACAAATCAAAATTAAATCAAACTCACCCGTGTAGGAGCAATATTGCCGCGAAACCGCCGCTGCTGTGACACGCATGCATCTGCTGGAACGCATGCCATCTTGGATTTACCAAAACCTCCCTTTCAACTACGGTGGCCTCAATGGTCTGACTATAGGCACGATCGCGCATGCTCCTACACGGGTGAGTTTGATTTAATTTTGATTGTTTGGTATATAAGGTGGTGGATTAGCATTCAATTATTGCACGTCCCTGAGGAAGGTCACGTTGAGTGTACCGAAACGTTGGAGGTGGTGCCATGTTCATTCATTACTCTGCATTGGAACTAAGACTGTGTGCTGTCTGTTTTTCCGGACTCCAATCTGGTAAATTCTACTTTTTACATGTGCATATGGGGCAAGCATCAGCATCTTATCTAGGTTACAGTGTGCCAACTGAGATGATTTTTCTATATATTATATATATATATATATATATATATATTATATATATATATATATATATATATATCTATATATATATATATATATCTATACTATATATATATATATATACAGTATACAGGTATACACTATATCATTTATGGGTGTGCTGCATATCTTATTGCCTGCATAAAATATTTGGTATATTTTAGTGTTAAAAATGCCTTCAGGAACGGAACCTTTCATTTAAACGGTGTTCCTATGGGAAAATGTGTTTCGCTTTACAACGCCATTTTGAGTAACATTGTGTCGGATAACCGAGGCCTGCCTGTACTCAGATCTCCTGTGAGCCAGCAGATATGCACCACACTGTGTAATGGCAGAATCTCCCAGAGAGGGGGGGAAAACACCGTTACAATTGTGTCTATACTTAGGAACAGTGGGCCACCATCAGGTTTGAGGGACCCCGATTTAAGGGCTTTAAATGCGCTGAATCTTTGGGACAGATGTCATTAAGAGAAATATATATATTTCAGAATAAATATTAGAAATACAATTGGTTAACGTTTGAAAATGTTTTTGTTTTCATATATTGCAGGAAGTTTAAATAGTGGCAGATTTAAATAATAATAATTTTATTTCATTATAGCATTTTTCTCCCAATGGGTCTCAAAGCGCGTCCAGTATAGTGTGCGGTACGCAGCACACAGGATTATTACAGACACAGTAACTGCCCTGATGAGCTTACAATCTATGATTTTGATGCCTGAGGCACAGGGAGATAAAGTGACTTGCCCAAGAACACAAGGAGCCGACACCGGGAATTGAACCAGGTTCAAACTCAGTGTCATTGATTTTTCGTCCCAATAAACTTGTAAGTTTATGCACAAAGGCTATATATATATATATATATATATATATATAAACTTGTAATACAATGTATGCTCATCTGCATGTCTTAGGCAGGTCTGCAACCCGCTTCACCATTATCACCCAGCACACAGCACTTCCACTGCAGCAAGGGTTCGGGAAGACATGCAAATGAGCACAACAACAACCAACACACACACACACAACACACACACACACACACACACACACACACACACACACACACACACACACACACACACACACACACACCACACACCACACACACACACATATATACATATATACATACATACATACATATACATATATACACAATACATATCAAAAGAAAAAAAAGGAGAAAAAGTGTCCCACTAAAAGCACTCAAGCAAAAAGTAGTGATACATTGATTTATTCAAGGAAAAACATGGATAACACAAAATGGATTAAAACAGTCCCCAAGGAAGCCCTACAGCATGTGTTCTAACCTAAACATAGGATAGAAAGTACTGAGATGTAATATGGTCAGTCAAGCGACAAGAAAAACCCTTGTATAATACAGATTAGTGATTAGTAAATTATTTGACATTGTTATGTCTTCTAAGTATTAAAGCTACTTCAAAATGACGAGAAAACCTGGAATAAATAGAAAGTAGGTAAAATAACTGGCCCATGGCTATTGCGGTATTTATAGGTTGTGTATGTATGCAAGGTCTGTCAAAGTCCTTCCTTCTGCAATATTTACCCAGGGAACAACAATGTAAACCTGAAAGGGACATTTGACCTTTAGAAAAATGCGAACAGTTAATAGTACACATGGTCCATCTAAATCGTAAGCACAATAAACCACATTCTCCTGATCCATTTCATTGGTATACATATCAAGGCAACGTCAAAGTGAGGTGGAAAGATATTCCTACATCTCTCCGCCTCCATAAATCCTTTTTCATCCTTATGACACCCACCCACGCACCCACACCCCCTCCCCCCCACACACCCTAAAACTTGACCTATAGCGCCCATGTTTCCGTATAGTCCTGATTGACCAGTCAGCCACTGTCGCGACCGCCAACTACGCAACCTACTAGCGCGAGGACAAAGCAGGATCGGATGCCTGTGACCGTCCGTGGTGGTGACTGACAGGTCAGTCAGTGCTGTGTCGCTAAGGCTGCGTCCGCTGTGCCGCTGACCACGCTCATGCTTGAGAGCGGTGACGTCACCAACTCTCCAAGCATGAGCGCTCGGCTGTCCGGCATATTTTTTTTACGCGCGAGCGGGGGGCCGTGGCTGAGCAGTGACTGGCGCTGGTTGGTTGAGAAGGTCATGTGACCCTCAGCGTGCCTGAAACAAATTAGTCTCGGCAAGCACCGAGCGCCCGCAAGCGTACGGGCACAGGCGCGCGAGCGTGGTCGGACACCTTCGCATTCATTGTGCTGACCGCACCGAGCGCGGTCAGCGGCACGGACGAAGCAGCCTAGGGCTGCGATTATACAGCCGAACTGCAGGGTGCCCGCGCATCAAAGACGTCGCAGAGCGACATCTGCACGAGCACATGCTACCGCTCGCGCGGCTGCAGGATGAAATCTGGTTTTTTTTTTATTGGACTTCCGCGTCACGTGACACGGCAGTGGCAACCAGAAAACAAATTTTGAAAACGCTGCAACTGTCATCCGCATTGCAGTAACAAGCGGGGAGACAGTCGCATTTGGTATATGCAGTTTTCACGGAGCTAACAAACTTGTTTTTGCGCAGCGCGGTGTCGCTATGGGCACCCCTCAAGCAGAGGCAGCGGTATGGTCCACACTCACTCTTCCCTGGAGAGAAGAGGACCACAGAATGCCCAATAGTCAGGCTCTTGGCCGTGTGACCTGCCTCTCTCAAGAGGGTAGAGGCACTGCTAAATTTGGGGCGGCACAGCCCTTAAGTACAGCCAGGAAGAGGGGGGCATCAGGTCTGTCCCATGATTGGACATGCTCAGGCCTGATGTCACAGCCTCACCCTGTCACTCAAGTGCAGCACCAGTGAGTGTGGAAAACCCATATGTACTACTGGCAGCCTGATTTTACCAGGGCTTACTGCCATGGGTGGGGCAGGTTAGTAGCCATAGATTGCATGGCTACATCTGTATGTGTGTATGTGTGTATGTGTGTTATTCTCAGTGTTACTGCACATTTGAATGATGTGCAAATCCTTAGCACATCGCTGCCCCCTGGTGGGCTCTACAGACCCTGCAAACAGAAAGCAATTACAGTAAAAACTTAAACTCAAGTCCCCTGGGCAGTGTAGGGGTTAATAATAAAAAAAAAACAGGACAACGGAATAGTAATTAACCCCTCAGAACATATACTGATGACTCCACCTTATAGCAACCCACCCCAACTAACCGCCATTTTTTTAAATATAGGATTGGAACTTACGAATGTAATTTTTTTTTTTTTTTTAAATAACACTATAACATTAACAACTTGACCTACACGAAATATACTGTACGTGAATCTGTTTGACAAACGATGACGATTGGTTAAATAAATGAGCGTAAGCAGTCAAAACGCTTAAATCCAGCAAGACCAGCAGAAAATAAAACGTTCATTTTGCACAGGATACAATTATGTAAAATTGTTACATTAAGGCTGATTGAATCTAAAGAGGTCAAGTACTACAGCATATGGCCCAGATCCATAAAGTTATTTTCAAGCAGCAGAACATGTGGGCTTTTTTTTTTTAAGTAGGATTAAAGCAGGGGGTCTCCGGATCTGAACCCCATTCATTTCAGCTCAGGGGACCCCCTGTTTCAAGAGATTTTTACCTCCGTATGGGGTGCCACTAGCAGCTCCACGGATTTAAAGCTCCCGGTCTTTGCGTGCCAACAGGAAACCGCAGGGGATCACACCAAGGCTTTCTATTGCCCCGCGTGCCCTTTAAATCCGCCATTTTGATAGCCCCACATAGCCCACCTGGAGCTGCTTCCGGCACCCCCTACAGGAGGTAAGTATTTCAGGAAGCAGGGGGTCCCCGGATCTGAAATTAATGCGGTTCAGGATTGCTGCTTTAAGTTATTTAACGTGGAGCAAAAACTAACTTAAAAAAATGCGTTACCGCGAATGGTGCATCTTTAAAAGGACAATAACGCACGTCCAGCCATGTTTTAATCACACAAACTAGAACGAGGTCCCGTATATTGACACGAGAATAATATGCAAATGAAGCGTTATCACACCGCAGGTGTGCAAAAGTCCATTAGGGTTAACACAGGGACTTGCTCATCTCCAGACAGTGACGTTGGGCGCTTGCAGTGTCTGGATCAGTTAGGCATGATTTAAATAACATGGCGTTATTTCCAGGCACTGACCCTGAAACCAATGACACGACCTTTGATGCTGGCGAGCCCCACCCCAGTGTCCGCAAACACACGTGACATTGCGGTCTAGGATGTTTCACCACGGCCGTTTGCCCACGACCAAAACTCTGCCGCAGGGACATGTCACCGCGATGTCCGCTCCTGCCCACTGTCCGCCGCCCGTTTGACAAGCCAGGTCCGCCGTGCCCAACCGCATGCCTAAAAATGTCCTGTGCAGGACCGCTACACCGCCGAGACGGGCCGCTCCGATGCGCCATCTTTCAATATCCGTGGGGCATTTAAAGATTGCGTGTTAGAGCAGCCTGTCTAGCGGTCCCGCCGGAGCATGTGAATAGGCAGTTGTTGGAGCGGCAGACCTGGCCTGGCTTGTTTGGTCAGGTGTGCGGCGGACCGGACATCGCGGCGAAGTGTCCCGTGGCAAGCTGCACTGCGGAAAAGTGTCCCGGCTACAGGATGCCGGCAGCGTCTTGGTTACGGCGAAACGTCCCATTGCATGACCACGGGCGTCCGGCACCAAAATTAAATGGCAAGCTCCACAGGGCAGGACTCCGTGTGCCTGCAAAAAAATGCTGTGTACAGTGCTGCGTACACGGTCAGAAATGGAACAAATATACCAATATAATCAGTACAGTTTCAGTCACATATTGTTGTTAGGGAGATTATATGTGTGTAAACAGTGACTTTACTAAACCTGCTTTTTTTTTAATGTATGGGTTTTCCACTCCAGTCCTCAAGACCCCCTGCCAACAGGTCAGGTTTCCAAGATATCCCAGCTTCAGCAAAGGTGGCTCTACCAATGGCTCAGTCGGAGAGCCTGCTTCAGCACAGGTGATTCAAATCGAAGACCGAGTCACCTGTGCTGAAGCATGGATATCCTGACCTGTTGATGGGGGACCTTGAGGACTGCAGTTGAGAACCCCCTGGTTTCGGCCATATTAATCTAATTGCTAGTTAGCCCTACAAGTAGTACACCTGGAAGCACCTTGTGCATACAGGATCCCCCGATGATGGCGTCTGTGCACTCCAGGACTGGTAGACTATGTGATTTTTTAATAAGATCCTTATATTTTATTTTAGAGGGGAAAAAAATGCTCTACGGTCAAGTCGACGACAAACATATTTTTGGAAGCACGCTGCAGAGAGATCGCTTTAGTTTACATGGTGTGCGGAAGATTAGCGAGGTGCTGGACAGAGACCCTGGAACAGCCTCTGCTTCCTTCCATGGCTGGAAGTCACTACGATCTCCATGAACACCGTTCTACAGCCCACGGTTTCCATCTCATTAGTCTCTTTACCTAGGAGGTCATCACAAAAGGTTACATGGCCGATTGCTTGGCTACCCTAAAATAATTCCGAACAGTTCAAGAAACAGGCCGCGTTCTTGGGGAGCGCCCCATGTGATGTTTTTGTAGCACGGAGTGAGGTAGATCTTCACATGACTGCGCTTTGAAGTTAGAAAGACTGCAAGACTCAAAGCCGTGATCATGCAACCGACAGGCTCAAAATCTTCAAAGATAGTGAACAGAGCTAAAATATTGAAGATAAACGGTAAAGCGCTTTGAGCTTTTAATCAGGGCAACATCAATATATGTGCATAAATAAAATTGTATGCAAGCCTAGATTTATTTTAATAGAAAATAAAAATAACACATCTGATACAGGTCTGCAGCCCTGCATTTCCCCATTATCTCTTGGCATGCAATGCTTCCACTGCAGCCAGGGATTCTGGGAAATGACATGCAAATGAGCACGCCTTTTATACGAGGCGCAGGCTGTCTGTTTATCCAGCTCTCTCCCCTAAAACCTTCTCTCTATGCGATTACGGTATACATGAAAAAGGAAAGTTCTTCACAAATATATTCCAGGAATTTCTAAAATGCCCACAACCCTGCTGCCTTGTTCTCCCCGATAGGGTTTCCCTGTGCGCTTCGTGGGTTTGGGGAGATAGGCAGCAGTCTGCGCTCTCCCCAGTAAAACCAAAAATAATGTTTTCACCTCAGTCAATGGTTTTTAAAAGACAGGTTGGCAATGCCGCAAGCCAGTGGTGGCATCCGGGGAAGGGCAGTAAGATGGCACTGGCATGGCTCTAAGGGTGAGTTGCATGACTTCAATGTAGTAACAGCAGGGAAGACACACACAGTGGCAGCAAAAAGACACTAGGCCTGCCAAAGTGGGGCACACACAGTGCAGTAGCAGCAGTAAGGCGCAGCAGAGGGAGTTCTTTTAAAGCTGCAGACCAAGAAATATCCTACGTGTTTTTTTGTTAATAAATCAGTTCTGTACTATGAGAAAATACGTGTAACATTTTTTTTTAAAACTACTCTGAATTACATTTTTAATGTATTATAATGTAAAGCCTTTTTTGTTTCTATAGCAACAATTTACAAAGTCACACCCCCTTCCCCTTCTGACACAGGCTCTGGCACACCCCTTTTTTGAGCCCTGCCCTCTCTCTCGCAGTGCACCAATTGTATCCTGTGACTTCCTGGTCACATGATCATCCCCACAGAACTTTCCACCTTTGGTCCTCTTCTGCTGCACCGACAGCCATTTAGTGAACCCCCGAGCCGAATCTTCGCCGATCGATCACAGGAGAACGGATAGATCAACAACTTAGCTAATTATTTATCATTGTATTGATGCACTTATTAAAAGGGAAAATATACAATTAAAATGGCAACTTGAACTGCTGCTATTACAGCAAGCGTTATAGTATTTTATTTTAAGTGCAACCAACATTCACAGGTTCACCCATCATAAAAAAAACCTGTAAATGAGGCTTAAAGCTGCAGTTCAGTCTTTTTTTTAAATTTTTTTTTTTTTTTTACTTCAATAGTTTCATGTGTGCAATCTCTAATTACCTAAAGAACTGTTTAGCTGCCGGTCAATTCGTTCTCCATGTATTGATCGGCGAAATTTGGTGACATCATTAGAGCTGGCATATGTTTTTCTTCTGCTTCCGTCACTCAGTGGAAGCTCATGAATATTCATGAGCACTCCTGCACTGACATGTGCTAGAGGGAGGGCGGGGCTGACAAAGGGGTGTGCCAGGGCTTGTGACAGGACATGAAGGGGCAGTGCCTTAGCAAATGCTTGTTAAAATGGAATACAAGAAAATTGGTCTTTCAAAGTTGTTTTTTTTTAAAACAGAAAATGCTAAAAGTATTTTTTCTTACTACAGAACTGATTTATTAAAAAAAAACACACATGCAGGATATTGACTGAACTGCAGCTTTAATGTTTTGTCTTTGTGTCTAACTGATAACAGGAGCGTCCAATTAATGATCGCTGTAAATAAGACACCTGCCTCAGTGTGGCATCCCACATGCAGGGCCAGTATTTTTATCCCACAGAGGGTTTCCATGCATTCTTCTGCAAAGCTGCCGTGCAGAAGAGTCCACGTTTGACAGGCAAAGTGTCAGAAGTATGCAGGTGGTAAGACTGATGTTGGGAAGCTGTGCTGTACAGACATTCAATAAAACTGCGGAGATCTAGGCACAATGTATATGCTGGAATTACAGGCAGCTTTCTAATCCTTTTATATATTTTCCGTAACGATTTAGAAACAGGTTTTGGGGATTATTTGCAAATGATGCATGTATGCATACATCAATGCACCCTACCTGACATCAGATACACAAGCAGAAAGAGGAGCTTTTGTAAGGAAAGCATAAAGGCAAAACAAGTGGTTCAATGTGAAATATTATGCACATTAGCACTGCTGCTGTAATTCTTATTTATTCATTACAAATAAAAGAAAACATTATGTTAAAAGAATATTATGAGGTTCCCTCAAACATGATGAAACGAGAGATCTTGTTCAACATCTCAAATCTGTGCACCCAGTATTTATTATGAAAGTATAACCCGGTTCTGGAGGAGGATACATGTTCCTGTCCTAATTTTAAAATCTATGCATTTGACATATTAGATCTTATAAAGTACATGTAGCCATGGCTGGTTCTGGCTACCCGTCTGCCCTCCCTGACATGTAAGTCCTGGTAGGTGCAGGCAGTGTTGGGCCCATCTTGGGTTTACCTCTCCCCTCTGCAGCTTCCTTGAGTGGCAGGAGTGGAGGTGGGACTTGGTCTGTGGTTGCCCAATCCTGGGTGCAGACCTGGTGCCCTCCTCTTCAGCTCTAAGGAAGAGGCACACCTAAATTGTAGTTAGTCTAGATCTCCCCAGTGTCTTGAGTGGGTATGCAGCTCTGACACTGAATACTGGGAGTTGTAAGCTGTGTCTCACCCTGCGGGGTGAGACTGCATTATCAGTTCCCTAAAGGACTGTGAGAAGGCCCAAAGCCATATCTGATACAGAGACCATCCAGAGGCCTGAGATCAGAAGAGTATTTGCTGTATGACCTGAAGTATGCAGTGGATGCCAAATAAAGAGAAGTCTGTTCAATATACTAGTAGCCATGCCATCTGTGGCTACTAGCTTGCTTCCCTCCTGGCAGTAAGTCCTGGTATAAGCAGGCCTTGCCAGTAGTCATCATGTGGTTTTCCCCTTCACCTTTGGTGCTGCATTTGAGTGACAGCAGGGTGTGGCACATACTGTTGTAGCTGGGACAACAGGGTGCCCGCCTTCTGGCTGTACTTAAGGGCAGGACCACCCTAAATTTGGTTGTTGTTCCTTCCCTCTGAGGAAGGAAGGGTCACACGACTGGGAGCCTGAGATTGGGGCCTACCCATGTGCTCTTCCCTGCGGGGAGGAGCGAGTGTGATTATACCTCTGCTAGGGAGGTGGGGAAGAGTTAGGACGGCTGCGGGTGCCCATTGCCTGTAGTGATGGTCCAGGGACAATCTCCAGTGAGAGCCAATCTAAGGAGACTGTATCCGGCTGACGACTGCTGCGTAGCTGTGTTACTGCAAAGTGTGTAGTAATAAACCGTTCCTGTTTGCAATATACCTCCGGCCTGGTGTGTGATCTAACTGGGGGAGAGGTACAAGTTCTACCGTGGGAGATCACCTCCATATCCCTGGAGCCTACGGCAGATGGAGGCGCTGCACTGCTAAGTATTACATGGGGTATGGACCAGAAGCCTGTTCCTGTGTCGACTCAGCCCGCTTGTTACAAGCAGTTATGCAACACACACACACACACATCTTGTAATGGCCCCTATCTGCGATTGAGGAGGGGGGGGGGGGGGTGACGAAACACTGTTACATACTCCTGGCCTGATTTTGCAGTTAGAGGGGGAGTATGCACTGGTTCTGTGGCAGATGGAGGCGCTACCTCTGCAGAGAAAGAACTAAGCATCCAACCACAAAAGCCTGTCCTGTTGTCCCAACATCATCGAGGACCCTCAGCTCTCCTGCAACCCAACAACAGTTATACTATGCACCACACACTGGTAGCAAGGGCATATCTCCCAGAGGTAAGGGGGGGGGGGGGGGGGAGAAGCAGCGCTACATACATATCAGATTTGTGATATAATTAGAAACCCGAAAGGCTGTACAGTTGAATATTTTATCTGCGTATAATTGTCTAAGCCACATTGGAGAGAGAAATGATAGAGAGATATATATATATATATCTCTCTATCTCTGGCAGACCTAAGTGAACAACCCATATTTTATACAGATATATACATTCTTATGTTACAATTATGGGCAGACACAGAATAATTGATGTGAAAACACAATCCATTTTCAATATAACTGAATACTTCATATAAAATCAGTGTACACCACCAGTAGCAAATTGAAGCTGGTCCCTCATCAGCTAAGCGTGCATGTATAGAATAGTAACTAAAAATACCACTTGTGGTACACTCACATGTCTCAGACAGGTCTGCAACCCAGTCTGTCCCCATTATCCCTTAGCAAACAGTGATCCACTGCAGCTAGGGATTCTGGGTAATGACATACAATGAGCACAGTGTCACTCTTCTCCAGGGCCACAGACAGATTTCCCGGGGCCTAGGACTAGAGATACGTCCGCTCCCCCCCTCACGAGACCCCTCTATTTCCCCCCCTTTCCATGTATTTCTCTCCCTCCATCACCCACTCTCACCCTTCCCCCCCCTCCCGCCTCACATGTATTTCTCTCCCGTGCGTCTCAGTATTTTCCTCCCTCTCTCCTCTCACTCGCCCCCACCTTCCATCAATTACATCACTCTCACTCAATACCCCCAACCCTCACACAATCCCCCCACAAAATACATAAAAGCCCCCCCACACCCCAAATACATACCAAAATAAATAAAAATACACCTACCCCCATTCCATATAAAATAATACACCCCCCCAATACATATAAATATGTATAATACAAATAAAACTACACCCAAATATATAAAAAAAATACAGACTTGCCTTGGGGATGGTCTCTGGCCGGTCCTCTGACTCCCTCACTCTGTTCCATGCCGAGCTTCTGACGCACATGCCGGTGTCCGCCGGGCCTCCCTCGCCTGCCGGAAGCTGGGCCAACTTACTTCCGGTGCGCGCCGACATCCGAGAGGTCCGTTGTGCTCCAGCGTCGGAAGCTCGGCGTGGGACAGAGTGAGGGAGGCCTGCAGCTGGGGGGAGCCGGGATCCGGCTGCAAGAGGACCTGCAGCCGGGCCCCCCCGCAACCACCGGGCCTGGCTCTCGCCCCCTGTCAGCGGCCCTGCTCTTCTCATCCATTTTAACATGATGCTCTATAAAAGGCCTGCACAATATACGGCCCGCGGGCGGCCCGCCGGGACTCCCTGTGCAGCCAGCGAGGGCCCCCTCAACCCCCACTTCCATTCCTTGGTAGGGAAGGAGCGCGCTCCAGCAGTAGGAACGCGCTCCAGCGGTGTGACGTGCTTCCCCCCCGAGCCCACTCCAGCACTAGAAGTTGCCGCACTGACGCGCTCCCCCCCTCCTGGCTAGGCCCACCGCGATCAGGTAGGCATGGGGGTGGGGGGGGGTGTGTGATGATGATGATGATGATGAAGGGTGCTGGGGGAGATATGTTGTTTTGTGCCTTTTTTGTATGTCTGCAGTCCCACCAAATAAACCCCATTTTATTCAACAATGTTCTCCTGCCTAGTGGTTTGATCCAAGAAGGTATAAAAGGTGGTAAAAGTGCTGGTCTTCCGTGACAGGCTTTTAATAAAAGAAATGTATTATTTTGAATAGTAAATGCCGTTTTACCATTGCGGCCCGAATCTGTTTTCCTTGGAGCACTTCGGCCCTTCTCACTTTACAAGTTGCGCAGGCTCTCTCTATAAGCTGTATTGCCGTATTGCACAGCTTTTTAAGCACAGCCTGGGTGCAGAGGCTGTAAACCTACTCACAGGCAGCTATTTCAACCTTAAATAGACCATGTACTGTATACTATAAGATTTTGTAAGTGAAACAGCTCTAAATTGATGAAAGCACAAGAGACTACATAAACAGACTGCATCATTCTCAATTATCTTTTGCTAGAGCAATACAAAAATAAAATAAAAGTGTGGTTCAAGTCTGCATGTTTACATTATCGGACCAGAATGCCAACTTGGCTGCGGATATAGTAGGCGCGCGCGACTGTGCGCACGCTATACTGGAACCAGGGTCACGTGTGAAGTATGAATAGCTCCAGTTAGCTTTTTTTAGAATGGACGCGGCCCAAGTAACATCTTAAATGTCACATATAAAGTGTCTATGGAGTTAATATTGGAGTTAGTATTGGAAGTGAAGACCATGAGCAGATCTGGACTCTGCACTTCAACAACAATAACAACTCTGCAACTGTGAGAACTTGACTTCCTAGATGCTGTGATTATATGTACTCTTCCTATCCTCCAATACCTGGGAAGTCTCTCCTTGTGCAGCTCACTATGCCCTTCCTGTTGCTTTTTCTGTTTACTGTTTCCTCACTCCTTTGTAAACATTTTGTTCTCTTCAACTTCCCTACTCTCCTCCTATCCACATTTCTTCATCTCTCCTCCCCTCCACGTATGCCTGCACCCATATCCTGCACCATTATTTTAACACCTCTTTCTCAGCAACTTATTTACCCCTCAATAAAAAGCACCCCCACAAATATTCTCTCTCTCTCTCTCTCTCAGATCTCTCCTAATCCTGCACCCAGCCATATACACACCTGCTCTCACCCACGCCTCCCTGCCACCTCTTCCCCTGCTAATGGTGTTAACCTATCTGATTTAATTCTGACCAACCTTAAAACTCGCCTCACAAATCAAGCATCCCAATAGCCTGCACTCATGGCTATTGTGCCTCAGTCACTCCTACCAACTATTGTAGACAAGCACTGCCATCTACTGCACTTATTCCCTCACCTGCTGTCGCTGTAAGGCCGCGGGCATGGTCTGCGCTTAGGCGCTGACCCGCGCTCACGCTCGGCAGTGAGCCCCTGCAGCCGCAAAGAGAGCGGCTTTAGCAGGGGCTCACGCACGCTTCCGCAAGCGTGCGGAAGCGTAGCCGACATTATTTTTCTAGTTTTGAGTGCTCACGGGAGCGCAGGGCCGGTCACGTGAGCGGTTCGCCCAATGAAGGCGAACCAGCTCCGTGACGTCACTGGCCCGCCCCCGGACGGCGCGCGAACTAAGGCCAGGGAAAGCACCCGCTTTCCCCCAGCCTCAGCGCGCCTCCGCACGGCTGGAGTCACCATGGACTCAGCCTTAGTCTCCCATTGTACAACTTAGATAGTAAGCTCTCCGGGGCAGGGAGTTCCTTTCCTGAGTTTATTGTATTATTATAATTCCCTGTACTGTATTCTTTGTGAAGCGCCGAGTACACTTTTGGCGCTATATAAAGATATATATATACATACTGTACAACTAAAACGGCCAAGTTTCAACCGAGTTGCATTTTTGCCTAAAACTAACTGAAAGTGTCAGATAACAGGGATAAAGCATCCAGCCAAACCCATTACCACATAATGCAGATACAAGGCCCCACAAATCCTGCAGTATCAGGGAGACAGGACAGTCAGGGACAATAAGTAACATAGGACGGGTGATTACATTCCAATACAATGGTCCAATTGTACATAGATAAGGATCCCTATACCAGCGCTGCGCAAACAGAGGGTGCGCCCCCCCCCCCCCCCCCCCCCACACAGAGCGCAAGGCCTCTGTAAATTTACTTACCGGCTTCAGTCCATGCATTTCCATGGCAACGCAGCGTCAAATTACGCCCGTTACCATGGAGACGTGATGTCAAATGACGCTGCAGGCGCAGCGCAGAAGTTTACTACATTCTGGAGCCGGTATAATAATTCAGAGACTATTTTCAATAGGAATGTGTACTTTTAAAATTACTATTATTATTATTATTATTATTGAAAAAAATAAAAACAAAAAAAACACCCTGTAAATTTAGGGCTCTCGATAATATATGTATTATTTTTCGGGTTTTTTTTTTGTGAATAAAACCTGGAAAAAAAAAACAAAAGCATCCAAAGCTTGTACTGTATGTTATTGGTTTGTCCAATAATCCTGTTATACATGTTTTTTTTAAGTTCAGCGGGATCAAGAGAAAAATGCACAAAATGATTGTATAGATAATTATGTCTATATACTTCCAGCCTCACTCAAATCACAACTCAATCTTAATATATAAAATCGAAAGGTTGGTACTAGCTGCCGTGAATCTGATTGGTCCTCAGCCTTTGGCCAATCAGATTGGTGGGTCTGACGTCACCCAACTGCCACTCTCTTCCCCCTCGGCGCCACACTCTCTCTCTCTCTCTCTCTCTCTCCCCGGCGCTCACTCACCTCCCTCCCCGGCGCTCACTCACCTCCCTCCCCGGCGCTCACTCACCTCCCTCCCCGGCGCTCACTCACCTCAGCCCGGTATGTGACAGCGGCTCCTCCTCCCGCTGCGGGTGGCCAAGCACACACTGCCCGAGGCCTCCCCCGTGTTCCCCGTACCTCAGCCTCCTGTCTCCCGGTCTCCACGCCGCTCCTCCCCTGAGGCTGCGGTCCCAGTAACAGCCTGTGCGCACGGCGCGGCGTGCACTGTACGTGTAAGCACCGCCCCTTAATGGGGCTGGGCCCAGTACGCACCGTCACGCAGAATGTGCAGCCGCGCCGTGCTGCAAGGTTTTTCCCAACTCAATCAAATTGAGTTCAAACCTTGCGACGGGGGCGTGGCCACACCCCCACCGGCGGTTCACCCAATGAGGGCGAACCAGCCGCGTGACGTAATGGCCACGCTGCCGCAAATCCCAGACCACGCCCCCTCCCGTTGCAAGCTCCCCTCTCCCTGTCAGACCGCAGATCGCGGTTAGCCCCCCCCGCCGGGCGCGCGTGTTACAGACATTACTGGGGACTCAGCCTGACACAGCTCAGGCCTCTACATCCCTCCTTCAGTCAGCGGCCCCGGGCAGCATAACTACAAGCTGATTGGCTGGCGGCCGGCAACGTCACGGAACAGGCAAGCAGCCCTGCCGCGTCATTGGCTGATCCCTGAGCAGGGAGGGGGGGGGGAGAAATGGAGCGCCCGTCACCTGCAGGGACCCGCCCGGGGAGAGCCGGGTAACGGCAAAGGATGGCGAAGCAGAGGAGTCTGGGTAAAGGCGGGAAAACGCCGGGGGCCAAGAGCAGAAAACAGGCACCGAGGGGGTTAATGGCGCGGAGGCTTCTGAGAAGGGGAGGTGAGCGGAGCATTCTGGGAATAGCCATAAGAAATCAGTGTGGCATGAGCGAGCAGGGGATTCTGGGAAGGGTTACACACGATAGTGAATCCTTTTGCTCTCTCCCTATTCTGAAAGCCAGGGGTCACGTGTAAGATGATTTAGCCCAGATAGTGTCAACTCGGCCCTCTTTTCCAAGCACAACAAGTTCTGTTTCTTTTCTTTACTTTATTTGGGGAAAGTAGCATAAAATACAGTCACTTGTGAAGAGATGTTGATGTATGAATAGTGTCTCTCTGAAGAAGTAGTTTATTCTACGAAACATGTTGGATGATTTTTATCTAGTGCTTTAATATTGCCATTGCCTCCATTGGCTTCACCCTGCTAGTATTACTCCCGGTGGTAATTTTGAGCTTATGAGAGACTCTGAGAGACTTTGACTGCCTCCCTGCCGGTTCCCTCGCTGCTGCGGAGACTGTGACGTCATCACGCAGTATCCCGCGACGGAGCGACAACGTGGCACGCCGAGTGTACCCTTGCAGAGCTGAGGTCTCACCCCCGCACAGTGGATCTGCTCGCTGAGCTACACGAGCTGCACCAGACGGCTTGGAAGCGCGAGCGGTCCTACCAAGCACCAATACCTGCAACGGAGCCTGGTTGCTGTAAAGGGAAATCCCCTTGGGAGCGATGTACAGCTGGATGAGGGGTTTTGGACATTAATCCTGCTCCTGAACCAACGTAGCGCCCCCGCTGAGAGAAGCAAGCTCCAGACTCTTCTGACAACAGTTGCTGAGTGGTAACTTGTGTGAAACACACTAAATGCACCTATTCCACTGTTTTGATGTACGCAGATTTATTACCCTGTAATTACTAATATATAGCAATACTTGCTTCACTATTTGGCGTTGTGCGCTGTTTCTTTTGTTTCCATTTCTTCGAGTGTGGGGGATGCTGAGCCACCCCCTGTGTTTATAGCAGCAGACGCCTCTACAAATACACGGTTATGTGATATAATTTCTTCATATATACAACCTCACTGTGGTTATTGTGATTTATTTCTTGTTCACTTATCTATGTGGTTTAGTCACTGCACTTTATTTATATTCCATATTCTGGGTTAGATAGTAGCGCACAGTATTTTCGCTGTTTTTTACTGTCTCTCTGTGGGTGCCTTGGTAGTTAAGAGCAGGTGAAAAGATAATCCTACCATACAGGAGTATACAGCAGTGCTCACTCATCCAGAGGTAATGGTGGAAAAGGAAGTGAGGGGCAAGGGTCACACTAAAGGTTCAGTGAGACTGCGCTGTCAGCAAAAGACAGGGGGGAAATGGGAAAGCCCAAAACTAGGAGGACTGGAGAGGTTGCCAGAGCAACCAGGGGTATGACAGACTGGAAGGTAAAAGAGATACATAATGTATCCATTCCATCTGCACTGAGAGAGAACTGCAAGGAAAGTGACATCCTAGTGCAGCTAGCAGGGGGAACTGCCAAGGGAAGGGGGGCTGAAACAGAGAAGGCAGACAGGGGTATTTCTGTTCCATGACACTCCCAGAATCCTTTTGCTCTCTCTCTCAGAATCCGTTTGCTCTCTCCCAGAATCCTTTACTTTCATGCCACTCTCTTCTCATGCCATACTCTCTTAACTATGGTAACGTGACAGTACGGCGTGAGAAGTGGGTGACATGGCAGCAAAGGATTCTGGGAGAGAGCAAAATGATACTGGGGAAGGTATGACTGGAGAGCAAAGGATTCTGGAAGAATAGATAACTCCCACGGGATGAGCAAAGGCTTCTGGGAAATGACAGAGAGCTCTTAAAAAGAGAGTGATCCCATATAAAAGGGATACCATGTAATATATATTTATCTTAAATTACCTGATGTAATGTATCCTAAAATAATGTTTATAATTAGTATCTGAACCATAACATAGATTAAAGACGTCCCCCCCACCCCTCCCGTCCACTGTCCGTCCGTCCCCTCCCGTCCACTGTCGTCGTCCCCTCCCGTCCACTGTCTTTCCCCCACTGTCCACCCCCCCCCCCCCCCCCTCCTTTCCTAGCGGGAAATTTAACTCACGGGCAACGCCGGGTCTCTCAGCGAGTGTAACATAAAAGCAGTGCTGCCTGAGACAGGGGAAGCCTTTCCTACACAGGGTGATTCTGCACCGCTGATTGCAGTGGGTTATACAGGACATTAGATTGTCAGCAGATGTAGTTTTTGGGGCTCATCATTAATCTTGGTCTGTATATTGCATCATGTTGCTTTTCAAACAGCCAGATACACACACAATGCTGCTTTATTGGAAACACATGGGCCCAGATCCACAAAAGGGTGCTAAGCATTAAAGATTTGTTAAAGACTTTTAAACCAGGGGTTGGTAAAGTACAGCACATGCCTATACCTGGCCAACAAATGGTGCAGTCTCATGCCGGGCATTACAGCTTCGCCTACATGTCCAAGTAAATAAAGACATACAATACAAGTGGTGGTCATCATATCAAACCATATGCACAGGTCAGCAGGAGGAGGTGTGCGCTTTGCAATGGTTAACTGGGAGCAATCAGTGAGACAATGGGAACAAACCATATGGTGATCTCACAACAAACAGGCTGATAAGAGGAAAGGGCACAGCTCCGATCATATTACAGACTTAAGACAACAAGTTTGTAGGAGAAACTCCAAGCAAAGTTTTCAGATGCTGAACTATATGATGTAAATACATAATAACTGGGTGTATCTAGCAGAGATAAAGGAACGTAGTTTGCATTAAGACATTGCTGTAGGGGTTTTTTGTTGTTGTAGTACTTACACATCAAAGTGCTGAATGCGACCAACGCTAACACTGCCTGGATCAGCACCCCAAAGCGATCCGTGAGCGCCCCGTTATCACAGCCCTGGGGTCTGGCTCTCACCAGGTCGGTCATGTTGATCACAGACACAGACGGGAGTCTTCTCCATGCCAGCAAAGAATCCATGGAGCCCTCTGTTTCCAGAACTTGTAAGGCAGAGCTATCCCGGGTCTGCAGCTTCATGCAAACAAAGGCTGGGGGAAGGAAAGGGAATCTCCCCCCTCCCACATCTGACCACCTCCTCCTCTTCCACCTCCAGAACTCCACTTCCCGTGCTTCCTATTCCAGATAGCACTCAAGCTTCTGTCTTCAAGTTCTGGATCTTCTTTCTCCTGCATTACCATCACAAGGCATCATCTTCTTTCACATCTCTCTCCTCATCTCTTTCAACCTTACTTGCCCTCCCATCCTGTAAATAATCTATGCCTCCTTTGTACTCTAGAATAGATCATACACTATTTAACTCCTTCACCCATTTCTCTCTGACCATATCTTCATTTTTGTCCTTGATTCAATGCCAGTCCCACTCCACATTTTATATCTCAATCCCTTTATCCTCCCCTGGAATTCCTTATTCCCCTTCTGTTGTCTCTCCTTAAAGCAACAATTCACCCTGCCCAAGTATGGGGCCCATGCACTAAGCGCCGATAAAAAAAAAATCGCCATTGTTTTTAAATCTCCATTTTTCACAGCGTTGCTATCCTGGTGTGCAGAATACCTGCGATCGAAACATTTGCAAAAGTGGCGGCGTGATGATCATCTCTCTGAGAACTAGGAAATGGCGCGGCGTGTTAAACAAAGTTATTTTGGCGATAATCTCGCGAGACAACCAATTTGTCAAGCGCCCTATTTAAATGCTCCATTTATTGTAATCGTTCTCTGTGTTGTTGGGAGGGAGGGAGAGACAGACAGAGCTAGGCGTTTGGAGGATTAGGGATTGCTAGAACTGTTGTGAATTTTGATAGTGTTGCCTTCTGTTGTTTTGTTTTCTTTACACATTTTTGATCTTGTGCGTTTGAAAGATTTTTGTGAGTGTGCCGTTTAATTTGTTTATCTGTTATTTGTGAGTGGTTGAGGTATGGACAGGAGATGTGGGAGTCAGAGAAGTGATGGTGGGGTGAGTGGTGGTGCTGAGGTGAGTGGTGTTCGTATGAGTAGGCGCGGGGAGTGCACGTGTGAGGAGTGGTGGTGTGGTGGTGGGGGGGTGAGTGATGGTGCTGAGGTGAGTGGTGTTCGTATGAGTAGGCGTGGGAATGACGTGTGAGTCAGGGTGGTGGTGGGGTGGGTGGTGGTGGGGTGGGTGGTGGTGGGGTGTGTGTGGTGGGGGGGGGGGAAGTGGTGGTGGTGGGGTGTCTGGTGGTGGTGGGGTGACTGGTGGTGGTGGGGTGTCTGGTGGTGGTGGTGGGGTGTCTGGGGGTGACTGGTGGTGGTGGGGTGTCTGGTGGTGGTGTTGGCGAGGGTGCGAGGCTCCTGCAGTCTGTTAAATTGGAAGAAGGGAAGTCCGGTCAGCAGCAGCCGAGCTCAGTGGTTAAAGCTGGGCGTAAGAAGCGTATAGAAATTAAACAAAATATACGTTTCAAAGATGAGGAGAGTAAAGTCCTTGTTACTGGCCTTTTTGAGGATTATGACCGGCTGTATGGGCACTTAGTAGGTAAGAAAAACATTTGCAATGACTGTCCAAATTATTATTGCCATCTATTAGCTAACATTTATGCATTCACATAGAACGGACATTTACATATGTAGCCCTTTTTCCCGCTGACTAAAGAGACTACCGGTACTACCGTTACCTGTTGGCTCACAGAAGGCCTAAGCATCCGCCACTGGGAGTCGGGTGATATATTGATCGCCTTGGTGCTGCGTCTCCACCTGCGAGGGATCCGAACATAGTGCGTGGAGCCCCTCACAGGAACCAATAGTAAACACACACGCTATATAATAACATCCTTTACTGAACACATATAATATAACAATCCGTACTAAACAGTACAATGCACACCCCACCCAATACCACCAGTGAGTGTCTCCCAAAGTACATTGGGTGCTAGGCACCAATACCCTGATGTCCTTTTCCCAATGTCTAGGGCCCACCCAAATGTGTGTATGGTAGCGCTACCCTTGAACCTTTGGTGCACTTTGTTGAGGTACACGCCGGGTACTCCAGCACCCGGTGCGGCCGACTTAGCAACAGGGATTCGCATTAGCGTCGTCGTCGTCCGCGAAGGCGTCCACCTCTGCGTTGAATGAACTCCGGTAGGAGGGTCTCACCTTTTAAAGTCTCTTAATGTAAGTGGTCTGGTCCCAGACCACAGGCCGCAATTCACCACACGGCATCTTCGCTGATGCTACTTGTGAAAGGTCCCTGACTATGGGCTTTCCCTGTAGCATCCACAAGCTATTTGTGAGTAGGACCTAGCTTGGACCTAAGGGGGTTAATCTGGCCTAGTCTTGATGCCACTGACACCTAGACCTTACCTTCCCCTGTCCTGGCTCCAACTGCCTGCGCACGGACTAAGCGTGCCAAAAGTATCTATCTCCCCTCAGAGATCCTAGCAGTCCTATTGGCTAACACTGCCCACCTGATCGGGGCGTCCCATGGAGTCGTGCCGCACAGGCAGCCGTGCCTCTCGCCCGAACATCTGTTTCTGTTGCCCTGTTTTTCTGAGATCTTTATTATATTCTATCTGGTGGGTCAGGTGGTGGGGTCCTGTGAGGACCATCCTGGCTGTCCCAGGATCCTCATAGGATGGAGGCACTGCGCTGACAGAAGAACCATCACAGAGAGCCTGTCCTGATGCCTCCCCATAAAACCGCAGAGCTCTCAAGCCTTCTGTTCCACCTAACAGGTATGCACTGCACCAGAGTACATCAGGTAGCGACAGACATAATCTCCCTTGGGGGTGGGGGGAGGGAGGGAAGGTGCTGCTTGTTAATAAAATGAATGCACCTTTAACCCTATGATGGCCAAAGCATGGGCTGCTGCCTCTTGACAGTAAAAGGCTTGGTTCATTCCTTTTGATGCAAGTGCCAATATTGTTTCTCTTTACTGTACGTTACAAGCCGTGCGTGGAAAGGAGCGAGAACGCCCATACTGTATGTACCAAGCTCATTCAGTCAGAAGCCATTCAACAGCAAGTTGGCAAACCGGAGAATTCACTTTCAGGTCTGCTTCCAGAAGGTGTGTGTCTTCATTTCTTTTCATAGCGCAGGAGCCGTCTCAGCGGCAGACTAATGAAGCCAAGATAATTACAGGCTACGGTGAAAGAAATTAAATAACTAGTTTCACTTAATGCCGCGCGGTGAGAAAGGCTGAGCACACCGCAGAATAGCACACTAATAAAAGACGCATTTTGGGGGCCACTTACATAGCTTAATGCAGGGGATTCGCAACTCCAGCCCCCAAGACCCACCAACAGGTCAGGATTTCAGGATTGCCCTGCTTCAGCACAGGTGGCTCAATCAGTCCCTGCTCCATCACAGTTGACTCAATCAGAGGCTCAGTCTTTGACCGAGCCTATGATTGCTCCACCTGTGCTGAAGCTATGATATCCTGAAAACCTGACCTGTTGGCAGGGTCTTGAGGATTGGAGTTGAGCCCCCCTAGCTTAATGTCCTGTTCTGTTCCTGTGGATTCTTTGCAGGCTGCTGCTGTACTTTTAACGGACCCACATGAGTTCTCCGAAGATGAAATTGTATTGTATAGAGCTTCTCGAACCCCGGATCTCTCCTTCACTTGTAGCAAAATGATGAAATACATTCTGCAAAACTGGTGTAAAACCCAACCAGATTAAGCTGGTCCCATGGAGACCACTACACCTATTCTTTCATTAAAATGGCGCTAATGACATAGGCATAGACCTTCTTCAGAGAGGAACACAGGAAATGTATAATGATGCCGAGCATCTCTGACTATATGAAGCATCTTACACATCGTTCTTTTGAAGGCTGTCACAAATCCTAAAAGGTCTATTTGTTTAGGTTCCCCATGGGGAAGAGCCCCTATTTATGGTACAGGGGGTAATAATAATTAAAATAACAGTCTGATAGCGTATCACAATAACCAGCATCCTCCTACAATGCAGCGCGTTCTTTTTACATTCAGGTAGGAAATGCGTTTCATTGCCAGAGGCGTCGGCAGTGCTGAAGATGGGGGCACGCCGGTTTAATAAGGCTCAATATTTTATTTTTATTCTTTGGCTTGAAAAAGCCGGGCAGGTTTCCAGAAGGCAGATTTACGGACCAAATCTTCCATTTCTGCTGAAAGACACATTCTTGAGCACATGGAGCAACTCCGAACTGTGCTTGTCCTTCTTATGCAAGTTCACTGTCTAATTGGAATGACTTCCATGTAAGATCGCAGCTTCAGCAACTCAATGCCCCGGCAGGAATAGTCTGGATCAGTGGTGCTCAACTCCAGTCCTCAATCCCTCCAACAGCTCAGGTTTAAAGGATATCACAGCTTCAGCACAGGTGGCTCAATCAGTCCCTGCTTCAGCACAGGTGGCTCAATCAGTCCCTGCTTCAGCACAGGTGGCTCAATCAGCGGCTTGGTCTTTGATGCAGGGGGTTTGCAACTCCAGCCCTCAAGACCCACCAACAGGTCAGGATTTCAGGATAGGTCTGCTTCAGCACAGGTGGCTCAATCAGTCCCTGCTTCAGCACAGGTGGCTCAGACCTAATGGGGAGACTTGAGGACTGGAGTTGAGCCCCCCTGATCTGGTGCAATCTGACACATGATCATATGACGCAAACTACACACGTACCTGCCAAAGTACAGAAGTGGATCTACTGTTTTATTATCCTCTTGCTAAACTGAATAGCAATGTCACGGTCTCCTTAATGCGTGATATCATTTAATCAATGTGTTTTGGAATGACATAAAAAATGTTAAGACTGCAAAAACCTTTAGTTGACTGAGGGGCCTGCAACGTGTGAAAGTCACGGGGGGAACTGCAAAACTTGTTTTTTTTTTTTTACTTCTGCTCTGTCTGTCAGAGATTCATTTATTTCACGCATTTCCCATATACTGCTGCACTTTTTATTTAGAGATCATATATACAGGCATACCCCGTTTTAAGGACACTCACTTTAAGTACACTCGCGAGTAAGGACATATCGCCCAATAGGCAAACGGCAGCTCGCGCATGCGCCTGTCAGCACGTCCTAAACAGCAATACCGGCTCCCTACCTGTACCGAAGCTGTGCGCAAGCGGGGAGATTATAGAGCCTGTTACAAATGTGTTATTTACATCAGTTATGCACGTATATGACGATTGCAGTACACTACATGCATCGATTAGTGGAAAAAAGGTAGTGCTTCACTTTAAGTACGTTTTCGCTTTACATACATGCTCCGGTCCCATTGCGTACGTTAATGCGGGGTATGCCTGTAGAGGGGTCTACACATGCCCCCAAACAGCTTTATGTGATGCATACATTTTTATTTTACCCTTTGCGCTCCACTTTTCAGGTAACGTTATAATCCATTACTAGACAGCGGTACTGCTCCAGAGATTTAGGCCCATGTGTACTAAGCAGTATTCTACCACGACAGCTTCTGTCCCGCTGACACTTTCCAGCCCTTTAAAGCTGCAGACCAAGCAATATCCTACATGTATGTTTTAATAAATCAGTTCTGTACTATGAAAAAATACCTGTAGCATATAAAAAAAAAAAAAACAATTTTAAAGACATTTTTAATGTATTCTAATACAGGGATGCGCAAAGTTTTTGACCTGCGCCACCCATGCTACCTCCATGGCCACGGACCCTCCGGCACTTCCTGATCACGTGACCACCCCTGGGATGGCACTTAGGCCATACGTCATTGGGGGCAATGAATGGGTTAAACTTACCATTGTCATGGCCTTATTTGGATTTGCATTGCAGGCAAGGGGTTAACTTGTAATGGTGGAACAGGCTACTGCCATTGTGACAAAATACGCGGTTTCTGTCCATTCTTCATTAGGAGGCAATGAAAACAATTATTATTCAGATTTATATATATAATTCAGATCAGTCTGGAATAATCTCTCTGGCACAACGTCCTTTGGAGTAATCAGCACACCGGAAGAAACCCTGACGTATGTGATGTCGGCAGTAAGTATTGTTGCAATAACAATGAACCGCGTGGGAGATTGATTAATTTTTTTAACTCCAATTGTATTGCATTTTTTCAATGGGTCAGGGGTGGGGAGATGGGGGGGGGGGGTTGCAAGGAAGTAAAAGTGATGAAGAGGAGGGAAAGACCAGGAAGCAGGCAGTTAAATCAATAAACAATAGTGAAAGAATATTCAGACAATGCAAGGACCAAGCAAACAACGAATCCAAGAGGGTTGAATGGATCATACTGTGAGGAATCGCCATCCTGGCGGCCGTAGACCGTCTCCACACCTTAAAGACCCTCCCGCGACGGACATCCAGGACGCCCAATCGCGTGGCCCAGTTACGCGTGCGCGCGCATCTTGCGCGGTCTAACTCTCCGCCAGCGGGTTCTGACTCAGTCCACCGCTCCGGCGCATGACGGGTGCGCTCGTCCAGCCTCCCCGCTGACGCGCGTTCCAAGCTCCGCCCCCGCTCTGATTATGGACAGGACCGGCGTGGGAGTGACGTGCGTTCTAGGCTCCGCCCCCTGACCTCCGTGACGCGCGTGATCGGTCCCGCCTCCATTCCTGATCAGGCTGCATCATAGGGCACACCTGTGTGCACCAGCAGCCTATTGGATTTCACTTCCTGGTTCCGCCCTGGCTGGCAATTGGAGGGTCTTCCTATATATACCTTCCTGCTTCAGACTCTCATTGCTGAGCATAGTCTAGTGTGACGCCGTGCCTTGCTGCATTCTTGTCCAGTGACCTTGCCTTGCCGTGCCTGTTAACCTCTTGTTGCCTGACCCTGCTTCTCTATTTGGACTCCGCACCTCTCCTCTCCTGATCCGGCTACGAACGACCATTCTCCAGTCTCCAGTCCTGACCTTGGCTAAGTACTCCTACAATACGATACTCTCCTATCCCGAACCTAGCTACGTACCCCGACGATCCGCTACTCTCCACTCCTGACCTGGCAAGTACCCTCAACTATTCTCACATCTCTAATCCTGACCTGGCTTGTACGAACAATCTACATCCTGGGGGTGCCCGCGCGGCTGTGGGTTTGCGTTAATTCCCTACCTCAGCACCGCGGTCGCGCTTCGTGTGTGGTGAGCTACGCGTTACACATACACTATAAAAGGATTGATGGCTGATTATTTGAGTTGGGGCTGAATGTCGGGGTCCGCTGTCGTGCCTGTTTCCCTTCGGCACCAACACATCTCTGAACTCCTTGCCTCCACCAAGATTGCTGACATCTGAGGTCATCTCACCCTCAACCAAGATGGCCGAAGTGGTGTCATTCCGCCCTCAACCTGAATGGAGATTGTAATCGGCTGCACCTTTTCCTGGCCTTTATATGGAAGCCATTTCCATTCAGCCAGTGCATGTAAGGTATATTTTCCCTTGTGCTTCTGCACCCCTACAGATATCCTAATAATTTTTGCTGAACCTCTGCCTGTACTTGGACACTGTTTGCCTCTCTCCTGCCCTGACATTGGAACTGTGCCCCCAACTATGCAGCCGCGTTTTGCCTTGACCTTAGAAGCGTGCCCCCGAATACGCCGCTGCACCTTGCCCCGACCTTAGCTTGTGACCCAGATATTCTCCTCAATCAGGACTCAGTCCCTAGGCTTGTGCTCAGTTACCATATCCTGCCTCAGCCGTGTGGGTTGGCCGCCTGGTTACAGACTGACACCGGCACAATGAATCATTTAAGAAACGTGTTATCATTTACATTTGGTGATTTAACAAAATGTTGCTCTTTATTCGGGTATATGCTCTAAGCTGCGCGATCACCGATCCGTGCGATCTGACATGGAAGTGTTTCCGGATCAGATCATAGTTACATAGTAGATGAGGTTGAAAAAAGACATACCTTCATCAAGTTCAACCTATGCTAAATTTAGACGACAGATACTTTATCCTATATCCGTACTTACAGTATATTGATCTAGAGGAAGGCAAACACAAAACCCCATCTAATGATATCTCATAAGGGGAAAATAAATTCCTTCCTGACTCTAATAATTGTCAAAAAACAGAATAAAGAAATAATAGCTGACACAAATAAAACCAGATCGGGATAAACCCTCTAATAATAGATGTGCCAGCTGGCGCTCCTACTTCACAACAAATAAGTCATATATAAAAAGTGGGTTACACAATGACAATTAAAAGAATGGCACTCAAAGGGTTAATAATTAAAAAAATATATAAAACATATATAGTCACTTCAAATGTTCCCAGATACAGAGTCCAATTAGAGGCTGGATATGGGTATGCTGCTTCTTTACAACCGGAACTAACCTCAGGACCGGTAGGAACTATAGAAATAAAAACAAAAAGAGAAAAAAGCGCAAGGCCCATAGAGTAGTATAGTCAATTTATAAGATGCTTAAGAATGGTTATAAACACTCACAAAATATAAGTTGATACAGGCACTTCGGTACTTAGAATGACCGCTGGAACAGTAGTGATCCACTTGTCTATTGGTGGGGTGCTCAGTGTCTCTTCCTTCTCTCCTACACTCGATCGGCGACGTGTATCCGCTTCCGCGTCAGGTGACTCGTGACGTCAGCGTGTATATCTTCAGATGGGGGTTGGACTTTAGGCAGACGCTTGCTCCCCTTCCAAGCTCGGCATACGGGAGCTCTATCTGTTGCACGTATTCTCAGTGACTCTTAGCGCAAACACCAGCAACCTTAGCAATGACAGCCCTACGCGTTTCAAGGACCTTGTCCTCTTCGTCAGGGGCACTATCAGTGCTTGGTTGCTATAATTCCTATACTGTATATAGGGGTAACAATTAGGTACCTCCTATAGATAATAAACAATAATTAATTCCTCCTAGTGGTTGTTTATAGTATCCACATTAGGAGTCTGATACAAGTGATTGGCTATAATACAAATTCTTTAAAAACTATATACTTTATTAAAAATAAAAATAGGTTTTCTAAGATCAATAATTTTTAGCTGCCTTAGAAGGTTTAATAAACATATTCAAATTTCTGTGGATACTAAAAACAGCAACTATTACAACAGGAATAAAATAAAAAAAATCCATAAACTTGCATTATATTATATTGACATAACTCATTAATCAATCATATTAAGAATAAAAACAACATTAATATTTAATTATTACATCAATAAAAAAGAAGGATAATAAAAATTGTTATAAAAAAAGGGGAAGGAGGACCTGAAATAGTTCATAAAAATGCTGCTAAGTCCATATCTTCGTTCAACCCATTTGGGGACATGGTATTAAGCTGGTGTATCCAATATGTTTCACGTTGTCCAAGTCTTAGTATACGGTCCCCTCCATAATCATTAGGTCTCATGTATTCTATCCCTGTAATTTTTAAATTAGTAGGGTCCTTATTATGTTTATGACTAAAGTGTTTGGGGACTCCATGGGTCATTACTCCCTACAAAATGTTACCTCTACCTTTGAAGGGAGTAATGATCCCCAAACACTTTAGTCATAAACATAATAAGGACCCTACTAATTTAAAAATTACAGGGATAGAATACATGAGACCTAATGATTATGGAGGGGACCGTATACTAAGACTTGGACAACGTGAAACATATTGGATACACCAGCTTAATACCATGTCCCCAAATGGGTTGAACGAAGATATGGACTTAGCAGCATTTTTATGAACTATTTCAGGTCCTCTTCTTCCCATTTTTTTATAACAATTTTTATTATCCTTCTTTTTTATTGATGTAATAATTAAATATTAATGTTGTTTTTATTCTTAATATGATTGATTAATGAGTTATGTCAATATAATATAATGCAAGTTTATGGATTTTTTTTATCTTGTTCCTGTTGTAATAGTTGCTGTTTTTAGTATCCACAGAAATTTGAATATGTTTATTAAACCTTCTATGGCAGCTAAAAATTATTGATCTTAGAAAACCTATTTTTATTTTGAATAAATTTTAATAAAGTATATAGTTTTTAAAGAATTTGTCAACCTGCCGGGGACTCTCATATCCGCCACCGGCTTGGGTTCTTTCGAATCTAGGGCTGTCTCGCGCTTTGATCTGGTCTGTAACTGTTTCATACGCTCATAATATATATTTTCTTTAACTGTGCATGCAATGTCTTGTATATAATGTATACCTTGTACATTTATGTAACTGTATTTGTAACCATGTATTATTTTGTTTTACTCTGTGCCCAGGACATACTTGAAAACGAGAGGTAACTCTCAATGTATTACTTCCTGGTAAAATATTTTATAAATAAATAAATAAATAAATTATAGCCAATCACTTGTATCAGACTCCTAATGTGGACACTATAAACAACCACTAGGAGGAATTTATTATTGTTTATTATCTATAGGAGGTACCTAATTGTTACCCCTATATATAAGAATTATAGCAACCAAGCACTGATAGTGCCCCTGACCAAGAGGACAAGGTCCTTGAAACGCGTAGGGCTGTCATTGCTAAGGTTGCTGGTGTTTGCGCTAGGAGTCACTGAGAATATGTGCAACAGATAGAGCTCCCGTATGCCGAGCTTGGAAGGGGAGCAAGCGTCTGCCTAAAGTCCAACCCCCACCTGACGACATACACGCTGACGTCACGAGTCATCTGACGCGGAAGCGGATACACGCCGTCGATCGAGTGTAGGAGAGAAGGAAGAGACACTGAGCACCCCACCAACGGTCAAATGGATCACTACTGTTCCAGCGGTCATTCTAAGTACCGAAGTGCCTGTATCAACTTATATTTTGTGAGTGTTTATAACCGTTTTTAATCATCTTATAAATTGACTATACTACTCTATGGGCCTTGCGCTTTTTTCTCTAATAATTGTCAATCAGATTTTTCCCTGGATAAATATTGTCAATCAAGATCGTAGCAATCTGCGATCTCGCGTCGTAGACGATATATGTTGTGTTAGATAGATGGGAGATCCTGTTTCCAGCCAATAAGAAGCAAGTGAACATCTCACTGTAGTCAATGAGTGCTATCAATGTATTTGACTTTATCTAGGTTTAGTGTGGGAGATTTTGAATTCATGTTTCATTGCAGGCTTGAAAACAAGTCGTGGGATCATTCAGGGCTGTCAAATGTGATCTATTCCTTTTCAGGAATCCGTTATTACGTATATCATTTAGGCATATGAAATCCTTCTGCCCCAAAATATACATTATACATTTATTTTAACGCATTTTTATTTCCTGATTACACGCTTCCAATTTAAATTCTCCAGTAGTAATGTTATTTTAAAGTCAGGGGTCGGGGAATTCCTAACAAAGTTCATCATTGTGAATTTTCTAAAACCATGCTGTATAACTAACGCTGATCGCTGCAACATTGGAATTGGCGCAACAGTCTTTGATCAATTTGGCATACACTTCTGACTAGCCCTAGACCAGGGGTGGCCAACTCCAGTCTTCCAAGGGCCACAAACAGGTCAGGTTTTAAGGCTATCCCTGCTTCAGCACAGGTGGCTCAATCAGTGGTTCAGCCTTTGTAAGAGTAATATCCGCGGATTCCGCGATGCGTTGGTGGATTGTAACTAAGGGCTTTGCTCTTGGAATCCGCGGGTTGGATTGTCAGTGATAAAAAAAAACTGGAAAGACGAATCGCCCTTTTTGTGCCTGATTCGCAGACCGAAAGGAATCGCTCATTCCCGGCGGATCCAAATCCGGGCCAAAAAAAAGTGCCCATCTAAACATCAAACCCATGATGTAGCCATATTGTAACAAATATTACAATGGCAAATAAGAGGTTAAGTGCCATGAATGTCTTTAACTTTCAATGAGAAGCCAATCCCACTAAATAAAGCATGGAAGCCGTTAAGCATCTTTGCTTCATAAGGCTGTGCTTATAGTACTGGTTACGGCGATGTCGCGAGGCGCTGAAGCAAGTGCATGCAGTCCGTCGCAAGTGCATGCAGTCCGTCGCAAGTGCATGCAGTCCGTTGCGGGTGCAGAGCGACGGAGTAGTCGCAATCGCCGATAGTCAGGATTTGGACTTTATCGGCGATCGCTGCATGACGTCAGCGGCACGTGACCAGTTCAGCGAATCGCTTTTGCCACGCCTCTGCCACGCCCCCCCCCCCCTCCGGTCTACCTCTTGCTATTGCGACGGCTGAGGTCACGTGGTCGCGTCGCCATAGCCCTTAGTATAAGCATAGCCTGTGATTGGTTCACGGCGTCTCGTGGCGCGACGACAGCGCGGAAATACAATTCTCTTGTACTTTCCCTGGTCTGCCGCGCCACCGCTCACGGCATGCGCGCGCGTCCGTAGTATAGGAATTTCTGGCTAACACAGCCAATTCTAATTGACGCGCGTGTGCACTATATTACAGGCCTTAGTCCTGAGTCTGGCACCGTGATTTTCTGAAATGACTAACTCGTAACAAGTAAGTGAATTCATTCCTGAAGCTGTAAACACTGCAATGTTTTGAGCGATCCCATTAGTTCTGTCTATAATGTCAGAACTGCTCCAGCTATTCCAAAGCTGCATTGATTTACTTATTATATTAAAGAGGATATAAAATATGTTTTTTTTTACATCAACAATGCCACCACCCACCATACCTCCCCTCAAAAAGAAAATGAGCATTTCACAATGAACTACCGTATAAGTAGCCCTCTTTTCCTGCTGCTCTAGAGTGACTACTGGTACTGTACACACCTGCTGGCTCAGCGAGATCTGGGCCTCCGCTATCTGGGAGCCTGGGGTAATAATAATACTCTTGGCAGCGCCTCCACTTACCCAGGATCCCCAATAAGTGAGATTCCCCTAGGCAAGAACAATGGTAACACACGTCAGATTGTAACTGTTTACTGATACGCATTGGTAGAACCTTATCTTATAACTATAAGTAACAACACTCAAAGGATATGGCATTTAACTGAATGACATGCAATACAACACCTGTGGCTCGGCCACTCTCATAAAGAGAAATGTCACTTCCCCGTCACCGCGTGCACCCCACACCGTGTCCACATAAAATATATGTATATAGGCTTAGTCCTTTGGTCACTCAACCCAGTGTCCCCATAGAGTCCTCCCCCCCAAGGCGGGATCAGCGCCTGTTGGTACCGGTGTTGGTGCACTTATAAAATACCTTCCGGTCACTGCGGTGACCTGCAACAAACTTCGAAAAGGATCCGCTGATCCACCGCAGTCTCTCACGAGTGGATGATGTCCAGCAGCTTGGGCCCAAACGACTGTCACCAGCGCAGCTCCGCAACACTGTGTCCCTATCTGACTATGCAGTAAGTGACTAGGTGTCGCTACCTATATAGGGCGTCCCTGCAGCACCACAAGCTTATGGTGACTCAGGGTATACACTGGGGCCTGAGGGGGAATCTGGCCTACGCAGGTGGGTCACTGACCCCCTGCACACACACTAGCTCTCCCCTTGCTCCTCCGGTGCCCTCTGCTAGCGTGGTCTCTCTCCCACGCTTCCCTTTCCTGCCTGTCAGCAATCCCTGCAATCCTATTCGCTCCCTGGCGTCAGGTGACTTCGCTGAGGCTCCTGGGGGTTGTAGTTACTGCAAAGCCTCACTGTGATTGGCCAGCCGTTCGTGCGCTTTACATTACGCATGCGCGACCTCTCTCTGCTGTGCCAGTCACACCTGACTATTGCGCAACAACATGGCGGCGCCCTGTGCTGCCGGGCCGCCGCGGAACCTCCGAACGCTCCTTCAAGAGGCACCCTGCAGTGGAGGTAGAGAGGCAAACCAGGACATCCCTACATATGGTTTAAAAAAACAAACCCATGGCAGTTTGTAAACAATCAATACTTTTGGACTGTCTCAGATGGCTAAACCTCGTATATAATTGGCCTCACATTCATAATAACCCAGGGTTTCTCAACTCCAGTCCTCAAGACCCCTCAACAGATTAGTTTTTAAGGATATCCCAGCTTCAGCACAGGTGGCTCAATCAGTGGCTCAGTCGAAGAGCCTACTTCAGCATAGGTGGCTCAGTCAACGACTGAATCCCCTGTGCTGAAGCAGGGATATCCTTAAAACCTGACCTGTTTTTAGGGGGGAGGCGTCTTGGTGTCTGGAGTTGTGAACCCCTGTGTTAATCACATGGCTAATCCCATATCCTTGTGCTGCGAGTAATGCCACGCACAGCAGTGCTTCAGAGGCCCCTGCGGAAGCACAAGGGTTAATGATACCGAAGGATGAATCCAGGTATTCCCATTGTTGTATGAACAGACACAGCTATTGTGATCAAGAACAATATGTTCAATCTTCCAGCTTCCTCTGCCCGACGGGAATATAAATTGGTTCAGCCTTCTACACAAGTCACTTCTTCTTTTTGGCCAATTGAGCCAAAAATACTCATTTGTTATTACATTCCAAAATAAATTCAAGTACGTCAGAAGACGGAAGCAATTGTATTATGTCTGAAGCAAATAGGTACTTTATTATTCTTGTGTGTTATTGCCAGAAATTAATTTTTTTTTGCCTTGTTACATACCGCCTGCGGGAAGGATTTGAAAGGAAGCGAAGATCTCTTTTCTTGCTGAGAAAACGTATTTGAAGTGGAGACTGGATATATGCCTGTTTGAGATGCCACTAGCAGCTTAGTCAAGTAGTGAAAAGAAAGCTGAATGACTATTTTTTCCCCTCTGAATTATACATTATGCCGGAGATGACTAACTGCATTCTTACACTATAACAACAACAACAAAAAAAAAATAGGCATGAAGCTAATTAATTTTATTTTCTTTCATTTTGTTTGTGGCTGCTATTCGGGAAATAGGCAGGCAGATTCAATGCTTTTCTGGACAATAGAGGAATGAAATCAGATATTCAATGTTTTTTTTTTTTTTTAATATTTTTATTTTCTGTGGGGGGTTCCTAAGATTCGTACCATTGTATTTACCGGGATTTTCTTCCCTTTTGGGGAAATCGATATGGCCACTGGGTCAGCCCCAGGTCAGCCTCAGGGTCACTGCGAAGCTGCATTGAGGCATGAGTGAGATCCCAGATTCCTGCTCAATGGCCTGGGCGGCCATTTTTTTTATTCCAGTGGCAAAAGCAAAGTTACCTTTAGTGCCGTTCAGTTCCGGAGTAACAGATCTGAAATACTCACTATATTAGTACAGATGCAGCAGGACTAGAAAAGCAAAAGCAAAAAGCCGCAACGCTGGAGAAAGTGTCTGCCGCGGGAGGGTTGACCCTTCCGGATTAGATCCCAAGCAGCATTAAGCCTCCGGCAGCGGGAACATTCATCTTTGTAACTTGTGGAAATCCAAACACACCACATTCTTCCCAACTCCACGGGGGGGTTATTAAAAAAAAACTGCAATAGTGCCAATCAGGGCACTAATGCACAGAAACTCCTATTGAAGTCAATAGTAGTTTGCGTGTGATAGTGCCCCGGATCTGCACCATCACCGTTTTGAAATAACCCCCCAACTATATGAAGGTTAGGAAAGGGTGCGGAAGTCTTACTATCATTTCTCTTGATCAAGCTCTTGTTTTGTAATCGCAGTGCATTGTGGTTACTAGGAGTCCTTTTTATGTCTATGGGAAATAAAGACTAGGAATGCCGAGGCCATCCTGAGACGGAGGAGTAGTTAGTGATTAATGCGCTCCAGCGCTGGACCCGTGTCATTCAAATTGTGAAATGATTCAGGAAGATGTTGGGATTGGGGCTAGTGAGGTATATAATGGTGTAAAGTCCCCTGAAGGGCCAAATGATCCCTGGAGATAAGGCTCCTTGATAAAGTGTATTTTGATACATGAAACGCGTAGGAGGGTGTCTACCTCCGTTTTTTATAGGGACCAATAACGGATTATTTTTATTCTACTTTTTGGTGACCCACTCCATTGGCTGTGCGCCAGTTCTCTCTCATCCTTATCACCCTGAGACGGAGCCAGGCTGGCAAAACTGCATGAATGTGTATAAGACGCTAGGTTGAAATATATCAGCATGACATCTGCCATAACACACCCCATACCGACTGGTCAAATATACCTGGTCTGATACATTCCAGGAAGCTGACCCTACACTTTGAAAGCGTTTGTGGTTCCACAGGTCATTCTGTCTCAAACACGTAAAGTTTATATCTTGACTAAATCCTGTCGGCTTTGAAGCAATATTGGATTCAGATCAGACGTAGAATAACTTAATTTTTTTGTTGGTAATTGTGATGAAAAACTAGGATGCTGTTAACATTAGAGTGCTTAAATGCCCCCTGTGTGCTCTATACATCTCTGGTTTGCATTCTGTGCTGAATTAATGCTGTTCCAGTGTTATCTAAACCTGGGAAACTCTTTTTCAAAAAGCCACCTATTTCTATTTATTTATTTATAAAAATATTTTACCAGGAAGTAATACATTGAGAGTTACCTCTCGTTTGTAAGTATGTCCTGGGCACAGAGTTAAGACAAATAATACATGGTTTCCTTCATGTTTGAATATTTTAGTGATGTAATTAAACCCAATATATGTGATATGTAAAATAAAGTGAACAATCGTTTATTGTGGCAACTATCCTAAACACTAGCATTTAGGTTCCAATAACTGGCCCTTTTTCACAGCTAAGTAACAGGATTTTATAGTGAATGCTAATATCTTTCTCCTGCAGGATGTGTGACCACTTCTGAATCCATTGGAAGTAATTACATAACTACAGTATATGTACGAATAAACCACCTCTAACACGGTCACAAAAAGAAAACTAAATTATACACACCCACAAAAAATGTGGAAAAGAAAACATTAAAATGCCACCGTCTCCACATGACCATGTGACCACGAGATTATGAATTATGGTGTCATGTTAATGCAAAAGAAACGTAAATGTATGTATGTGTAGCCCCCTGTAAACAGCATGGGCTATAACATCTTCCTACTACCGTGGAAAGTGACAGGCCCCAGTAGTAATCATGGGTTTTCCCCCCTTGTAAGCCCTCCTGTTCCACGCAGGTATGCACCACCACTATGCATGTAATCTGCCCTCACGCACCCTAGACACCACAGATGAGTCTGGGGGTGGGGGTGGGGAACAAGGGTTACATTTGGAGGCGAGCTGCTGAGATGCCAGAACAGGTCAGGCTTACAGCGAGGCGGAACGGGAAGTGAGATGCACTCTCCATGCAAGTGCTGGAGAAGGAAGGGCACAATTGTATACCGAGGGTAGTCAGGGGAGCGTAGACTCTCGCACTGGGCGCCCTTAGTACGCCCTGGGCGCCCTTAGGAGGTGGCGTAGGAGGGGTGAATAGCTATAGCTGTTCGAGTCCCTTGAGGCAGATAGCGTGAGGCAACTTGGGGGGTCAGCCTGTTAACTAGTCCAGGGACCATGGCCCAGGGCCCGCGCTATGAGTGGCCAAAAGTAGGAGACGCCCGTACCTAGGGAGATGCCCGGTACACTAGCTATCACCCACACAAACGCACCACAGAGCACTTGCACCGTAGACACCGAGTACAGTGCATGGAGGAGAGGAGTTCCGCTGAGCCTTGGGTAAAGCCACCTTATATTAGTGGGATACAGAAACAGAATGGAGAGCACACGAGTGGAGGTCAGTCAGTGTCTAGGTACGAGATACCCAGTAGACACTGAGAATAGGGCACATGTACATTTGGAGGGCTCATCCAAGATGGCGTCCGTCCCGACATGTGCTCCGAGGAGCAAGAGAGCTGATCTAAAATGGCGGTTCCCGCCAATCCTGGAGCAAGCACGTGAATCGTGCAAAGAGACAGTGAGAAAAATGTGGCGGGAAATGTGCAAGAGTCTGGCGCCAAACCCAGATTCCTTGCAAGAGGAGCGGCGCGAAAGCCGAAAGCCCACCCACCTGTGTCGGGGCTGGTCAGAAAGCCCCACACTGACGGAGAGAAGGCCCCGCCTCTGGATTCCACCAGAGGGAGGAGGGCCCAGGAGAGCCAATCAGGAGAGTGCTCCCCAGCGAAGGGAGGGACCGGAAGCCAGAGCGAAGAGCTTCACTTTTGTCTGGCATTCGAGGAGCAAGGAGCTGAAACACTGAGCTGTTCCAACCCTGAGCGAACCATGACCGAGATGAATACTTCGATCTTCCAAGTACCAGGCGGCTTGCTGGTAATAGAGATCGTGGAGCAAGAATACGTGAGGTGCCTGTGCGTCCACTGTGGGGTACCCGGCGAGGTACCCAGCACCAAGGCACGATGCTTCCAGTGTGGCACGTTCTACTTGTGGCCTACCGAGCCGGGGCCACTGACCGAGACCCCACGGGGTGCCTCTCCGGGAACGATAGCGGAGGTGGCGGAAAGCATCGAGAGAATGGCCCTGGTTCCCCGTTACAAGCAGGCGGGAAGAACCCAGGCCCGACCAGCTGTGGAGCCAAAAGAGCCGTCGACGGAGAAGAGCGCGACCACAGTGGAGGTACCGGAGCCCGCCAGCTTCGTACCTATACCCACTGGTTGTATCACAGAAGAACCCGGTGACTCCCGAGCGGAGGATCTGATCGTGATATCCTCAGAGGAAGAGGCTGGTGTACCATCGGTGGCGATGCGCCTACCGGTGAACCACCCACGCGGCATCAAGGAGGAGCAGTCGAGCGCGGACACCGTCCGACAGCGAGCACTGGTGCGACCGGAGGCTCGTAGCAGTCCCACGGCCGTGGTGACTCCCAGTGTGGAGGAGATAGCGATCGAGACGACCCTAGAGGAGCCCGATAGCATCAAATAGCAGCGGAGCGGTAAGGAGACTCCACCACCCCCTTACTCCCGCCAGACGAAGACCGCAACCACAGAGGACGAGATGGAGAGGCTTGAGGCCTACTTGTCCGACCGTGCACCGGATGCTCCGCCACCGCCCATGCCGGTCCTCGACGCACTTCCGGTGCATGACCACGGAGCGGATGGAGATTCTGCGGGCACCCCTGATGACGTAGTTTCCGGTTCCACCGGAAAGCGAAGGCCGGGAGCGCTGTTCTCCTCACGAAGCATAGATACAGCCCTTGCCCTGGCTACCCTAAGGAGTCGAGGCCCCTCCAGAGAAGCCATAAGCATGGCGGAGAGCGCGTCTAAGAAAGCGTCCATTGGTCGCGGAATTGCCCGCTTGCTGGACATTGAGTTGGACGTTCCCCCAGCCCCAGCCCATAACTCCATTGCCCCGGCCACTGCCCCTGCCCCGTCACGAGTGGTGCCACCGGGACCTACTAGGGATAAGTTATGTAAATACCCCAAATACTCCAAGGACTTGCGGGATTGGGAATTGAGCGATGAGGGGTCTGATGGGGAGATACCATATTCAAATGTTATACCTGTGCCTAACCCTGTGCCATTTTCTCCTGCAGCTAGAGGGAGGGCCATGGGTCCCACACTCCAGTAGAGGCTGGGCCTTCCAGCAACGTGGTTCATAAGATGAACCCTACCAGGTACTTTAATGCCAAAGGGAGGAGAGATTGCTCGCGATCTACTGGTGCGGGTATGTCCGGTGTACCATCTCAGGTAGAGTCATAGGTAGAACGCACTAGTCCTTCCACAGAGTACGAACACCGTGACAAGTGGTGGGCACCCCTGTTCACCGGATACCACGAGGGGATGGACCGTACGCGGTTCCTATTAATTAAGAATAATATTGTTGATCATTGGTGGGCGGCTGGTTCTTTCACTCAACAAGAGGTGGAGGATGAATTAGATCATAGGTACCGGGAGATAGAGCAGAAACATGTTGTACCCCGAGGCCCCAGTATCTTATATGATGAAGTAGCTCCGGAAGAGCCTGTGTTTTGGGTACTGCCAAGCAGGGAGGTTAACAGAAAGCTCACCAAACTGAGTAGAGCTGACAGGGCCATAGTAGCTAGATACCGGCAGTCCCACGGTTATGAATACCCTTATGTGCCTGAGCCTATCATGAGGGAAATAGAAAAGAACCGAGATAGTTGGCTCAGGGAGGCAGTCCAGGAATATCTTCGGACCAAGTATGGTCAAGGGGGTTACCATAATGAAGACAAGATAAGTGAATTGGTCCGCATATGGAGCATAGGTAGATGTATCTACATGCATGGTGTAAGCTATCGGCCAGAGCATGGGTCGGTCCAATCTTTCGCTGTGACGATCATGGATCCTAATGGCAGGAGAGTGAGGAAGCCAGATCCCAAACATTATCACTAGGTTCTCCACGTTGGGAGTAACTGGTACTCAGTTGTCTAATACTACTACCTCCTAAAATGTTATGATAAAATGTGTAACCTGTGTTTGTTCCCCAGGTTGTTCACTGCAGGATGGTACTGCCAAAGCTAGGTCCAAGTGGGGACCATTGGATTCCACCATAGGGAGAGTGTAGCCCCCTGTAAACAGCATGGGCTATAACATCTTCCTACTACCGTGGTAAGTCCTGTTAATGACAGGCCCCAGTAGTAATCATGGGTTTTCCCCCCTTGTAAGCCCTCCTGTTCCACGCAGGTATGCACCACCACTATGCATGTAATCTGCCCTTACGCACCCTAGACACCACAGATGAGTCTGGGGGGGGGGGGGGGGGGGGAACAAGGGTTACATATGTATTTATGTCTTTATTTATATAGTGTCATTAATATACACAGCGCTTCACAGCAGTAATACACGTGACAATCATATAAATAACATAACTACAAATAACAAATCATGGGAATAAGTGCATCAGACATAAAAGTAACATTGTAGAAGAGGAGTCCCTGCTCAGAAGAGCTCACAATCTAATTGGTGGGGAGAACGTACAGAGACAGTAGGAGGGCACTCAGGTAAGTGCGTCTGCAAGGGGCCAAGCTTTATGTATCATGTGTATAGTATTAGCCACGGTGCTACTCATATGCTTCTTTAAGCAGGTGGGTCTTAAAGGTGGATAGAGAGGGTGCTAGTCGGATTTTGAGGGGAAGAGCATTCCAGAGGTGCGGGGCAGTCAGTGAGAAAGGTTTAAGGCGGGAGAGGGCTTTAGATACAAAGGGGGTAGAGAGAAGACATCCTTGAGCAGAACGCAAGGGTTGGGATAGTGCATAGCGAGAAATTAGGGCTGAGATGTAAGGAGGAGCAGAAGAATGTAAAGCCTTAAAAGTGAGGAGGAGAATTGAGTGTGAGGTGCGAGATTTGATACAGTAGGAAGCCAGGAGAGGGATTTCAGCAGGGGAGACGCTGAGACAGATTTAGGAAAGAGTAGAGTGATTCTGGCAGCAGCATTTAGTATAGATTGTAGGGGAGACAGGTGAGAGGCAGGAAGGCCGGACAGCAGGAGGTTACAGTAATCGAGACGGGAGAGAATGAGGGTAAATAAAATACATTCAACACAACAAAATGCATGAATAATATACAACAATATTTTCATTTTGTGCCCATATTATGGGTAAGGGATTTGCCCGGAGCAATTCCATCGTAATTGGTAATTAACCTGGAAAAAGATCCATTTGTTGGAGTGAAATGTGGATGATTAAGGGAGTGGCTATTCAACTATTGAACCTTTTCTGCGTTTCTGTGCCTGCTGTTCTCATTCTTTCACACCTTGGAGTACTTTGCCTATTGTGGATTATCTCTACTGCGTTTTGGGTCTCACTACTATGATAGTTAAGGTGCTATTCCATAGTACAACCTGTGTGAGCCGTTCCTGGAGATGGCGCTGATGGTGTAGCAGTGAGATGTTAACACAGAAAGGTGTATATTCATCAAAATGTAATACACACAGATGAAATGAATGGCAGTTTTTCACATGATCATTCATAGTGCAGTTTAATGAATATAACCCAAAGGGTTATTTCCTGGTTCAATCTATGTATACTTTTTTTTTTATAAAGTTGAAGGCAGTAAAAAATAAAGCTTACATTTTTGGGTACAGCTCAATTGAAGCCCTTTTTAAACCCTTTGCTGCTAGTGTCCAGCTGTCTTGCTGTTAATCCTGTGAAAAAATCCTCCCGAGAGGGGTGAAATTTCCGCACAGCCGCAATAAGTGGAAGAAGGCAGATGAGTGACTGAAAAAAGCTTTTATTCACACAAAGTGCAAGCGGATCCTCTGACGCGTTTCAGCCTATGAGGCCTTTGTAAACACACATACACACATATAACACCAATATACAAAGAAATGTTTAAGGGTTAACAAAAACATGCTCTAATAAAAATACCACTTCTCCATATTAGCCACAGTAAAATAAAATCCTATTTCCTAAAAAAATCAAATCTCATCTTCCAATCAAAAGCATCAAATGCCAATCAAAACATTGAATTTACATTGTATACATGATGCATACAATCTATGCACCATGTACACTCTAACAATCAATGTTAACCATAAAATATGTGATTTGTGAAAAAAAAAAAAAATGATGACGTCATTTAAAGGCAATGATGCCAGCCAATCAGAATGGCTGAGGTTCAATTGCCTTTAAGATGACGTCATCAAAACAATGATGGCCGACGACACATGATACGGTAGCCAATCAGAGCGTGGGAACGAAATCCCAACTCTGAGTGGCTCTGGTAGACCATGTGACAGAGGCTTTGCTTCAGCCAATGTGTCATGTGTCGCCGGCCATCTTTGTTTTGATGACGTCATCTTAAAGGCAATTGAAGCTCAGCCATTCTGATTGGCTGGCGTCATTGCCTTTAAATGACGTCATCATTTTTTTGTTTTTTTTCACAAATCACATGTTTTTCACGGCCCAATCAGGGCCGTGAGAAACAGTTGACCAAAATGTGACGTCATAGGCCTATAAAAGGCTATTTCGTCTCATTTTGAAGCCAGACGTCGAGGAGGAAGGACCTCCTACAGAAGAAAAAAGGCCAGGGCGTGGCCAAAGTAGAGAAGAAGACCCCGGAAGAGAGCGGAAGAAGATACAAGAAAGAAGAATACAGATGAAGATGGATTACAAATAGAAGACCCCTGGAATTTTATGGTTTATTATTTTATGGTTAATTATTTTATGGGTTCCTGTGCGTGGATTGGTTCAAGAGTAAGGTGTTCCACGGGAGTCGGTGAGTTGGTCAAGTAATGTTAAGTGAACAAAAGAAATGGTTTATTTTTAACTTGTACATGTTTTTTTTTTTTTTTTTTCATGACGTCATATATTTTTTTTTTTTAAGATCATTTCTTGCCACTGTATGTATGTATGTATGTATGTCTAGATCGATATCTACATACAGGGTAGGAAATGCTTGTTTTGCTGTCTTTAAAATGTTTTTGGCTATGCTGCTATGCATAAATGTGTGTGTAATGTATTTTGGAATTAGATAGATGTAATTTTTGGTGTTGTATGCTGTACTTTAGGTCATGGTGAGGCTTGCTTTTGTATATTGTATTCTTTTTGGTACTTATATTTTGTCTGATGGTAACTTGTTTTAACGATTGAAATACTTAATTGTGTAATTGTTATGCATGGTATTTTCATTGTTTTGGGATTTGATTAATGAATACTAATTGATTTATATTGACTTGCTTGGTTTAAATAGTACACTTGTTTGGATTTAATGGTATTTTGTTTGGAATATTTTATTGTTAACATTGATTGGCAGGGTGTACATGGTGCATAGATTTTATGCATCATGTATACAATGTAAATTCAATGTTTTGATTGGCATTTGATGCTTTTGATTGGAAGATGAGATTTGATTTTTTTAGGAAATAGGATTTTATTTTACTGTGGCTGATATGGAGAAGTGGTATTTTTATTAGAGCATGTTTTTGTTAACCCTTAAACATTTCTTTGTATATTGGTTCATCATGTGTGTGCATATATAATATAAAATATAATAGATATATATATAGTATATTAATATATATATATATATAGTTGCATGATGAAGCCACTGTACAAATGAATGTGTGAAGGGTGGGTATCGGGCCAGAGTGGCTTAACCCCTTAATTACCTTTGCGGTTATTATCCGATAAGGTGATTAGGGGTTCATTTATATCAGAATGTAATTGCAATGTATTGGCTATGTATTTTGTTGGCAACGGAGGATACGGATTTTGCTGTCGAGGGGGCTTCTTATTGATGAGGTCAGTAGAACTTTATTTATTTTATTATGCTAGTTAATGTGTTTAATAATGAGCAAATAATCTATTATCCCTATCTGGATAATAGTTATTTTGCACATTATTGTACTGTATGTGTTGGGGGGGAAAGGAATTGATGTATTTAATGTATAGGACAGGTTTATTTTATTTACATTCAGGGTTGGTTCCTTTTGGTCTGCGGGGGACCTATGGAGACCACCTGCGGTCTCCTCGGGCTTCTCACGGGTAAACGGCTGCTGGGTCCACGGGGGACACCTGCGGGGAAGAACCGGTGGCCCCACATCTGTGGGGGCACCGCAGACCCATAGGGACCACCCGAGGGCCCCCAGACCCCCGTGGGAACCACCCGAGGCCCCTCAGACACCTGTGGGTCTGACCCGGGGCCCCCCAGACAGCCACGGGCCTACCCGTGGGGACCCCATTGTGGCCCACGGTGACCCACGGAGACCACCTGGTGGACCATGGCGCCTGGCAGGGACCACCCATAGGCCTCCAGACCCTGTTTGAAACATGGTGCTGGGCTACTGTGAGGTCGGTGAGGTCTGTGAGGTGACCCGTCAGGCCCACCGGGGACTCCCGTGGGCCTGGGGTATTAACCCTGTATGTAAAATAATAAATCATGTATGGGTGGGCACAGGGGGTGGGTTATGTATAGAATAAATATAATGATGTTTATTGTGGGGCTGTGTTAGTGGGTGAGTGAGGGTGGTTAGGCCTCACGGGATGGGTAGTGGGGGAGGGTATTTAGGCCTCCCGATTGGTGGGTGAGGGTGGGTTAACCCCTTAATGACTGTAGCGGTAAATGACCGCTAAGGGGATTAAGGGGTATGGGGCTATTTTTATTCTTGTGTATGGTTTGCCGCACCGGAGGGACATGGGCAGGATGAAGATGAGGACGAAGACGGCCTTCATCGTGGGTGCCAGTAAAAAAGGTAAGTGTAATATGTATTTACTGTATTTATTGTACTTTATATGTAAAAATGGGCAAATGCATTATTATCCATATGTGGATAATAGTAATTTTGCCCATTACTGTATTGTATGTGTTAGGGGGGTGTATTTAGTTATAAATATTGTTTATTATTTTTGGAGGCGCAACATTGGTACCGCAGGCCCGCGGGTACCCCGGGACTCCCGTGGGGACCCCGGGATGGCCGCGGGGACCCCCGCACTCCCGTGGGGACCCCCGCTTGGTGAGCCGGGGACACCCGCCGGCCTGTTGTATGGGTTTTGCGCAGGCAAAAATGTAAACAAATACATTTTTCTAAGTCCAGCTTTTTTTGCGGCTACCTGGAGCTGACGTGTTTTGTTTAACGCAACTTTCGCGTACGCTAAGATTGCGTTGCATAGTGCATCCAGCTTAAGGGCTGAATTTCACGCAAACAGAGTAACGAACGTGCAAAGTTGGACTTAGAAAAATTTCCAGAAAAAAAGTCACTTTTAGAACGCAAAGTGCCTGTTTGCGTGGCTTAGTGAATCGTGTTCAGCGCAACATCACGTTCTAAGAGCACTTTGCGTTCTAAAAACGACTTATCGGAGCTTAGTGCATGACCCCCTATGAGCGAGAGGAGCCTTTCAAAAAGGGGGTGGGGGCGGTCATGTTGAGTCAGATCTGTGCGGACCTGAGTGCTATCAGGTTAGGTCGAGGTTTGCAGAGAGAGCACGGGTGCACGTGGCAGCTGAGAGCTACCGTGGCAGACGTGGACGATAGTTCAAGCGCCGTCGGAGAGAACACTCAATGGTTATAAAGCACAGTGGTGCCGAAGCACAGGTCTGCTGCAACAGTTAGTACACAACGAGCTCCCACAGTGAAATGGCACCATCACAAAGCCAACATAGCCAGGATTGGTTGGCTAATACACCACTGACACTGATTCACACCCATGCAGCATTATTTGGGATTGTGTTGTGTTTGTCTGCTGTGTGTAGTGGTCCTCGGCAGAAGATCCCGAAATACCAGAGTTAGATATGCATAAGTAAACTAGTTGTATCACCCATACTGTATTTGTGTTCTTCCTGCCGTCTGACCGTAGGCCACATGTGGCAGAGTAAGTTAGTAATAGGGACATAGGCCTCCGCCTCAGCTATAGTCAGAAGTCTGAGAGCTAAAAGTAGAGGGATTACAGCATGCCTCTCCATTCACTATCTCCACATACATGGACAGCAGCAGTTCATGCAGTGACTGAGCACCCAGTAGGATTCTATATACAAGGGGTGCGACCTCTCCTCTCCCTTCTATTATAGCTGCACCATCTGACAGCAAAGAGGTTAATCAAAGCATGATAAGGAAAACCTCCAGAACGGACCCTTAGGCTCACATTGATTTTTATATATTAATTTTTATTCATGTACTTATGTCAATAAATTGTCTAGAATGATAAATACAGAGGAGTTAATAATCAAACCTGGCAGAAGAAAGAGCAAAGGAAATGGATAGGGTTGTGCTTACAAAATATATAAGAGAAAGTTCCTTTAAAAAAAAAATATATATATATAAAAAAAAATCTGTGGTTTGTTTAATCAGATAAATACTTATTGTTAAAGTTCCGCTTTGCATAGGTCTGCAGAATAGCACAAATCGGATAAGAATAGGCATAGACCGCAGAAAAGGCATGCTCTCTTTTTTACATATAGCCATGCCTGGCTTGGCTTCTAATCTACCCTGCCTGACATGTAAATCTGGGTGCAGTGCAGGCAGTGTTAAGGCCAATCCAGGGTTTTCTCCACTAGCAAGAAGCTCCCTTGAGTGACAAGGGGGGAGGCGGGCTAAGGCCTGTGTTCTGCCCAATAAGGGGCTCAGACCTTGGACACCCCCCTCAGGGCACTTAAGGGGCTGCACACCCATATTGTTTCAGCAGTGTCTCTCTCCTGAGAGAGTAGAAAGGGTAGAGAATAACCCAGTGTAGCACTCAAGTTCATCCTCTGGTGATTAGTGTATGGTTTAAAATATAAACTTTATTAATACAACACATATATAAAATAATGGGTGTTGAGATGCGCATGCGCGGCTGGCTGGTGATGGACGCTTAGTCACTCAGCTCCACCAACCGCCGGCATAATAAAGATAATAAATCAGACTAAAACCGACTTCGGATAAAAGCAAAAAGGCAATACGTGAACGTAAATACACCCCGATCCGGCAAATAAGCCCTAGACCCTGATGGCGGCAACGAGGCAGAAAGCCTGACGCAAGTCGGATGTCAGGGCCTACTTCACGGGACAAAGTAAGGCAGGGGCCGCGGAGATGTCAGCGGTGTCGGACTCCGATTCCGCCCAGGATGCTGAGGGATCAAGAGCAGCGGCGGAACAATCCAAAATTATTAAAAAGGAAATCTCCAGGCTCTTGGTGGATCTGAAATCCTTTTTCAGGGGGGAGGTGGAGGGGCTCCGGCATGATCTTATGCAGATCGGGACCAGAACCAACGACTTGGAGGAGCGCATGGAAGCTAGCGCTAACTCACAGCAGGAAACAAACACCCGTATACAGGCCCTAGAACAGAGGGTGATGGAATTGGAGGCCCGCCAGGAAGACGGAGAAAACAGGGATAGGAGGAACAACTTGAGAGTCAGGGGGATCCCGGAGGAGATCTTGGACCCGGAGGCGCTGCTGACATGCTGGATGGCCTCCATCCTGCCGGATAAGCCGGAATCTGACTTCAGGATGGACAGGTGCCATAGAGCCCTGCGCTCTAAGCCACTGGCCTCAAATCCCCCTAGGGATGTGATCCTCCGCCTCCACTACTTCTCCGTAAAGGAGGAGGTGGGAAGGATAGCCCGGGCCACCCCCCATATCACCTTTGAGGGGGTCACCCTCACAGTATATCAGGACCTGTCGCCCCTCACTCTGGCTCGGCGAAGAGCTGTAGGCCATGTTACACGGGCACTCAGAGACAGTGAAATAAGATACCGCTGGGCTTTCCCCTTTGCCCTGGTGGCCACGAAAAATGGAAGACCCCACGTCCTCAAACATCCTTCGGAGGGGGCATCCTTCCTGAAAAAGCTTGGAGTGCAGGGAAATGTGGCTAACTCCACAGAGGGGGCCCAACAAGGTCCCAATGCGGACTCCCCGCCAAGACGTCAGGGTCCCTCTCCCCCGAAGGATAAGAGCCTAAACAGAAAAGATGGGAGCGAGAAAAGCCCTTAAAACAAGGAAGGGAATAAAGTCAGCATAGTTCTGTTACGCTTGTTGCGTTTTTTCTTTCCAACCAGTTATTACCCTTCAAGACTGCCAAAATGTTACCCCAAGGACTACTAAGGCCGGAGAGGGAGACCAAGGACAGAAGGCCTCAAATGGCGGCCGTTAATCTCAACTAACACAGATCTGGAGGAACCAAGATGGCGTTTCCTTACCTATCTGAGCGGGAAGGTGGGGACGAAGCGCGAAGACTTCCATGGCGGCGCAGCTTTTGGCAGGATGGAATGCTCCGGCAACGGGACCCGCCCAGGGAGCTGCCCCCGGACCAGCCCTCTCTCCTCGGAGGCCCGCCTGTGAATGAGAATGGCCCGCCCAGCTCGGTGACGTCAAAGCGTTGGATCTCGCGAGAACGCTGGAAGGGAAGGCAATGGAGCGCCGGGATGGAGTCGCGGTGACGTCAAGAGGACGGCGACGACCCGGATATGCTGCGGGGCTCCGCCGGGGAGAAGCTCCGACACAGGAAGGACAAAGGGGACATGGGCGATGGTGGGGGGCAGGAGAGCGGAGGTCTCGAGGACGGTCGGGGGGGTCCCGAGGGGGAGGGGGGGAAGGAAAGTGAGAGGCGGGCGGTAGGAAAGAAGGCAGATTCCCACCCGATAGCATGGAGCCACAGAGGGACGCTAAGGGCCACAGAGTCCACTAAAAAGGATTAAGTCCCAGCGTTAACAGGCGGTCAAGGGAAAAATTATCCCCGGGAGGGAAGCGAGGGGTAGGTAGGGCACAAGAGTCTGCAGGTGGGGATAGCAGAAACGGAGGAAGGACAGAATTGAAGGGTTAAAGTAGTTCAGAGTTTTGGGAAGTAGTATAGAGAATGTCGAGGGGGAGAGAGTAGATTATAGAGGATAATTAGGGTTTACACTAGGTTTGGGTGGGGGTGGAAAGGGGAAAAAAAAAAAAAAAACACAAAAAAATTGCCCAAACACGACAGTAGTTCAGAGTTAGAGGTTAGGTTTTAGTTTAGCATAACTGCCGGCGAGGGGGGGGAGTACCCACCACTCTGCCTGCAGGCATGTGCATCCAATCCAGGAGATGGGATAAAACCCACCTTCCTGGCAAAGACCCGGTTGTCCGTGGCTGGTCTCAGGAGCCACGGAGGTGGACCAAGGGGGGGAGAGGTCCAGGAAGAAAAGATCACAGCCGGGCATTGAACCCGAGGTCTCTTAGGACCAATACGGTTCTTGTTATTTCTATATGTGATGTATATATGTTATTTTCCCTCATGTTTTCTCCCCTCCCCATCCCAGCCCCAACAGGCGTCAGACGGAACCCGCTCGGGAAGGGCAAGCACCACGGCTCGCAAGCCCATCAGGAGCCCCAGGACAGGGGTAAGAGTAATTACGCCTATACACCCTATCTGCACACACAACTTATCTCAATATGGCGGTAACCTTTATATCACAAACCGCCAAAGGGCTTAATAGTCCACACAAGCGGAGAGTCGCCTTCGCGGAGTTCAGGAGGAGAGGGGCTGAGGTGGTCTTTCTTCAGGAGACACACTTCAGTTCTAGACACAGCCCTAAATTTATAGACTCACACTTCCGTCAGTTTTTCTTGGCTTCAGGGGAGGAAAAAAAGAGAGGGGTAGCTATATTAATAAACAATAACACCCAATTCCAGGTCGAGAAGATCAAAAGGGACCCCGGGGGCAGGTATATCGTGCTGATTGGGCTCCTCAAACAGACCAGAATTACATTGGCATGTATATACGCGCCTAGTGAAGGACAAACAGATTTCTTTAACGCTTTCTTTCAAAAGCTGCAACAGTGAGCCGAGGGTCATATTGTTTTGGGAGGGGACTTTAACACGGTACTCAACCCTAAGGTCGATCGCACGACACCCCAACAGTCTAGAAGGCAAGTAGGTAACACTGCACTTCTGAGGGGACTAAGACAAACTGGCCTAGTAGATATTTGGAGAGAGCAGCACCAGGGTGAACGCAGCTACTCCTTTTATTCCCATCCCCATGACAGTTACAGTAGGATTGACCACTTCTTTGTATCGGGCAGAATGGTCCCACAAATCTCCGACACAAACATACACGATATTACATGGTCGGACCATGCATCGATTGAGCTTAGATGCACTCAAATTGGATTTGTCAGGCCGGGAGCAAATTGGAAGCTAAACGAATCAATAATTAAAATCCCGGAAATACAAAAAAAAGTCAAAACCGAGATATCAGCCTACTTCAGGATAAATAGTGGCAGTGTGGATTCCCATTCTCTGTTATGGGAGGCTCATAAAGCCACGATCCGTGGGGTCTTAATCAGCATAGCTGCAAGTAGGAAAAAGAAAAAGGAAGCCAAATTAACGCAGCTCTATAAAAGGTTACATGAGCTCTCTACACTACATAACCGGACAGGTAGAGAGGATACCCTGAAGGAGTTGAAGGATGTTAGGATTGAACTGAACCTCCTCCTTACCTCCAGGGCTGAGAAAGACATGAGTTGGACTCAGAGGAAGTTTTATGAGAAAGCTAACAAACCGGACACTATGCTGGCTACCAGACTCCGAAACCGGAAACCAAATTTTAATATTCAGTCTATCAAAACAAGTGGGGGCCAGTGTTCCTCAAACCCTAAAGTCATAGTGGGGGAGTTTGCGAAATTTTACGCACAGCTATACAATGGGGAGAAGGTGGTCCACAATGCAAGGACAAGTAGTAAGCTACGGAAATTCCTGGCAGACGCGGCTTTGCCACAATTGACCAGATTGGAGCGAGAGGCACTACAGAGCGACTTTACGAGGGAGGAATTGGAGGCGGTAGTAAAAAAACTAAAAGCGTCAAAAGCCCCGGGCCCGGATGGGTTCTCCAATCTGTACTATAAAAATTTTATTGGAGTTCTGGCTCCTCACATGCTCCAGTTATTCAATGGAGTGCTAGCAGGAGAGCCCTTTCCGGGACAGATGCTCCAGGCGTCAATTTCAGTAATTCATAAAGAGGACAAAGATCCCACTAGCTGCCAGAGTTACAGGCCAATATCATTAATAAATACAGATGTTAAAATCTATTCTAAATTACTGGCCAATAGATTAAATATAATCCTGCCGAGGCTTATCCACCCGGATCAAGTTGGCTTTATAAGAAATAGACAAGCGGCCGACAACACTAGAAGGATTGTTGATATCATAGACTTTATAGAAGCCAAGGAGATCCGAAGTGTGGCCCTAAGCCTAGATGCGGAAAAGGCCTTTGACAGGATTGATTGGCCATACCTGGAGTCCACGCTTGGAGCATTTGGGTTTGGGGGTATATTCCAACAGGCAGTCAAGGCTTTGTACACGGCACCAACAGCTAGGGTTGTCCACCAAGGATACCCATCAGATCCTTTTCCAATTAAAAGCAGCACGAGACAGGGGTGTCCGCTTTCGCCCCTGCTCTTCGCCCTATGCATCGAGCCACTTGCAGCACAAATTCGGAACAACGCTGATATCTCTGGGGTGCAAATCCACTCACAGGAGCACAAAGTGGCTTTGTACGCAGATGACATCATTCTAACCCTTACTAAGCCGCTCGTCTCGCTACCCAATCTGTTCGAGCTTCTAGAGCGGTTTGCCCAGATCTCAGGCTTTAAAATAAATCAATCCAAATCAGAGGCCTTAAGCCTCAACATGCCAAGAGAGATGGAAAAGCTGATAGAACTCAATTTCGGGTTTAGATGGCGTCCTTCCTCCATGAGGTACCTAGGAGTGCAGATTACAAAACGGATAAGCTCCTTATATTCGGCTAACTATCCCAAACTGCTGAGGACTCTAAAAAAAGAGCTGCAGGATTGGAAGGCATATGGTATTTCCTGGTTAGGGAGGATCTATAGCGTCAAGATGAACGTCCTTCCCCGGATTCTATATCTGTTTCAAACTCTCCCGATTCTCGTGGTAAGAGCAGACATTACAGGGCTTCAAAAATCAATATCTCAATTTATTTGGAATGGTAGAAAACCACGTATTAAAGTAAAAACGATGCAGAAAGCTAAGGAAGCTGGTGGCCTAGCGGTTCCGAGTGTTATTTCCTACTACAAAGCGGCACAATTGTGCCAAATTACGCAGTGGCACGGAGATCCTGGGCTGAGACGGTGGGTGGCGCTGGAGAGGGAGGTGTGCGCCCCGCTGGAGCTCATGGACCTGATCTGGTACCCGAGGAAACGGGTGAGGGATATTCTCATTCCACTGACCTCTGTACTCAACTCACTCTCGGTCTGGGAGGCTTCCAAAGATAACAGCTCATTAACCTCCAAACATACTCTGATGGCACCTTTATATGGCAACCCGGACTTTGCTCCTGGCCTGACAGATAAGAGCTTCCCGCTCTGGCGTAAATCGGGGGTTAGACGGTTGAAGGACCTGGAGGTTAAAGAAAAGATCAAATCCTTCGAATCATTACAGTCGGAAACAGGCATTCCTAACACGGATTTTATGAAATACCTCCAGGTCAGGGCATATTATAAAGCACACCCGGTGAGACCACCGCTGACGAATTTTGAGAAGCTCTGTGTGCGCGGGACAGGCACAAGGGGACTGATCTCTGCCTTGTACAGAGAGGTGGTCAATACTGACACAGACAGGACAGTCAAACCCCGTTTTATGGTTCAATGGGAAGAGGATCTCCAGGGCCAACTAGAGGACGAGGACTGGGCCGCGGTATTTAAGGCCGCGGCCACTAGCTCCATCTGCACAACATTGAAGGAGAACTCGTATAAAGTATTACTACGTTGGTATCTCACCCCAGTTAGATTAGCTAAATTCAATCGGGGATCTTCCCCGCTCTGCCCCAGGCAGTGCGGGGAACAAGGGGATCTGGTTCACATGCTGTGGTCTTGCCCGAAAATAGTGCCGATCTGGACCCAGATCCGAGATTGGTTGCAGAGGATCTTCTTAGGGCTCCAAATTCAGCTGGACCCGTGGCTATTTTTATTAGGTAAACCTACGAATGAGGTATCGCGGTCGGGTAACAAGCTGATAGCACACTTTGCTACCGCTATGAGGTGTGAGACCGCAGCATTGTGGAATCAGAATGCGATTCCTTCTATAGACAAAATCAGGAACAGAATTTGGTTCATTTGCCGAATGGAGAAGTCGATGAGTTTAGTCAACGATTCGGCCGATAAATTCGAAAAAGTCTGGTCACTGTGGTTGGCCCAGACCGATATTCAGGGGATGAATGAGGCCACAATATGGCTTTGATAGATGGAAGTGGGTTCTCCTTGGATGCTGGGCGGGGAGTTGCACGGGACGTTCGGACGGCAGGGATCCCCCAGGGTTGTAGTATTATCCCAACGGGAACGAAGTCGAAAAGCGGATGCGGAGTTGGCTCAGGGCTCTCTGCGAGGTGGTCAAAAGCAGGGTGATAGCAGTGGCGGCTCAGGTCATCGGATCATCAGGTGGTGTGAGTCTCGGCTACGCCTCTCCCTCCCTACCCCCCCCTCCTTCCCCCCCCTATCTCTCCGTAGATGTTGTATGTCTGTCAATGTCTTGTCCTGTGGGTCTCCCCAAAGTGCGTCAGTCATTTGAAGTTTGTCCTTGCAAGTTAAGTGTATACATGGAATAATTATCAACGTAATGTAACCAAATGGTTGTATGCACTAAAAACCAATAAAAACAAAGTTGAAAAAAAAAATAAAAAAAAATAATGGGTGTTAAAATGACGTACTAGAGGTCGTGGGATCGAAATACTGACAGCCATAGGGCTCGCAATCAATATAATAGGCGTCTCCTGTTGTGTATCAATATCACACAGGAAACTAAATCCTTATAAAAAACCTCAGTGAGGGTGAAAGGTAGGGTTAACTCGACGATGTACTATATCACCAGGTCACAATAGGCAGTATATGCATAAACCATAGGTGGTAATGGTGTGACTGGTAGTGACTGGTGTACTGAAACAAATATCACTTTCTCTCCTGAGAGAGACTGGTCTCACAAAAGAGGTGTGCAGGGCTCTTTCACCTTCTGTCCTCTCCCTTAGGGGAGTGGGAGTGAGGACCATACCCCCCACTCTAATAGGGAGTGGAGGAAGAGCTAGGACCGACCTCCGGGGCCCATGAGTGGGGGTTGAGTCCAGGGACCATCCTGAGGCCGGGGTCCTAGTGTATCCAGTGTATGGCGTATGCTGCAGAGCATAAAGTGTTCCTGTTTATGAAAATATACTCCTGCCTGAGTCTGCAATCTATCAGGGGGAGTATCCGAGGGTTCTCCAGCAGGGATTGCCTCCAGCGTTCCCTGGAGAATGCAAGAGATGGAGGCGCTGAAACTGTGAGAGGGAACCATCTATCAACGCAAAAGCCTGTCCTGTCTTCCCCAACAACAACAGCAGAACCTCAGAGCTTCTGTGAACCAGCAGGTAAACAGTACTGCACACCTGGTAGCCAGGGAACCACCCAGAGGGCGGGGGAAACACCTACATACGTAACGTTTTGAAGATAACATTCTCAGAGGAGCCACTTGACGGGAGGCTTTACATTGCACAGAGATACTAGCACCTTCTACGGAGGTGAGTATCTCGGGAAATAGTGGGTCTCAGGGGCTGAAATTAACCCATTTCAGCTCTGGAGACCCCCTGCTTCAGTCCTGTAATAATAATAATAAGAAGAAAATAAGTAACATATGTAATGGGTATTCCCCCACCCAATCGCAGATAGAGTGTAGGTGTGGAGAACCTAATGTTACCAGGTGTGGTGCTTTACCTGTTAGGCTCACAGGAGGGCTGAGCTTCCGCCACGGGGAACCTGGGGCACGTATAATATGAGTAACCTTGTACTCGGTGCAGCGCCTCCACCTGCGATGGCTCCCACCAGAGGGGGAGTGGTTCCTCGCAGGACAATATATATCACTCCACACACAGTATGTAAAACAACCAATGCCTTTACTAGTGCAACCGTACTCATGCATAGAATCAACAGGTGTCCCTCCCTAGAAGAGACACTAACTACTGCGTCTCGCAGGACGTTACCCCCTTCACCAGGTGATCCCACCCCGTGTCCAGTAACCCCACACAATATGTCCCCACCCTTCAAGTGAGATAGATATGTGTGACTGCGCAGCCACTGGTCCCGTGTGAATCTAATATAGTATCGTTGGTGCACTTGGTGATGGTTACCTGCTGAGCACTCCAGTGCCCGGGCCTGCCAAGGAGCTTCGCAAAGGATCCGATGGTGGATGAACACAGGAACTATCGTCCGTGGCGATCCCACCCGGATGGCTGCTGCAGCAACAGCGAAGGTCTGAGCCCAAACCTCTGGACGGACGCGCAGCGTCCGCTGGGTCCCTAACTGGCTCTGAATAGTAAGGGGCAGGGTCCCTAACTTGGGGCCTGTCCCTGACACAACTCACACTACTGGGTGGCTCAGGGCTATCTGGGGCCTCGGGGGCTGCTGGCCTAGGGCAGGGAGTCACTGACTCCTGCACCCTACCTCCTTTCCCTAGCTGCTCCTGGCGCTGACTGACTCTCCTCTCCAAACCCCGCGAACTGTAGCCATCTCCCTGACAGGGCAATCCTCCAGCCCTATTGGCCGTGCTGAGGCACCTGGTGCCTTCCACCCGTAGCCTCCTGGGAATTGTAGTCCTAGGAGGCTATTCCTATATTGGGGCCGCGTGCGCGATTCTCCTGCTCATGCGCGACTCCCTAATGGCCGCCGCAACTCCCTAGCTTCTCCCGCGCATGCGCGATTACGGTGAATGTGCGCGCAACCACAATGGCGGCCCACGCTAGCCGGGTGCGCCGCCGAGCCTCCTAAGTCTCGGACCACTCCCTGCTCCGGCCCTCACCTTTGGAAACAGCCGGCGGGTCCGTCGCTGGCTCCGGCGGCACCCGCGACCGCGCTGATCCAAAGGAGGGGGGTCTCTGGGAGCTGGAGGACACCGGGGATACACTCTCGCCCTGGTGAAATCCCAACGACCTCGCTTGGATAGCAGACATTACCATGTACAAACGTTATATAATAAAAATGCAGTACATGGAATATACAACGTATCACATGAGCTTTGTATGACTTGGTATGAGCTTTGAGCTTTGAAATCACATGAGCTTTGTATGACATAACAACCACAGTAATACCCGAGGCAAGCTGAGTGTTTGCTGTTTGCCGAGACCAAACGTGGGGTGCCCCTAACTGATCATGTGGGGGTACCTCACTTTGACTTTGGTGAGCCTCTGCCGGGATAATCTCTTGGAGATCATGCTCTGGGGTAACAGTTACGGGGTCCTTACTTCTTCCTCAATGACAATGTCTCTTTGCCAGACCTTTACTCGGCCATGTGCATCGCATATGCGGTTTACAGGGAGGCCCTGACCTTTTCCTCTGTCCACCACATGATGAATAAAGCGCTCCATGTTGCGCATGAAGAAGGCAATAGTTACCAGAGTGGCCACAGCACAGTCTTTGTTGGCTCCATCAGTCACTTCTGGGGCAGTCCACTCACTTTCTGGGGGCTCGGGAGCGTTGGATCCCAGTCCTGGGACCATTTGGGTTGGAGCGTATGGGCTCACACTCAGGTCAGGAGCCTTAGTTAGGGCCTTTTCCACGGCCGCCTCCATCGGAGCCTGTGGGGAGTAAGGAGGTTCCTCACCACTCCGCTGGCTTGTGATGGGTTCCTCTTCCTCCGGTCCCGTCTCCAGATGTCCCTCCGACACACGGAGTCGCCACAGCCGGGAGACTCATCCGCGGCTCCGGCCGCACCAGCGCTTGCTGCCGAGGAATGTCGATGCGCAGCGGGTCCACAGCAGGGTCCGCAGCAGATGCTTCAGCTTCACGTGGGTGGTCCGCCGGCTGGCGCATCACCACGGCTGGTTGGCTGCTGTCTTTCCTCTTCACCTGGACGATAGGCGGTGGGTACTGGTCCACTCGCACCACTGAATAGTGGTCTTCTAAGGGGGACACCTCCGCCAGGACGCGATGCCGAGTGGAGCCAATCGCCCCGGTGGCCAGACTTAAGAAGCTACAATGCTCCGCGGTCACCTGGAAGCTCACACCCAACACCCTTGGGGCAGTCAACTCACCCTTGGCGTTGTTTGGTACTGGTCCCAAGCCTAGGACCGACGGTACCATCATCTTAGGCCGGACTGGCCGTAGTAGGGCACACGGGCCCACAGCAGGCGAGGCAAATGGCTCTTTGTCCTCAGCTTCACTTGCCATCGGTGGTTGCATCTGTGGTTCCGGCATTAGAACCGAATCTGGAACCGCGGTTAGGGCGCACGGGCTCTCTGTAGTTGAGGTAGGCTGGTTAGCCGCATCTTCCTCTGCGGGTTCCGTAGCACACAGCAGCACTGGTTTTTGGAACTGTGCCTCGCAGCAGGTACACTTGGGTCCCCAGCTCAATTCGCCATCTGGAAAATCACACTTGGAGCATAGGCATCTGACATACCCTTTTTCCTCCCACTTTCACTACCTGAACCCCTCTTGGTCGTTGATAGGGATCAAAGTTCATACCACCGGAGAGTTTAAGGTCTTTCTGTAAGCACGGGCACAAAAGAAATGTTACATACAGTCCCTCTGCTGGCCAAACACCATACAACTGCGGATGTGGTTCGCTGCATCCTGTACTGTCCTTAGTGGCGACAGCAGTTACTGATTGAGCATCCTTGTGCTGGCTCCCCCTGGTGGACTCCAGAGGCAGAGCACCCTCTTTCAAGGAGTGGTTCTGACTCTGTGCTGAGCTTCTTTCAGTGCAGAGGCGGGGCTCTGGTTTTCGTGCCCAACCCGGACAATACTCTGCAACAATTTCTTGCACAGTCCTGGTGCTCGCCCGACTTTGCGGGAGCCGCCATCTTAGGTGTGACTCACTGCTTCAGGGAGCCTCCATTTAATCACAGTCTCAGCAATTACACTAGGGCTCTCTGCAAAGATAGGGGGGTAGCCTTCTGGTTTTCCCGCCAATCCCGAACAGCTTTCTGCAAGGTAATTGCAGAAAGTGCCTTGAGCGCAGCAGCACGTGCACGCTTCCAACTTGGGGAAAGTTGCTATGGCGCTAGGTCAGAGTAGACTAAAGGGTAACCCTCACGGGGGCCCCCCTGGCATAAACAGTGTGGACGGTGCCTCTGACAGGCATATATACCACGTGGGTGACACCACAAAAAGTATCGATCTCCACATGGACGTGGGGTCTTGTTCTTTATTTAAAATACAGGCGTACGGCCACCCGGGAATTTTACAAATATGGTCACAGACCTCCACGTCAGATATAGGTGCGGGAAGGCTTCCTTTGGCTACCACACGATGGGGGTTAAAATCTTGGCTCAAGGCCCAGGCGAGGACCCCGTGTCCGGACTTTACAAACATGGTGGACAATTTTGACAAAAAAAAAATAGAACAGGGCACCCCAGGTCTGATCTCAGCAGCGCCTCCAAATGTAACGGGTATTCCCCCACCCAATCGCAGATAGAGTGTAGGTGCGGAGAACCTAATGTTACCAGGTGTGGTGCTTTACCTGTTAGGCTCACAGGAGGGCTAAGCTTCCGCCACGGGGAACCTGGGGCACGTATAATATGAGTAACCTCATACTCAGTGCAGTGCCTCCACCTGCGATGGCTCCCACCAGAGGGGGAGTGGTTCCTCGCAGGACAATATATATCACTCCACACACAGTATGTAAAACAACCAATACCTTTACTAGTGTAACCGTACTCATGCATAGAATCAACAGGTGTCCCTCCCTAGAGGAGACACTAACTACTGCGTCTCGCAGGACGCTACCCCCTTCACCAGGTGATCCCACCCGTGTCCAGTAACCCCACACAATATGTCCCCCACCCTTCAAGTGAGATAGATATGTGTGACTGCGCAGCCACTGGTCCCGTGTGAATCTAATATAGTATCGTTGGTGCACTTGGTGAGGGTTACCTGCCGAGCACTCCAGTGCCCGGGCCTGCCAAGGAGCTTCGCAAAGGATCTGATGGTGGATGAACACAGGAACTACCGTCCGGGGCGATCCCACCCGGATGGCTGCTGCAGCGGCAGCGGGGGTCTGAGCCCAAACCTCTGGATGAACGCGCCGCGTACGCTGTGTCCCTAACTGGCTCTAAATAGTAAGGGGCAGAGTCCCTAACCTGGGGCCTGTCCCTGACACAACTCACACTACTGGGTGGCTCAGGGCTATCTGGGGCCTCGGGGGCTGCTGGCCTAGTGCAGGGAGTCACTGACTCCTGCACCCTACCTCCTTCTCCTAGCTGCTCCTGGCGCTGACTGACTCTCCCCTCCAAACCCCATGAACTGTAGCCATCTCCCTGACAGGGCAATCCTCCAGCCCTATTGGCCGTGCTGAGGCACCTGGTGCCTTCCACCCTTAGCCTCCTGGGAATTGTAGTCTTTAGGAGGCTATTCCTATATTGGGGCAGCGTGCGCGATTCTCCTGCGCATGCGCGACTCCCCAATGGCTGCCGCAACTCCCTAGCTTCTCCCGCGCATGCTAGCCGGATGCGCCGCCGAGCCTCCTAAGGCTCGGACCCCTCCCTGTTCCGGCCCCCACCTTTGGAAACAGCCGGCAGGTCCGTCGCTGGCTCCGGCGGCACCCGCGACCGCGCTGATCCAAAGGAGGGGGGTCTCTGGGAGCCGGAGGGCACCGGGGCTACACATACATTGCTGTTTTAAAGATAAAAGCCAATGAAATGAAGCCCCTCCTAAAGATATGACACATTTTTGCTTCTTAAAATATCTACTTCAACATCAATCCAACTATTATTTTATTTGACAGGGAACTGAAGCCATTTTGCCTACACAATTTGAGCAGACATTTCTACAGTGCTACAGAAAGGGAGTCATTACCCTGTGCTAAAGTGCCTGGGAAAATGATTTAAGTATCATGAATAACACCTTTACAACCATGCAACCAACTGAGCCATCTGTGCTGTAATACATTCTGAACTGGCAATGTGTATTCCTGTATTAATATTATACTATACTATATATAAAGTGAGATCATACTGTGTCCGACCTTGGCTGGACTACTAGTTAGAAGTACTTATAAAGCTGGTATTTAAGACATTTGCAACTCGTTCATCTCCTTTATAATCTCTTAAGATTATATCATTTTTACTCTTTCCATTTTCTTGCCTTTTCCTTTTAATAATAATAATTGTATTTCATATAGCGCTTTTTCCCTCTCCTTCTCACTTTTGCTTGCGATTGTCACAGTGTTTACAAACAGAACTCGGTTCTTCCTCAGCCTCCTCTCTGCTTCTCACCAGACAGGGTCCAAGGACAAAAGTTAACAATGGACAGTGGCATGTTTAAACCAAGCTCCTGGAATTGGCACTTTAACAATAAAATCGGACAAGCATAAATATTTTGGAATAATTTTTTAAACTATTAACATTTCCGCGGTAACCAACACATACTTGTGATGGTTTTTACACGACTTTTTATAATGTCTTTTGGTGATTAAGGGCGTTCTTCAGTCCTCAAAGCCCGAGGTAAACTGGTGCCAGCAAATAAACATAAGTAGCATACTGTATATTCTTGAATCCAGTGTTCCAGAAGAAAAGTGATAAATAAATATTTGTTTCACAAGATCCAAACACACTTTTACTGTACCGGAGACTGGATCTGGCTATGGATGCCAAATACACAAAGTTGTTAAAGAGGGGGGAAAAAAAGACCATCTACAAGGACCATTTCCCCATGGACATTACTGGTTTGTTTATTAACGTCCCAAAACAATGCAAAGTTTGGCAAGAATATTTTGACATTATTTTTTTTTTTTTTTGCAACCTATGTGACTTTTTTAACTGAATATTGCATATTGAGAAGCTCCTCCACACAGAAACGATAGTTTAGTTGGTAAAGGTGAGAGGAGCTTCTCCTCGCAGCTTCCGCTTGTTAGGCAGTCACTCCTATCTTGCCCCCGGGTAGTCCTCAGACGGAAGGTATTTAAAATAAGATCAAGCTGCTCACAGAGTATAGCGGTGGTGTTTAAGCGTTACTTTCTGTTGGTGTTAACAGCAACGGGCTCTGGAAATTGGGTACCCCATAAATAGCAAGATGCTGCTCGGAATTCCACTGACAAGTCCTCCTGATGATGGTCATAGGGTTGCCAGGTGGCTTTTCCAAGAATACTAGACGCAATGGTGGAAGGTGCGACGCGCTTGAGACACACACATAGCCGTCTCACCTCTCTCTGCTCCATTCTGTTTCCTCCTCTCCTCGACCCAACCCCAGGATCCTAACACCTGCTCCTGATTGGCTGCATTACCCAGCAGAAACCAATCAGGATGGAGCACAGTCCCCCTAGCAATAGCCCTGCTCGGGGAAATCCTGTGGCCCCCGAAGCTGGTCAGGTCACTATGTCCAAAGGGGTAACACCAGACACATACATGTCCAGTATTACCTCTCATTTTTTACTGGGCAGAGTGTCCAAATGCAGGGCAGTCCGGTTCAATACTGGACACCTGGCAACCCTACGTGGTCAAGGGGTAACGTGATACCACAACGCGTTTCGTACAAGACAGCACTTGCTCAGGTGGTTTAAACATTAGCCAGTTTGCTGGCTTAATATACACTGATCTTAATGCTGTTTGGATGAAATTCAGCCACATATTACCATGCAATTCAATGATTGGCCGGTGCAATTATAAACTGGAACACCAAATCACAGGAGTCCCAATGGGAATAAAGTGGCGTATAATTCAGTATATGTGATACAAACGTGGATTAGTGAACATAGAAACATGTACACATGTTAATAAATGTAAACATAATATTCATCAGTATATATTAAATATATATCTGATTACATTATTTGTTATTAAATAAGGGGATTAAAAGTTTTGATCTATGATATAATATGATCACTATGTGCAATATATAAAATAAATAAATGCATAAAGTGTGTAATCATTCCAATGAGGGATAACATTGATAGGAGTACTATGAATTGATGTCAATCATATAAACACAATTGGAAAAAGATATATACAGTATAATATGGCAAACAAGAGACCTCATACATGTATAAAATACTTAGTATGTAAACAACGTGTCCCTTAAGGAAAAATGTGTTATTTTTTTATCTTTTTATATAAAAAAAAAAGGTGTTACATCAATTTGATCATTAAAGTTTTCTGGGTGGTTGGTTTAAAGTTTGAAAATCCCAAATTGTTCCCTTTCTAACTGATTTGCTTGACCTATTCACCTACCACAGCTGTATCCAGTTAATGCGTTTCAGGCATATCTGCCATGTGGAGAGAACGAATGTATTTGATGTTTACCCGGAGGTGTAATCAATGGGACATATAGTAATATTCTTAGGGGATTTAACAAACTTCCCACGAACAGTTAAAAATAAGCATGAAATTACCAAACCACACGCTTGTCAAAAGTAAGATAGGGAAATTTTGCGCCAAAGCTCAAATTCGTCACGAAATCTCAGATTTTTTACAAATGAACATTTTCATGAATTCGTCTTCATTGGAAAAAAATTACCTCTGTATTTTTTGTTTTTTGTTTTATTGATTAAGTGAAAATTTGCTTTAAAGTGAAGGAAACTTACCTTTAAAAAAAAAAAAGTTACATTCCATAAACGGAAAAAACAATAAAGAAAGAAAAACAACGTTGCAATGAAAAAACAGTGAAATAGAGACTTAGGCGACATGGCCCTACGTTTGCATGGATTTTCCAGAACAGAAAAGGTGTGTATGAACATTTACTGGTTTGTGAATATAGAAAAGTTTGTGTGAAAGTTTGCGGGCCGAACTCGGACACATTCACCCATCATTAGTCAAAAAACATTTGACGAGAAATATGAGTGAATTCCATTTTGTGGTGGTCTGTTTTTCTGTGACTGTCCTGTTGTGTATGTGTGTGTTTAGTATGATTTTGTGGCCCCTATCCCCTGACTCCCTGCCCCCTCAGATTCCTGACTCCCCTGCCCCCTCAGACTCCTGTGACTCCCCTTTCCCCTCAGACTCCAATGCCCCCACAAACCTGTGTTTCCCTGCCCCCTATGACTCCTGTGACTCCACTTTCCCCTCAGACTCCACTGCCCCCACAAACCTGTGTTTCCCTGCCCCCTATGACTCCTGTGACTCCCTGCCCCCTCAGACTCATGTGACTCCCCTACTCCATCAGACTCCCCTGCCCCCTCAGACTCCTGTGTCTCCCTGCCCCCTCAGACTCCTGTGACTCCCCTGCCCCCTCTGACTGTCTGTCTCTGTCTCCTGTGACTGTCTGTCTCTCTGTTCTGTTTTTCGGTGACACTGTCCTGTTATGGGGGTGCAGCTGAGCACTGTGGTTAGGGGTGCCCCAAGAGAAAAAAGCTTGAAAACCACTGCTCTAGGCTGCACGACATCTCGTCCCTCTTCTGTTGCAGGGTCATCTGTGGACGTGTCTGCAACTTCCCCGGTAAGCTGAGAACCTCTTTTCTTTCTCTTCCTCTTTACTTTGGAAGACTCTGGCACATTGAGGTCCCTTTCTTTGCTGGAAGTTTCTACAGTTTCACTGTACCCACAATGCTTTTCTTGCAGTAGCAGGTGGATATATTCAGCGTTCAGCGGCTCCTGCTTTTGCTGCCGGTTGTTCCTGTTCAAGGACATCGGGACATGTCTCTAACATGTTCCTAGGGCCCAGGCACCCCGAACATCCTAAGGCTGATTCACTGGCGGGTATTGTTTTTGGGAGCAGATGAGATATATCCTCATCAAAAGGCTTAAAGGACACTCTTTCGTGTGGCCGGGTTCATTACGGACAAAATACATTTTGCCCTCCATTCTGGCTTTCAGGTGTATTCTGCACACTGACCTCAGGAGGCGCTGCTGCATTAATATTCTCTGTACATGCTAGAACACAGCTGTTGTAGGGTAGACTTCACATGCAGAGTTCATAGCTCCCACAGGCGTCTCTGTGATATTTTTTTCTGAGCAGCCATTTTAAAAACCCATGTGCTTTTTTGGGTGTGGGGTTTCCGCACAAGTAACAGGGTAGACGTTGGTCACAGAATCAGTACCTTGTGTGGGTCACCATCTGTAGCACTCCCCCCAGTTGGACTGTGTCTTTATCCAGTACAGTGTGGCTTTTCCTGCCTGGATCTGCATCTCTTTGTTCTGTTCACCTCTGCACGTATTCTTCCGCTCTCACTCCCGTTGCTCAAGCTGTTGAAAGAACTGTTGCAAACAAAAGCACAAGTTTTTTTCCCTGACGGTCTCCGTGGCTCGTTTGAATTTCAAGGGCCACCTCTCATCCCACTTCTCACACCACATGTAGGAGATGTGCAGAGAGTTTTTTTTTTTTTTTTTTTAGCACAGGAGACGTTTCTAAGGGGAAATAAAAACAGGCTTTTGTTCACCACAACATTCAAAACATAAAATAGCTTTCACCAGCAAATACAGTATTTTAATCCAGAGGAAGGCAACCCCCCCCCCTTCCCATTAAAACATTATCCAATGCTGTCTCATAAGGGGAACAATAAATTCCTTCCTGTCTCCAGTAATGGCAATCAGATTACCCCCTGGATTATATCCTTCCCATGTATACTTATTTGGTATATCCTTGTATACCTTTCCTTTCTAAAAAGATCCCCAACCTTTTTTTTAAAGATATCTATTGTATCTGCCATCACAGTCTCCATGGGTAATGAATCCCACATTGTAACTGCCCTTACTGTAAAGAACCCTTTCCTTTGTGGCCGGTAAAAATCTGACCACTATTGGACATGATCACTCTGTCGTGTAGAGCAGGGGCACTCAACTGCAGCCCTCAAGACCCTCCAACAGGTCAGGTTTTAAGGATATCCCAACGTTAGCATAGAGGTGCAGTCCGGGGCAGGTCCGACCTTAGGGCAAGGTGAGCAAGGCACCTTCGGTGGCCCAGCGCTCTCTCCTCTCCCTCTTTGGCGCCGGGATCCAACTTTCACCTGAACGGAGGGGGTAGCTGGAGGGAACGTGCCCCCCCCCTCCTCCTGCTCCCCCCTCCTCCAGCTCCCCCCTCTGGTCGGAAGATGGATCCCGGCGCCTACAGGAGGAGGAAGAGGAGGGAGCACGGGGCCTCCAGATGGAAGACAGGTAGGTGTGGGGAGGGGGGGTGGTGTGTGTGTATGCGGTTTTTCCTTCTCCGCAGCGGGTCGCCTCCTGCAGCGTCACGTTGCCATGGCAATGTGTCGTCACACGACGCCGGGACGTAATAATGGTGCGACGCTGCCGCAGGGCTGCTGCTGGTCTAGGTAAGTCTGCCATAAATGCCCCCTTGGGCTACGCACAGCCTAAGGCCAGCCCTGCGAGTGAGCCACTGATTGCAATGTACTGTATATCCTGATAACATGATCTGTTGGCGGCTCTTGAGGACTGTAGTTAAGACCCCTGATTTTGCAATGTAAGGACTATCAGCAGATTATTGTTCAGAAAACCTTTCTTGCCAAACGATAATGTTTAAGTCGCTGCATAAGGCTCAAAGCCAGAAATCAAACAAGAAAGTCACACTTTGCAATTCTGTGTCTGTGCAAATGAAGCGAGAGAGAACTCTAAATATCCTCAGGAAACACTACGTTTATAGTGAAACATTTGTAACAGAAACATTTATACCTCAAAGATCCATTCTGTGCGTCTTCCCGCCACAGAGACAAAGACACTTCTGTGTTTCATCTTTCTAAAGAATTCGTCTACAAAGCACAAACTAGCTGCTTCAAGGTGGCAGAGCGACATTGTTGAATTTTCCTGCATGCCAATTAGAAAAAATGTTTCACTGTTTCTATTTTTCTAGAGTACAGTTTCTTAACATCTAACAACAACAACTGGACATGTGTATACATATATATTTGAGTAGATATTTAAGATTTTTATTGAGAAGTATGCACTGATATATTTGTTCATGTGCTTTCAGTGGGTGTGTGTGTATGTGCGTGCGTGCGTGTGTGCAATGTGTGCATGTGTGTGGGTGTGTGCGTGCGCATGTGTGACAAATGTGCAATTAATCTCTCCATATAGTATTTTATTGGTGCTGGAAACACCCTAGGTTCAGGTAATGATACTGTTACGTGATATAGATGTATAATTATATACTTGATATATAATTTGTGTTTATCAATAAATCACAAATCACGTCACAACTCTGGTCCTGAAGCCTGTAAAATGACATGGTCATAAATAACCCCTTGTGATATGATGTGTGATGTAATGATAAACAGAGAGATCAGAGAGACACATTATTTTGAATTGCCAACGTTGTTTTAAATGATCTCACAATGTTAAACAAGAACACACAATGGCATATTAAAGGCATCGCAAAACTTAGACAGTGTGGGCCTCTATAGAGGAACTCGTGGTCCCAGTTCGACAAATAGAGACACTCCTTGAGTTATGGAGGAACTCATGCGGTCCCAGTTTGACCAAGTACTTAACTAGAGACGAGCAAGGTATTGTTTAATTATGAAGGGTCAGGGTGACATTTAGCACAGAGACCAAGTAACGGTAGAGAGAAGCCTCTTGTTTTCCGTTGATATGAGTTGGGTGGGACATGTTAATCTGTGCCTATAAATGTAATGATCAGTGTCCCTGACTGTTGGTATGTAGAGTGGATCAGATTATAATTCAGATTTCTCACACAGCATGGAGACAGCCCTGCTCATTTACATGTAATACGAGAGGCATTCTATAATCCAGATCAGTAGAGGCTGTAGAGTGGGTATGGAACTATGGACCATGACTGGCGTGGTACTTTGGGATGTGGAGTGAAGGAAGAAGCATGAGTAGAAGTTGGGGGTAAGCAGTGGGTAGTTCCAATATTATTACTCACTGGTTGTGGAGAGACACCTGGAAACAATGGAAGGGTTCTGCCTTCGCCTCTTTTTGGTTCAGGAAAATACAGAGCTGTCTTTATATATACAAAATCCATTTCCCGGATTTTCGCTGACGTTACCCCCAAAATCCATCTTCCGGATTTTCGCTGACGTTACCCCCAAAATCCGTTTCGCAGTTTAAAATTTTGCAAGCGGATTTGGACGGTTTCAATCCGCGTGGATTCGTCAAAAAACCCGCCATTGGATACAACCCCGCGGACGGATTTGTGGGATCCAGTCCGACAGATTCCGCAATCCGTTGTCGGATTCTTAAAGACTCCGTCAACGGCTTGCTGAATCCGCGGCCTGGATCCCGCAAATCCGCCCGCGTGCCGCGGAATCCGCTGAGTGTATGGGTAATAATAATTCAAAATTCCGCCAAACGCGAATCGCCCTTTTTGAGAATGATCCGCTGTAATCTCGCAGGACCAAAGCAACCGGCCGATCCAAATCCGCAAAAAGAAATTCGCCCCAATCTCTAGTTCTGGTTCAACCATTGTATATTATTTATTTCCTTCTCCTTCTGCTGCTGTAGGTGGAAATCAGTCTTCAAAGCAGTTTCCAACCTGGAATGAAATTGGAAGTGGCCAACAAGGGTAACCCGGACACCTACTGGGTCGCTACCATCATTACCACGTGTGGACAGCTGCTTCTGCTGCGGTATTGCGGCTATGGGGAAGATCGCAAGGCGGACTTCTGGTGTGATGTCATGACTGCGGATTTACACCCCGTGGGCTGGTGCACACAGAACAACAAAGTGCTCACGCCCCCCGATGGTAAGATCTGCGTAGGAGATCATGTGTGCCTCAGTGGTACTTCTCAGTGATAGTGACAGCTGCAGAACAGGCTACATTGCGTTTAAGTATGACCGGATTGAAGCAGGGAGGTCTCCGGAGCTGAACTGTGTTAATTTCTGCTCCGGGGACCCCCTGCATCCAGAGATACCGCCGTAGGGGGTGCTGGCATCTCTGTGCTGTTGAAACGGCCCAGTCAGACTGGCCAATAGGAAGCCTCAAGGTGTAACGTCACGGCTACCTATTGGCCCGCCCGACGCGGGACATTTAAACGCCGCCATTATGTTAGGCACGCAGCTCCCTGGCTGCAGAGATACCGGCGCCGCTACGGAGGTAAGTATCTCTGGAAGCAGGGGGTCCCCCGCAGCTGAAAAAACACAGTTCAGCTCCGGAGACCCCCTGCTTCAATCCTGTAATTAAACAAATGTAAATAAAATGTAAACGCAATGCAGCCGGTTCTGGTGCTTTAATAAAGTATTTTGATAATGAGATTGTATATTACTTCATTTTTGGAGTATAGTATATACTGGATGTGAGTATTTTGATGGCGAAATACTGACCAGAGAGTGATTATGAGATTTTATTGATCACAGCTGAAAGATATAAAAGGCATTGCAGCTTCCAAATGTTCCAAAAATTGTGGCTATTTTGACATGAATGGGGACGTTCGTTTTTCAGATTGTTTCAGTATTATTTACTCCCACAGGGCAGGGAGCAGCTGACATTTCTTCTTTTGTGACAAGAATAATTTTTTTTAAACATTGCTCAAAATAACAGTAACACTTTTAGCATTATTTATTCACACTTTACAGCTGAGGCATCTATTGCAGTTACAAAGAATGTCCTACGAATGAATATAATGGCAGTGAAGAAGTGGGAGGGTTATTTGTTCATAATGGCCGGTAGAAACAATATAGAGATCAACGGTCTTATTAATTAAGCCCTGATACGGCCAAAAGCAGCGAGACCGCAAGGAAAACTGTCATTCAAGTCAATGGCATTTTCCCGCGATCTGCAGAATCACAGCTTGAAGCAGCAGACCAAGCAATATCCTAAATGTGTGTTTTTTTTAAAAATAAATCAGGTCTGCAATATGTGGAAAAACAACAACTCCTGAATGACATTTCTACTGTATTATAATGTAACACGCATTTTTGGTTTCTATAGCAACCATTTACAAAGTCACATCCCCTTCTTCTTCTGAAACAGGCTCGGGCACACCCCTTTTTGAGGCCTGCCCTCTCTCTAGCAGTGCACCAATTGTATCTAGTGACTGCCTGGTTACATGATCTTCCCCACAGAACTTTGCATCGTTGGTCCTCTTCTGAAGCATTGACAGACATTTAGTGAACCCCCGAGATTAATCTTTGCCGATCGATCACAGGAGAATGGATGGATCAGCAACTTGGCTAATTACTTATCATTGTGTGGATTGTATTGATGCACATATTAAAGGAAAAAAATAACAACAATGAAAAAGGTAGCTTGGATTACTGCTGCTTTAATAAATAAGGCCCTAACTGAATTTAAAGAGAAAGTGAAACAAATTATGGGTGAATCTGAAAAATTATTTGATTTCAAGAAAAGAAAAATGAAACCTCCACATCATTTATTAACGTCTCCCGGCTGTAAAACTAAGGGCAAAACAAGTCTCAAGAGATTTATCACACGGAAAAACTCGCACTGAATTCAATGGGACTCTCGCTTTAATAAACAAGGTGCTATTTTTTTTTTAAACTGGTTTTACCCATGTTTTGAAGCCAAGAGATTTTAATAAATAACTCCCTATATGTTTTACCGTCTGTATCAAAACACTCTGGCAGCAGATACACATTTGAACACTGATATTCATATCTAAAGATAGGCCCAATGGGCCCTGGAGTTTACGATCAATTCTGTAAAAATATGCAGATATTTAAGCGAGCCTTAATGTGCAGGTTATACAAGACTCGAAATTCGAGTCGCGTCACCCGATATATAGAGCCGTGCCCACATCATTCTGGCAAAAAAACAAGCGGTCAATTCTGGTGACATTTTTAGCAATTTGATCATTTTGTAAAAATGTTGTGAAAACTTAATATTTGAGAGAAATTTGCAAAAAATGTCCCATTTGGAGACATTCACTCATACCCAGTCCCTTTTGTTCATTGTATGAGCTAAATTTTACCTACATTGCTGAAAGGCATTGGGATTTAGTGAATACCCTTCTACAGATATGTTTCTCTATATGTCTATGTCGGATTTTATCTTGTGCCTTTAATCAGGGGTGCTCAACTCCTGTCCTCAAGCTCCCCCAACAGGTCAGGTTTTCAGGATATTCCAGCTTCAGCACAGGTGGCGCAATCAGAGGCTCAGTCAAAGACAGCCCAGGTGGCTCAGTCAAAGACAGCAGAGGTGGCTCAGGCAATAAAAAAAAAATCTGTTTTGTTTTAATATTTAATTAATTAGTTCTCCTGTGATCGATCGGCAAAATCCTGTTTCCTAGGGTTCACTAAATGGCTGCCTTTCAGTTTCAAATCAATCCTCCAGTCAGTGTGACTCAGCAGCTACAATGTATTCTTATACTACTAAGGTAACATTATCTATTGTTACAGTTTGCAGCTCAAGCTGCTGGGAATATTGGCAACAAATGATCACAAACAGGAAAGGTGGGCTAAAACCTGCTATAGAAATTAATGGATGCTCAGTATATTAAAACTCAATAAAAATGGCATTAAGAGTTGAATTTTAAAATAAAATGTAGTAAGTACATTATTATCTCATACTACAGAACTGATTTATTTAAAACAAACACACGTAGGATATTGCAGGGATTGCTCTTTTGAAGAGATTGAGAAATACAGTAGACAGAATATCTGTGGTAAATAGCGCTCAGGGATCAGTAATGTGGCTATTTTTCGTACTTTATTAGTCACAGACTGAGCCTCTGATTGACCCACCTGTGTTGAAGCAGGGACTGTTTGAGCCACCTGTGCTGGAGCAGGGACAGATGGAACACCCTGTGCTGAAGCTGGGATATTCTGAAAACCTGACCTGTTGAGGATGGGGGGGCCTTGAGGACTGGAGTTGAGCACCCCTGCCTACACGAAAATTGGCATTTTAAAATGACTTTCTAGATTGACATTGCATACTGTCCAGAAACATCAACTATGGGGAGACCTCCAGAGCAGTTCAAGGGGAAAACATTGGGTATTTAGTATCTCTGTGTCACACTTTCCAATGCCTGAAAATGATCCCAGTGTTTTTCTGAAGTCTTTGCTTGCTTCTTCCCTTGTCAGATAATGTCCCTCTCACAGTAGTAGGGAGGGGAGATTTCGGTAGGGCCAGTCCTGATGTAGGACATGCCTGTAGAGACTCTCATTGTTATGTAAGTGGCACTCCCCTATCACCTGCCGACATCAGTAGCAACCAAGCCATGCAAGCAGCTGCAATCAACCTATCTAACTTTGGGCTAAAATATGGGCTATGCTGCACCTTATTTATCCTTTCTTATTGTACAGCTTTCTAAAGAAGCAATCCCTGCAGTATCCTGCATGTGTGGTTTTTAAAATAAATAAATAAATTCTGTAGTATTAGATAATACTTGCTACATTTTTTTAATTAAACTCTTAATAAGTTTGAATATACTGAGCATCCTTTGCAACACTTTCCTGTTTGTCATAATTTGTTGCCAATGTTCCCAGCAGTTTGAGCTGCAAACTGTAACAGTAGATTATGTTACCTTAGTAAAATTAGGATACATTGTAGCTGCTGAGTTACACTGACAGAAGGATTGATTGAAATGCAAAGGCAGCCATATAGTGAACCCAGGGGAAACAGGATTTTGCTGATCGATCACGGGAGAACCAATCAATCGGCAGCTTAGGTAATTATTATTATAATTTTTTTTAAGTGCCGCTTGGACGGCCTCTCCAAGCGGATTGTCTTGTTCGTGGTGGGCTGTAGCAGGCAGGCGTTGGCACTCACAGGCCTGGCAAATTGACAAAGAAAGTGGATTGGAAAGATCAACGTACGCGTCACAGCACTTTGCGCGCCCACACACACGGCACCGGGGCCTGTCCCATAGAGGGCTGCGCTGTGGTGTGTGACGCGCACGCTGTAGCACGCACTGCCGTGACCACCGGGGACCCAGCTGCTGGGAATATTGGCAACAAATGATCACAAACAGGAAAGTGTTACAAAGATCTTGCACTGCGGGGGGAGGTGCTATAGAAATCAAAGGATGCTCAGTATATTACAACTCAATAAAAATGGCATTGAGTTGAATTTTAAAATAAAAAATGTAGTAAGTTTTATGTAATACTACAGAACCGATTTATTAAAAAAACAAACACACGTAGGATATTGCAGGGATTGCTCCTTTGAAGAGATTGAGAAATACAGTAGACAGAATATCTGTGGTAAATAGCGCTCAGGGATCAGTAATGTGGCCGTTATTCTTACTTTATTAGTAATATTGCAGACGGACTAACAGGAAAATATGCCTATTTGCAAAGGCTTCAAAGAGCTGCAGCAGAGTAACTTACAACGAGGGATCCTGAATAGCGTGGCGGTGACAATATCGGGCTGCAAATCTCAAAGTTACAGTATATAATCAATGGTACGATTCTTTCAATCACCGCACAGGAAATGGAGGTTATCTGAGTTCTGAAAAATTAGTCAAAATAGTCGTCCTGCAGCATACAGCAGCAGCATGCTGAGTCTACGGGAAGGTGTATGACCTACTGTACAGGAAGAAGGATGCGGTCTCTTTAGATTATTGGTAAAACCGCAGCTGGAGTGTGTTCAGGGTTGTCGGTCCAGAGAACTAAGACATAAATTAACTACAGGTTGATATTGCTGCATTCAAAATTGACATCATAAATAATATTTTGGACCATGGTCCAGAACTTCTGGATTATTGGACAACACCCTCTCCAGCATAGATCAAGAGATCCAGGGAAGATCTTTTTTTTTTTGTGAAGATCAATGTATGGTGAAAAATGTATCTCCATGTAAAAACAATAAAAAAGAACGAAACAAGCAAAAATAAAAATGTACATCATAGAAAGTGAGGTTTGCAGCGATTATTTTGTGCAGAATTGCGACGTATTCCCTAAGAATTCCGTATTGATGAGCAGTATTCATTAGCGGGATGTGAGATTCAGTCTCCTTTGTATACATCAAAAAAGAAAGAAAAGTGTAAACTCAGCCTGAAATATCACTAGCGATACAAGTCAACGTTAACGCGTAGACATTTTCTACCATGGTGTTCGGTAATTTCCCTTCGAACAAATCCCGGTGACAGAAAATGATTAAACTCATTTGATGCCTGAGGCTGCCAGTGCCTTGGAAATGAATGCTTTCAGGCACAAAAGGGGTTAACATACACCATAAACACCGCATAAATAAATTGCAAAATGCATGACATCTATATGTGCACATTGTAGGCCTTTTGTAGCCCAAGTGGCTAACTTGATCATGATTAGCTGGCCACGGGGGCTTTTAAGGAGTTAATATATTAGCAAGTTCAACATTGTGTATTTTTATCAATCATTCTAGCTTAGATAGTCCTATCTTGCCTATGTTTTTGGGGGCCATTATACCGTATACATAGGGAAGATCAGCCTAAGACCACCATATTTAAGTGCTACAATTTGGTAATATTTTTTGGCGGTAGTCTGATATGGCCAGTAATCGGAGTTTAGTGAGTGGCCAGGTATTGGAGTTTAGTGAGTGGCCAGGTATCGGAGTTTAGTAAGTAGCCAGGTATCTCAGTTTAGTGAGTGACCAGGTATCGGAGTTTAGTGAGTGGCCAGGTATCGGAGTTTAGTGAGTGGCCAGGTATCAGAGTTTAGTGAGTGACCAGGTATCGGAGTTTAGTGAGTAGTCAGGTATCTGAGTTTAGTGAGTGACCAGGTATTGGAGTATAGTGGTTGGCCAGGTATCAGAGTTTAGTGAGTGGCCAGGTATCAGAGTTTAGTGAGTGGCCAGGTATCAGAGTTTAGTGGGTAGCAAGGTATCTGAGTTTAGTAAGTAGCCAGGTATCTCAGTTTAGTGAGTGACCAGGTATCGGAGTTTAGTGAGTGGCCAGGTATCAGAGTTTAGTGAGTGGCCAGGTATCGTAGTTTAGTGAGTGGCCAGGTATCAGAGTTCAGTGAGTGGCCAGGTATCAGAGTTTAGTGGTTGGCCAGGTATCAGAGTTTAGTGGTTGGCCAGGTATCAGAGTTTAGTGGTTGGCCAGGTATCAGAGTTTAGAAAGTAGCCAGGTATTGGAGTTTAGTAACTAGCATGTAAATAGCTAATTAGCCATTAATTCAAACATTTGCATGCTGATTTACGATACTAAAAGACATTAACATGAATACAAAACAATGTAATAGATATGTTCAAATACCCCAAGAGCAGCATTGAGGTGCAGAATAGACACACACACAAAAAGTACGTTCCCATGTGTGATTCTCTGGAGCACCTGGAATTCTGTGAGTAGGGTAACTGGCTCTGCACGTCTTTACCCCAGGCTGTGCTGAAAAGCTGTGTGATACGGCAGGCATTTGCTTATAGGGATCCATGTTAAAATGGATAAGTAGTAAAGAGTGACTCACTGTGAGCGCTCATTTGCATGTCATTACCCAGAATCCCTGGCTGCGGTGAAAGCACTGTATGTTAAGAGATAATGGGGAAAGGCAGCTTTGCAGACCTGTCTGAGACATGTTAATGTGCTCACAAGTGGATTTGCATTTCCTAAATGAAAGTAATTTCCCAACGATCTCTATAAGTATACAATATTCTCAGTATACTTCCACCTGGACAGTAGACGGTGCTGAGGAATACTAAAGAAAAACAGTGAGGGAAGGACATATACGTTTGAATAAAGTGAGGCCACCTTTTAACACATCTTCCTTTTCTCCCAATCAAGAATTGTGTTTAGCCAATTAATACAGAAGTGTACAGATGACTGCATTCCTTGAATAGGAAATGATTGTCTTGTTGTCTATTGATTAAATGCATATTCTATGAGGCTTAACATCGTGACTCCAGAGATTGCACATGTACAGGAAAAAAAAAACGCTAAGCAGAGAGCGAAAAACAAATATACAGAGGGAAGAAAATAAAACAAATAATAGAGAAAAGGGTCTGAGAGTGGAAGAAAAACAGAAATAGAGAGGAGAAACAAAAAGTGAACCAAAGAGACGATTTAAAACGGAACGGAGGAGAATCCGAGATGAATAGTGTAGATCGCTGCTTCTTAAACTTGAACTGTAAGCCCTGAACCAGACAAAGCCACTCGACATTCTATTCATATGCAAATTCTCTGCATACCTGTGTGCAAGTGCATTGGATATTCCCAAAACCTGGTGTGGCAGGGGGATGCGCCAGGAGAGGGTTCAGAGCTACTGATGTAGGTCGTACTGAAAGTTCACAGCCAATAACTTTTACAGCCTTGTAGGGTTCCTCTGTCGGTGCGGTCATTTTTCAGAAAGAGAAATGTGAGAGGGTATAAATAACAGAATAACAGTATAAAAAGGGCGATGGAGCAAGGCACTTTTAGAGCAAGATTTGCACAAATAGTGTCTTTGTGTCAGTGTATCAAGGTTCTTTGAGACCATTTTTTGCACCTTGTGCATCAGCTTGCAATTTGGGGACTGCTAATAGGAGGAGTTACACATACATCTAATCATTATATACAATACAGTATGTATCAAATTCTGCTCTGTGTTCCACATTTTCAGTTTTTATTCATAAGAAAAAACACATTGGAATGTTTATTTCCAAATATTAAAACCTGGATGAATTTGGGTTAAAAATAAATAAATCAGAAAATGTAAAACATGAAATAATCATGGGATTTGTCTTCTTCCTATAAACACATTTTACTACAGTATATGGCGATGTTTATTTGTATAGACATAACGCCATTCACTGTTTTTCAAATTAAGTCATTGATTCAACAACAACACGATTGTGACGTGAGCCAACCATAGTGGGATATTACTAGGCTTGATTTGCAGACTTCCACCGTTGGTCTGTTCTGCGTGTTACAGAAACTGCTCGCATCTCAGGGCAGCAGGACACACAGCAATCACATAGCGTGGTAGCATCTTACCAAACAAGTACCCTGAAACCATATTGAGTGGATTGATAAACGGGTGTAAATCAGTAAAAACTCAATTCCTTTAATAAAAACGAACTGGTCATTTACCGGCGACAATCAGTAAATACTCAAACAGAGAAGGCTATCCATGGTGTCTCTCTTTAATTAACAATAATAACATTAACGCTCTGTTTTACTATTTTATTTGCAACACAAAAAATGGGCTATGCGTGGGACGTGCGGGAAAGACAACGCGAGACATTGTTGACATTCTTGTGAACCTACATTGTAATATGCATATACAAAGAAGTGACCCTTATAAATGACACTGTTTAGAAATGGATATACAGTAAAGCAGTGTTATTCAGCCAGGGTTCCTAGGTAGCCTTGGGTTCCCCGGGTATCCCTAAAGGGTTCCCTGCGATTTGCCGGCCATTTGAAGATTGTACTAAATACAGAAGAATTTAGAATATATCTGATCTCAGACGCGCTATTAGAGAGGGTCGGGGGTTCCTTACAATGCATCTGATCTCAGACGCACTATTAGAGAGGGTTGGGGGTTCCTTACAATGCATCTGATCTCAGACGCACTATTAGAGAGGGTTGGGGTTCCTTACAAAGCATCTGATCTCAGACGCTATTAGAGAGGGTTTGGGATCCTTACAATGCATCTGATCACAGACGCACTATTAGAGAGGGTTGGGGTTCCTTACAATGCATCTGATCACAGACGCACTATTAGAGAGGGTTGGGGTTCCTTACAATGCATCTGATCACAGACGCACTATTAGAGAGGGCTTGGAGTTCCTTACAAGGCATCTGTCTCAGCGCGCTATTAGAGAGGGTTGGGGTTCCTTAACATGCATCTGAACTCAGACACACAATTAGAGAGGGTTGGGTTCCTTACAATGCATCTGATCTCAGACGCACTATTAGAGACGGTTGGGGTTCCTTACAATGCATCTGATCTTGGACTGACGCACTGATTGAGCCACCTGTGCTGAAGCGGGATATCGTAAAAACCTGACCCGGTGGTGCCCTTGAGGACTGGAGTTGGCCGATCTACAGGATAATTTGTTTTCAGTGCCACTAATTTAGACCCACACTTATTTGGCAACTAGCTAGAATGGCTCATGCTTGCCATTTTTGTACAAATAAAGTCTTGAACTTAATCTATTTGCTGATTGTGATGCGTTCAACACGCTTACATCATTAAGTGAATGCACTAGCACTCTATCTATTTTATCATGTTTCAAATGTATAATATTTTTTATATCTAGGCTGCGAAGCCTAATCAGATAAACACAGCAAGAGTAGAGTACAGCAGCCCGTTCACAGCACTTGTGTTTTCTGTCAGTGGGACAGTGGGTTGCATGCTCACACCTACTGTTGTCTGAGTTTCAGTTGCAGGCGGTATGTGCTGACTGAGACAATTAAAGAAAATTCGCAGTTCAGTGGCCCCTACTCAGAGGCACTGCAGCTTTCTTCCTTTGTAAGTCAGTCAGATATCTGTAAAACACGCATGGTTTCATCTTGTATAGGTTTCATTCCCTCTTTCATACTAACATGTATGACTCATTCTCACATTAAGTCAAGACGTGAGCATCTTTCTGTTGTCATTTGCAGTACATGATGTTGCCAAAGTAGCCTTGAGTGTGTTCCTGCACCTCTAAAGGTGTATTAGTCATTGTCTCCATCTCCACATCTATCTCGCTTAACTTCACCAAGATAATGGAAACCTTGGGCGTATAATTGTACAGTTGAAAGCCACAGTGGAGGGGGCCATCTTTAATGTGACCCAAATAAAAATCGACCTTGCACGTTTTTCATGTATCGTTGTTCTTGTTTTTGAAAAGAAGACCTACAGAGACAATGAGATACATTGTTTTCGTATTTGTTCCCAAATGCAATTTGCACCCCAGGTAAAAACGTTTATAATACTTTATTGCTTCTTCAAAATAAAGGGAGGGAAATAAGGCGCCGTGCCTAAAATGAAATATATACATGTTCTGTATATTTGTATAGTAGGAGCCTGCAAGTTTGTCAGTGCTTTGAATATGATGCAATTAAAAAAATAAAAAATACACGTGCCAAAAAATAAAAGGGGATTTTGTAGAGACGAGAATCAACTATTTAGTAACAGATATAGCTTGGCTATAATGTATTTCAAATATTCTTATATAGGTGCTGGTTGAACTTACGGGTGACCATGTTCGACGGAGTTTAGTGAGTGGCAGTGTATCGGAGTAGTTTAGTGACCGGTGGCCAGGTTAATCAACGTAGGTTTCGTAGTGTTCGGTCTAGTTTTTGTGAGGACAGGTATCGGAGTTTAGTGAGTAGTCAGGTATCTGAGTTAGTGAGTGACCAAGGTATTGGAGTATAGTGGTTGGCCAGGTATCAGAGTTTAGTGAGTGGCCAGGTATCAGAGTTAGTGGAGTGGCCAGGTATCAGAGTTTAGTGTGGTAGCAAGGTATCTGAGTTTAGTAAGTAGCCAGGTATCTCAGTTTAGTGAGAGTGACCAGGTATCGGTTAGTGAGTGGCAGGTATCAGAGTTTAGTGAGTGGCCAGGTATCGTAGTTTAGATGAGTGGCCAGGTATCAGAGTCGAGTGGAAGTGGTCCAGGTATCAGAGTGTAGTGGTTCAGGTATCAGAGTTAGTGGTTGGCCAGGTATCAGAGTTTAGGTGGTGTGTGGCCAGGTATCAGAGTTTAGAAAGTAGCCAGGTATTGGAGTTTAGTAACTAGCATGTAATAGCTAATTAGCCATTAATCAAACATTTGCATGCTGATTTACGATACTAAAAGACATTAACATGTGATACAAAAAAATGTAATAGATATGTTCAAATAACCAAGAGCAGCATTGAGGTGCAGAATAGACAACACACACAAAAAGTACGTTCCATGTGTGATTCTCTGGAGCACCTGGAATTCTGTGAGTAGGGTAACGTGCTCTGCACGTCTTTACCCAGGCTGTGCTGAAAAGCTGTGTGATACGGCAGGCATTTGCTTATGGATCCATGTTAAAATGGATAAGTAGTAAAGAGTGACTCACTGTGAGCGCTCATTTGCATGTCATTACCCAGAATCCCTGCTGCGGTGAAAGACACTGTATGTTAAGAGATAATGGGGAAAGGCAGCTTTGAGACCTGTCTGAGACATGTTAATGTGCTCACAAGTGGATTTGCATTTCCTAAATGAAAGTAATTTCCAACGATCTCTATAAGTATACAATATTCTCAGTATACTTCCACCTGGACCGTAGACGGTGCTGAGGAATCTAAAGAAAAACAGTGAGGGAAGGACATATACGTTTGAATAAAGTGAGGCCACCTTTTAACACATATTCCTTTTCTCCCAATCAAGAATGTGTTTAGCCAATTAATACAGAAGTGTACAGATGACTGATTCTTGAATAGGAAATGATTGTCTTGTTGTCTATTGATTAAAGCAATTCTATGAGGCTTAACATCGTGACTCCAGAGATTGCACATGTACAGGAAAAAAAAAAACGCTAAGCAGAGAGCGAAAAACACAAATATACAGAGGGAGAAATAAAACAAATAATAGAGAAAAGGGCTGTGAGAGTGGAAGAAAAACAGAAATAGAGAGGAGAAAAAAAAGTGAACCAAAGAGACGATTTAAAACGGAACGGAGGAGAATCCGAGATGAATAGGTAGATCGCTGCTTCTTTTAAACTTGAACTGTAAGCCGAACAGACAAAGCCACTCGACATTCTATTCATATGCAAAATCTCGCATACTGTGTGCAAGTGCATTGGATATTCCAAAACCTGGTGTGGCAGGGGGGATGCGCCAGGAGAGGGTTCAGAGCTACTGATGTAGGTCGGTACTGAAAGTTCACAGCCAATAACTTTTACAGCCTTGTAGGGTTTCCTCTGTCGGTGCGGTCATTTTTCAGAAGAGAAATGGAGAGGGTATAAATAACAGAATAACAGTATAAAAGGGCGAGAGCGAGCAGGCACTTTTAGAGCAAGATTGCACAAATAGTGTCTTTGTGTGTAGTGTATCAAGGTTCTTTGAGACCATTTTTGCACCTTGTGCATCAGCTTGCAATTTGGGGACTGCTAATGGGAGGAGTTTACACATACATCTAATCATTATATAACAATACAGTATGTATCAAATTTTGCTCTGTGTTCCACATTTCAGTTTTTATTCATAAGAAAAAACAATTGGAATGTTTATTTCCAAATATTAAAACCTGGATGAATTGGGTTAAAAATAAAATAAATCAGAAAGTAAAACTGAAATAATCATGGGATTTGTCTTTCTTCCTATAAACACATTTTACTACAGTATATGGCGATGTGTATTTGTAAGACATAACGCCATCAATTATGTTTTCAAATTAAGTCATTGATTCACAACAACACGATTGTGACGTGAGCCAACCATAGTGGGGATATTATAGGCTTGATTTGCAGACTTCACGTTGGTTGTTCTGCGTGTTACAGAAAACTGCTCGCATCTCAGGGCAGCAGGACACACAGCAATCACATAGCGCGTTGGGTAGCATCTTACCAAACAAGACCTGAAACCATATTGAGTGGATTGATAAACGGGTTGTAAATCAGTAAAAACTCAATCCTTTAATAAAAACGAACTGGGTCATTTACCGGCGACAATCAGTAAATACTCAAACAGAGAGGCTATCCATGGTGTGTCTCTCTTAATTAACAATAATAACATAACGCTTGTTTTACTATTTATTTGCACCACAAAAAAATGGTATGCGTGGGAAGTGCGGGAAAGAACAACGCGAGAGACATTGTTGACATTCTTGTGAAACTACATTGTAATATGCATATACAAGAAAGTGGACCCTTATAAATGGCACTGTTTAGAAATGGATATACAGTAAAGCAGTGTTATTCAGCCAGGGTTCCTAGGTAGCTTGGGTTCCCGGGTATCCCTAAAGGGTTCCGCGATTTGCCGGCCATTTGAAGATTGTACTAAATACAGAAGAATTTAGAATATATCTGATCTCAGACCGCGCTATTAGAGAGGGTCGGGGTTCCTTACAATGCATCTGATCTCAGACGCATATTAGAGGAGGGTTGGGGGTTCCTTACAATGCATCTGATCTCAGACGCACTATTAGAGAGGGTTGGGGTTCCTTACAAAGCATCTGATCTCAGAGCTATTAGAGAGGGTTTGGGATCCTTACAATGCATCTGATCACAGACGCACTATTAGAGAGGGTTGGGGTTCTTACAATGCATCTGATCCGCAGGCCGCTAAGACGCACTATTAGAGAGGGTTGGGGTTCCTTACAATGCATCTGATCACAGACGCACTATTAGAGAGGGTTGGGGTTCCTTACAATGTATCTGATCTCAGACACACTATTAGAGAGGGTTGGGGTTCCTTACATTGCATCTGAGCTCAGACACACTATTAGAGAGGCTTGGAGTTCCTTACAAGGCATCTGATCTCAGGCGCGCTATTAGAGAGGGTTGGGGTTCCTTACAATGCATCTGAACTCAGACACACAATTAGAGAGGGTTGGGGTTCCTTACAATGCATCTGATCTCAGACGCACTATTAGAGACGGTTGGGGTTCCTTACAATGCATCTGATCTTTGACTGAGCCACTGATTGAGCCACCTGTGCTGAAGCAGGGATATCTGTAAAAACCTGACCCGGTGGTGGCCCTTGAGGACTGGAGTTGGCCTGATCTACAGGATAATTGTTGTGCAGTGACACTAATTTAGACCCACACTTATTTGGCAACTAGCTAGAATGGCTCATGCTTGCCATTTTTGTACAATAAAGTCTTGAACTTAATCTATTTGCATGATTGTGATGCTGTTCAACAACGCTTACATCATTAAGTGAATGCACTAGCACTCTATCTATTTTATCATGTTTCAAATGTAATATATTTTTATATCTAGGCTGCGAAGCCTAAATCAGATAAACACAGCAAGAGTAGAGTACAGCAGCCCGTTCACAGCACATGGTGTTTCTGTCAGTGGGACAGTGGGTTGCATGCTCACACCTACTGTTGCTGAGTTTTCAGTTGCAGCGGTATTGCTGACTGAGACAATTAAAGAAAATTCGCAGTTCAGTGGCCCCCTACTCAGAGGCACTGCAGCTTTCTTCCTTTGTAAGTCAGTCAGATATCTGTAAAACACTGCCATGGTTCATCTTGTATAGGTTTCATTTCCTCTTTCATACTAACATGTATGACTCATTCTCACATTAAAGTCAAGACGTGAGCATCTTTCTGTTGTCATTTGCAGTACATGATGTTGCCAAAAGTAGGCCTTGAGTTGTGTTCCTGCACCTCTAAAGCTGTATTAGTCATTGTCTCCATCTCCACATCTATCTCTGCCTTATACTTCACCAAGATAATGGAAACCTTTGGGCGTATAATATGTACAGTTGAAAGCCACAGTGGAGGGGGCCATCTTTAATGTGACCCAAATAAAAATGCACCTTGCACGTTTTTCATGTATCTGGTTCATTGTTTTGACAAAGACCTACAGACAATGAGATACATTGTTTTCGTATTTGTTCCAAATGCAATTTGCACCCCAGGTAAAAACGTTTATAATAACTTTATTGCTTCTTCAAAATATAAAGGGAGAGGGAAATAAGGCGCCGTGCCTAAAATGAAATATATACATGTTCTGTATATTTGTATAAGTAGAGAGCCTGCAAAGGTTTGTCATGTGCTTTGAATATGAGCAATTAAAAAAATAAATAAAATAACACGTGCCAAAAAATAAAAGGGGATTTTGTAGAGACGAGAAATCAACTATTTAGTAACAGATATAGCTTGGCTTAATAATGTATTTTCAATATATTCTTATATAGTCTGGTGGAAGCTTCCATTTAAAAACGTGTTTGTCTTAACATGCTGTGGCTTTGCAGAGTGAATGATTTCAAGTTGCACATTCTGTGTTAGTCTATTGCATTTAGATCAAATTAAGCAGTACAGCAACACAACCACAACCGCCCCTGTAACATTCAGCACACGGAGATAGATGCAGTGTGGTTCCTCCAGCGGAATAGGAAAGGAATGCTTTCAAACAAGGGCAGGGGGCGGCCAACTGCAGTCCGAGAGGGCCACCAACAGGTCAGATTTTAAGAATACCCCTTGCTTCAGCACAGGTGGCTCAGTCAAAAACTGAAGCGGGCTCTTCAACTGAGCCCACTGGTTGAGCCACCTGTGCTTAAGCAGGCTCTTCAACTGAGCCACTGATTGAGCACCTGTGCTGAAGCAGGGATATCCTTAAAACCTGACTCGGACTGGGGTTTGCCACCCCTCTTGTAGGGCACGTACACAGTTTGCGATACATAAATAACATTTGATAAATGGAACATTTTTATATTTACTAGTATATAATTCTACACGCACACGGCATTTGCTAAAAACACGCTATTTTGTAGTTATTTATTTAGAAATTACTATGTTATCAGTCGCTAGCTGATTAATTAGCGGAAGCTTCTGATTTTCAAGCAATAGGCACAGGAGACAATGTAGATTTGATCCCTCACGCCCATGAAATAAACAGAGCGGATATTCACAACCCAGTGAACTGGTCCAGTGATTGTTAAGTAGATACAGGTGGAGGGTGTGCAGATAAACATATTAAAGCCCATTTTGCTAGTTTTAGCCCACTGATGAGGAGACTTTTTTTTTTTAACAAGATCATTGTTGCACAATACTTGATTCACATCTATCTATGAGTGGGTTAAAACCATACTGTGTTCTATTGTACCTGTAAGTGTTATCTCCGAGGGTAAACACGGGAATATCCAGCAAAATTCAGACCTACTATAACCATACTGAGCTCCTTGCCAATTCTCCAATCAGCAAATACGGTTAAATACATTTCTGTGGCTGTCTGAAGTATACGGTCTACTGACGAGGGGATGAGTGTCTGTGACTTGCATACATAAGAGAAATGTGTGTATGTATTATCACTTTTCACTAAGGAACTTGTGCGCCCACATGTACCCCTTGTAATGCTGAGGGAACATTGTTAATTGCACTGAATCCCAGGTTGCATTGTGCTTCATTCGTTTAACCCATTACGCACTTTCACAAGTTTAGGACACAAGACAATAAGTAATAATATGCATTTTGGGGTACCTGCTGAAATGGAGTTTACCTTGATGGGGTTAGCAGGCTTGAATTATTTTTTGATCAAAAGATGACTCCTTTCTTATTAGACTTGGGATCAAAATGTAGAATTTAATCAATTTTGGAGTTTTCTTTGAAAAAAAACTACAAAACAAATTTAAAATTCCCGTCACTCAGAAACTGGGGATTCTCAGAGGTCAAGGGACCAGGATCAGGCAAACTAGAGAAAGACATCTTATTGGGGGGGGGGGGGGGAGGCTTTAATGTCTATGAACTTAAGCAACAGAGCCCTGACAGATCAGCCTCCCACCTGCCAATTAAAGTCACCTGTAGGCTTTATTAACTATATTGACATACTATCTTCCAGTTATGTCCTGGCTTAAAGGAGCAATCCAAGCAGGTCATTTTTTGGGGGGGGAATTTTCTTAAAATGGGTTTGATACATGGGGTCTCTGGAGCTGAACCTCATTAATTTCAGTTCTAGGGACACCTTGGTTCCAGAGATACATACCGCCGAAGAAGGTGCTGGTATCTCTCTCCTTTATAAAGCTCCCGTGTCATGTGGGCCAATAGGAAGCCACACGGGATGACGTCACACCTTCTTATTGGCCCATGGGGCACGGGAGCAGAGCGGCTACGGCACCCCCTATGGAGATAGGTATCTCGGGAAGCAGGAGGTCCCAGGAACTGAAATTAACGAGGTTCCGTTCCGGAGACCCCCTGCTTCAATTCCGTGTTAAAAAATTAAAAAAAAAATAAAAAAACACATTCGCATAAAAAAAATGCTTGGATTTCTGCTTTAATAACAGAAAACGAATAAAGAGAAATATTTGAAAAAAATGAGGAAGATTAAAAAAAAAAAGCTGGTGGGAGGAACAACTCCAAACCGACCTGACAAAACTGGTAGGCTATTTATAATATATATATATATATATTCCACGCCCTGTATTTCCTAAAAGTTATACAGTATCAACATGCAAAATATGAAGTAGATGGCCAGAACCTGTTAGACAGGAAGAATAAGCGGAGGCTTCTGTCAAACAACCCTGCGATTTGTTTACATTAATATTCTTTTTATTGGAAATTATTTGTTTAAAAACTCAAGCAGTGATTCTGTTCGCTCTCTGAGTCCTTTGAAGAGTTGGAAGTGGGAACCGTGTGCGCTCAAAGAGACAGTCCGACATTGCAGTAAAAAAAATAATAATTCATATGCTAGCATTTCCCCCGGAAAGACTGGATCCAATAACATCAGCCTGACTAATGATGGCATCGCAATGATGTCGCAGACAAAGAATGAAGCGCAAAGCGAAATGAACCTGTGGCTTTGAGGACTGACTAGCTGCCCTGACACCAAAAAACATTAGATATGGGTTGTAAAAAAAAACCTCTGGAATATTTGGTTATCCTGGGAAATGTTAACTGTTAGAAAATTATTTTAAAACAATTCCACTTGTCCATTTTGTAAATGTGTCAATCAAATATTGTTTAAGGGGCATTTCTGCCTAGGGTTTTTTTGTTTTTCTATTAGGTGGGGAGCAGAAGGTCTCTGGAACTCAACCTTGTTGATTTCAGCGGTGGGGACATCCTGCTTCCCGAAATTCTTACCGCCTGTAGGTCATGCTGGAAGCAGTGACAAAAACAAAGAGTAGTGCACAGCCAAAAAGATAAAGGAGAAGGGTCCATATAATGCACAACATGTTTAATAGAAAGACAATAGCATAGAGGAAAACCCTACGCATTTCGCCTTTATCAAGGACTCCTTGATAAAGTACTAAGGTATGAAACGCATAGGAGGTTTTTCCTCTATGCTATTGTCTTTCTATTAAACAGCTGTTGCATTATATGGACCCTTCTCCTTTATCTTTTTGGCTTTGCACTACTCTTGGTTTTTTGTCAGTGGATTTCCACTTCAGCAGCTGCACGTCTCCTCCAGTCCAGGAAGTGGGTGATTGTGAGCACTATTATTTCCCATTGAATTGGACATTCCCAATGAAATAGAGGGTTGGTGATTTTTTTCACTCCTCCCCTGTTTTCAGGTATTATCTGTCACTGTCAATATTTCGTGGATATACTCACTTTATTGATTATGGCTTCACCCACCATTCCTTAAAATTGGATTTATTCATCTATATTTGTCCTGTATTAGCGTGCTCTTACCACGTTCTACATCTACATGCTGGTAGCAGCCCCGGCTGGTCAAGCAACATGGCGGTTTAAAGGTCACGGGTCACATGGGCCAATGGGAAGCCGCGACGTCATGTGTTGCAGGTTTCCCATTGGCCTATAAGACCTATGAACTTGCAGAAGACACTGGCATAACCTTCGGATGTAAATATCACAGGATTAACGCGATTCAGTTCTGGATACCCCCTGCTTCCCACCAAAAAACTTGTTTGAAAGGAAACGCTCCTTTAACCTAATGTATTAAACAAACCTCTGCCCTTAGCTTATTTTTGGCCTAAAACGAACTGTCCATTCAATGGTGTAACTCCCCTCCTAAGGGGTTACTAGAGGGTAGGAGTGTATCGTGCCCCACCCTGTGTTACCATGGGAACATGATGTCACGGACAGTATATAAGTGTGGGAGAAGATTCGAGAAGGTTAGATTCCAGGAGGGCAGGAGTAGAGGAGCCTCGGGGAGAGTAGATAAGTAATGGTTATAAAGTAATAGCACAGACCAGACCCCTCTGTTTATTATGTTGTCAATAGGGACATATAAGTTAGGATCCCCAAAAGAAAGAATGGAGTTGTAAGAGATGTGTGCGGAGGTACACTTAATGGAGACCGATTAGGGTGAAATTAAATCCTAGCTTTATTCTGCCTGTTCCTTTAACAAGGCAAAACATACAAAAAGAAACAAAATAAAGGCCTACTCCACTTTGGAGAATAACTAAACCTTTACTCCAACCCTTTCTAACTGGGTGGGTAGCTAAGTTGGTTACCACCCCAATCATATATATAAATTATATACATACAACAGTCCAACAAGAAAGTCTCTTATCTGTTTCTGTTGTGCAGTACGGGAAGGCCTCTCTGTTCTCCTGGGTCACCATCCTTGTGTGCTATGGCACTCTCTGTGTCCAGGTATAGAGGTCTTGTCCCTTTGTCTTGCTGTCAGCATACAGTCCTTTTGTGTGCATCAAGACATAATATTTTCCTCAGGTCAGTTGTTGTGGGCTCTGCAGTCCTCCTTCTCCTTATGTCAGCCCAAAAGTGAGCTAAGGAATCTGTGTCCTGTTTCTCACATCAGGCTTTTCTAAATGTCCTATTCAGCCAGGTGGAGTCTGGTTTGTTGCTTGTGCAATTAACCAGCATACTGCTGAATTTAGAGGCAGTTTCTCTCAAACAGTGATAAGTCCCTGTTACACCCACCCCTGCTCTAGATTCACTAAAGGGCATTAGCATATTTAAAGGGGTGTTATGTCCCTGTATCATTTATATCAGGAGAGACAATCTTTTTCCCCCGCGCCCCCTCCTGGCTTTCCGCCTCTCCTCGCGCCCCCCCCCCCACCTTTTACCTTGATTCAGACGTCCTGACGTCACGTTGTCATGGCAACGTGACGTCACATGACCCACGGCGTCAAATGATGCCGCGTTGCCATGGCGACATGTCACCAGGAGCATCTGAATCAAGGTAAGTAAGGTTCACAGAGGCCCAGCAGCTCCCCCAGCATTAATTTAAATGCCTTCGGGAATCCTAGCTTTATTATGCCTGTTCCTTTAACAAGGCATAACATACAAAAAGAAACAAAATAAAGGCCTACTCCACTTTGGAGAATAACTAAACCTTTACTCCAACCCTTTCTAACTGGGTGGGTAGCTAAGTTGGTTACCACCCCAATCATATATATAAATTATATACACACAACAGTCCAACAAGAAAGTCTCTTATCTGTTTCTGTTGTTGTAGCTGTAGGCTTTTGCAGTCCAGCCGCTCCCAGTAATAACAGTCTGGTCTTTCCTCTGTCAGTATAGAGTTATGCCCAGGAAATCTCTGGTCAGTCCTCTCATGCTTATGTCAGCCCAATTGTGAGCTAAGAAAATCTCTCTCATGTTTCCAACAGGAGGCCTTTTTGTTCGAGCTCTAATTTAGCCAGGTGGAGTCTGGTGAATTGCCTGACTGCACTTAACCATCTCCCTGCTGGATTTAGAGGCCCTTTCTCTTAACCAGGGATAAGTCCCTGTTACAGGAGTCCTGAATATAGTTAAGGAAAAGGAATATGGCATGCCACAGATGGCCTCAGGAAAGAGGGCTCCCAGGTGTCGGCGGATCAGCTCAAGCCGCGGATCTGCACTAATATTCCCCATCAGTTTGTATGGAAGTGGCAGTTCCCAAACAGGCTAAAGCTATTGGGTCACGTAACAAATACTCACCAGGATTCCCATAGGGGCCTAGAGTAATCTGTTTAATACCCATGATAATCCTGAAGCAACAAGTGATGGGCCGATTCCCACATCTACGTAGAGCAAAAAGGCCAATGTACAAAGTCATTTGAGTGTTAAGAGTGGATGGAAGAACCATATTCATGTATGTCTGATATTAAATACAGTACAACATTGTCAATATGTGTACGAGCGAACCCTGTGCTTGGGGACACAAATAAATGGCAGTTGTAGTAGCAGAGTAGTCAACCTTTGCAAAACGATGTCAACTCCCTAAGAGCCGAGCAGGGAGGATTGCAATGGTAAGCAACAATTCTTTCAGTATTGTAATGGTTCAGGATGGCTACAGTAACTAGCCTAATCCCTCAGTGGGGTCAGCCGCAAAAGGTCACACTCAAAATAAAAATAATAAAGTTTTAATAAACACTTTGAAATTAAAACCCGATGAAACACCATAAAAATGCATAGAAATGCAAGGAATAAAATCCCCAAGTATATGGAGGTGAGAGAAATAGGCAGTGTATTAATATATCTAAAGCCTGGGTCACTCAGACAGATAATAATGAAGCTGTCCACTCATGAACAGTCTCACACAAGCTGGGAAGCCCTGGTGTCTGACCTTCGCCGTCGGTCCCCGATACAGAGCAAGAATTGCCTCTATCAATCTCCCCCCTTCGGTCCCCGATACAGAGCAAGAATTGCCTCTATCAATCTCCCCCCTAAGCCGAATGCTACCAGCGTCCCCATCAAGTAGGGCCAATCAATTCTGTGCCGAATGCTACCAGCGTCCCCCTCAAGTAGGGCCAATCAATTCTGTCGAACGCTTTTTCTGCATCCAGACTAAGCACCATAGACGGGATATTTTTTTTTTGCGCCAGATCAATTAAATCCATAATCCGCCTGGTGTTGTCGGCTGCTTGTCGACCACATATGAACCCTACTTGATCTGGATGGACCAACTTGGACAACACCTGGTTAAGGCGGTTAGCTAAGAGTTTGGAGAAGATTTTTGTATCTGAGTTTATTAAAGAGATGGGTCTATAGCTTTTACAGTCCGCTGGGTCCTTTCCAGGTTTGTGGATTACTGAGATAGACGCCTGCAGCATCGAGCCAGGGATGGGGGCACCGTCCAAGAAGGAATTACACAACTTTAAAAGATGAGGAGCTAAGATTTTGCAAAATTTCTTATAATAGAAATTGGAAAAACCATCCAGGCCTGGTGCCTTGGCTGCCTTTAATGACTTCATTACCTCTAGGAGTTCCTCAATGGTAAAGTCTGCCTGTAGTGCGTCCCTCTCCTCTCTGGAGACTCTAGGCAAGTGAGCCTCTGCCAGGAACGTCTGCAATCGTGCTTTTGTGGCTGGCGTATGTGCCACCTTTGCCCCATCGTATAAGGTTTCGTAATATGTTTTAAACTCATTAACTATTTTTTTGGGGTCAGAGGTCAGATCCCCCTGTTTTGTTCGAATTGTCTGAATTTGGAAGACTTGGTTTTTGTCTCTGAGTTTATTGGCAAGTAGAGTATCTGGCCTGTTTGCTTTCTCAAAAAATTTCCGTTTAGACCATGTCAGCTCCTTTTCAGCACGGGAGGTTAGCAAGATATTAAGTTTAGTTTTTGTGTCTAGCAATTCCTTAAGGGTCTTTGCATCTTTGATACTTTTATGTCGAGCTGAGAGGACTGCCAATTCTGCTTGTAACTGAATGATTTTTTTGTCCTTCTCTCTCTTTCGCCTGCTTGCAATCCTTATGAGCTCTCCTCTCAGAGTCGCCTTATGGGCTTCCCACAAGGTAGCCTGCGAAGACACGCTTCCTATATTCTCCTGAAAGAATTCCCTGATTCGATCCCCTACATTTTGTGCAATTTCGGGGATTTTTAGTAGGAGCTCGTTGAGCTTCCAGTTCGCTCCTGGTCTGTCTAGAATAAAATCGGAACACCGCAGCTCTATCGGCGCATGATCTGACCACGAAATATCGTGGATACCCGTGTGGGAGATCTGTGAAACCATTCTACTGGATACAAATAGGTAGTCTATCCTACTATATCTGTCATGTGGGTGGGAGTAAAAAGTATAGCCTTTATCCTGACGGTGCTGTTCCCGCCAAATGTCTAACAGGTTATTGGATCTCAGTCCTTTATGCCAGGTGTGTCTGGTCTTTGAGTTGGATTTGCCGCTCGGGGTGCATCTATCTAATACTGGGTCTAATGTCTGGTTAAAATCGCCCCCCAGAATTACACATCCCTTCGCTATCTTCTGGAGAACGGAGAAGAACCTTTCCAGGAAAGCTTCTGTGCCTTCGCTTGGTGCATAGACATTTGCCAGTGTGATCTGCTGACCTCGTAATTCCCCGCATAAGATCAGGAATCGACCGTTGCTGTCTTTTTTGATGGTCTTAATCACTACGGGCAAACGGTCATGCAGTAGAATGGCTACTCCTCTTTTTTTTTTACTGGCTGAAGCTGAGAACCAGTTCTTAAACCGAAAGTCCATATATTTTGGGCAGCTAGATTTGGAGAAGTGTGTTTCCTGTAGCATAATTATGTCTGGGTCTGTTTTTTTATAATCCGTCATAGCTAGCCTACGCTTCCCTGGACTGTTAAAGATAAAAGCCTTTCACATTGTGTGAAATAATAGTGATCCCTTTACTCATGGTGGAATGACCAAACCTGTTCTCTTCTGTAATCACCTGACAGAGCCCATGGTGTCCGCGATGAAAGTGGTTGGCGCCTCTGGAGTTGGTTCCCTCTTTTAGTGAGCTGGAACTGCGACATGGGGATACAAAGGGAGACACATTGGGGAGACACAAAAATACACAACTTAACATTCATTCTAACTGGAACTAACTGTCCGGGGACTGGGCGAGAGCTAGCTCCCCCAATCTCCTTCTTTGCCCTTCCCAGACGTACAGCCCGGACGGAGTTCGGGATGGCCCTCCATCCCCCTCTCCCATCCTGCTTGGCTGGCCTAGTAGGGACTTTCATGGGCCGCCTGTGGGGTTCCTCCCCAGCGCCCATGTGGAGACTCATGTACAAGGCCTTCATGAGGGGCAGCACCCCTCCCCCCCCTCCTTGTCAGCATTGTTGAGTGGTGTAACGACCACCTTTTATTAATTAGGTTCTAACGTTTAACTTCAACTAGTAATTCCTAAACTGTAGTGTAGAATATCGAATGCCACTGTTTGCCCTTTTGCTCCTGTAGCTCATGTACCTTTTATGGTATGTGCCTCTGTGTGCTGCTTTTCCAATGTTAAGAAATGGCGTTTCCCGTGACTTGCTTTCTTTAATAATGCGCCTGTGACCCCTGGATCTAGCTGCTATTGGTTTCCCGGTTAACTGCCAAGGTGTATATCTGGGCCCTTCCTTCGTGTTTTTCCCCCCTCCCCTTCTTTATCTTTGCTCCCCTCCCCCCTCTCCGCCGTCCCCACCATCCCTCCCCCCTCCACCACGTCCATCTATCACCCCTACATCTGCAGTTCTGCACAGTGTGTAACGGGGGGGGGGGGGGAAGGGGTCTTCTTGTGCCTTTGTGTATTTAAACTGGAAAACTTTATTAAGTGTTCCTTGGGCCTTTTGCATCAGGGGTGAAATGTTCTGCACCCATCGGGATTATGCCGACCGTCCGTGCCGTGCATAAGACTTCTTCTTATAGCGGTGGTCACATCTATGTCTGTCTTGCAGCTTCTCCTTGTTTCCTGCTGCAATGCGCGACCCCTGCTTCTTCTCGCGGGATCACGTCTGTTGGTCTCGCGGCCTCCGGTGACGTCCTCTCCTTCCGTGCCTCTTCCAATATGGCGGCCACCCCACTTCCGGTGACGCGCTTCCGGGGTCCTCCATTTTCCCAGCCGGAGCCCGCGAAGAAGGATGTCTTCTTACCTGCTCTCATCCTGGGGTATGCTCTGCTTCCGGGAAGGCGCCACGCGGTCAACGCAGCCTCGCATCGCCATCATGGCCGCTATGCGTTTCAATTCCAGGCGCCATTTGTCTTTACAGGTAAGATAGATTATTTTGATAGGTCTTTTCCCCAGGGTTTTTGCGACTTTGGGATAGGAGTCGGACCAGGGTGTTGCTTTGGATATCGAGTTCTGTGCATCACGTCGGGCTCAGTCTATGATGGGACATTGTGGCATTGGCATATTCTAGGGAAAACCGGGTATGTTTAAACTTGGATTGCGGGTAACTTGAGGAGCTCACTGCATTTTCCTTCAGTCATCCGCATCTCGGTTTGACTTTGGGGAGCCTACTGTCCTCCATTCTGTGTCTTCCCGGGGCTCCTTTCTGAGACTGCTAGGTATGCCTTCTTTCACCCCAATTTTATTTAGAAAGTCAGTACCCTCTCCGATCTCCTTCATCGAAGTGGCCCTCCCGTTTCGTATGACCATTAGGCCAAACGGGAAGGTCCAGCGATATCTTATTGAGCGGTCCCTGAGTATTTTAGTCACTGGCTGCAGAGCCTGCCGCCTAGCCAGTGTGATAGGGGATAGATCCTGAAAGAGTTGAAGCGATACTTCCTCAAACCGACAGGAGCCCTCTGTTTTGGTCATTCTGAAGACCGCTTCCCTGGTTTTAAAATAGTGCATTCTTGCGATCACATCTCTCGGCTGCTCCGTTGCTACCGGGCGGTTTCTGAGGGCTCTATGGCAGCGATCCATGGCTAATTCTGCTTCAGGGAGATCCGGTAATATGCTCGCAAGCCATCTGGAGACAAACCCCTCCACGTCTGTGATGGCTTCGGGGATACCCCTTACACGTATATTGTTCCGTCTCTCCCTGTTTTCTGCATCCTCCTGTCTTTCAGCGATCTCTGTTATCTGGGCCTGCATATATGTTGCCCGCTTATCTGATTTTTTTATTTGCTTCGTTGCGGCCGCCATCTTATCCTCTAGGGCACCGGTCCGTTCCCCTAGACCTTGGATCTCTTTCTTGAGGTCCCGCAGCCCTGCATCGAACATGGCTTTCATGTCGAGGTATAAGCGGTCAAAGTCACCCCTTCGTACCGGCATCTGTGCCGGTCCCCCTTCACTGTCATTGTCTCGCTCTGAATCAGAGCCTGCGGCTGAATCTGGGGCTGATGCGGCCTCCGCACCCCGTGAGGTAGAGCGGCCGAGATATCTGCGCAAATCTCCTTCTTTTTTCTTTTTTGCGCTGAGTGGGGCCATCTCTGGTATTTGAGGTATGAAATACTAGTTTTGCGGTATTTTAATAATCGATTTTGTGCTTTCTAGCTGTGTAATTGTATGAGGTGGGGGACGGAGCTCTAGTTTATGCTACCATCCTCTCCAGCCTCGCGCATGCGCCTCTCATTTCTATGCATTTTTATGGTGTTTCGTCGGGTTTTCATTTCAAAGTGTTTATTAAAACTTTATTATTTTTATTTTGAATGTGACCATTTGCGGCTGACCACACTGAGGGATTAAGCTATTTTTGGCTTCCATTGAGATGACACCTGTAGTGTTATCTACCTTGAGTGGAACTATTGGGGGCTTTATGTAATCCTTGTGATTATTTGTGTGTTTCATGCTATTTCCTTTCTCCATGCGGGTAGTTTATGTTTATGTTGTGGCTGCTTGTTTGGCGAGCGACGTGCTCTTTGTGTATTATAGTGGCTACAGTAACTCACAGCAAGAAAATGACACCGGTTAATGTAGTGCTGCCTAGCAATGCTATGTTGTTCCTTGTACCTAGCAGCAAGAAAGGAGGGAGAGGGAGAAGGTGGTAGGATACATTTCAATGCACCAACAATTAGTTGAAATGTTACAAGCTTTCAAACCTCTCAGAGTGCTTCATGGGGTAGGACCCCGAGAGGTTTGAAAGCTTGTATCACTACTTGTTGGTCCAATGAAATGTATCCTACCACCTTCTCCCTCTCGCTCCTTTGTTACTACATGGAAGGAAGGACCAACGCGGCCCCCACCCTTCTTTGCTTTTTGTATCTAGCAGAAATAAGTAGAATGATCTATTTTAACAGCAAGCAGAGTATACTGCTGTGGAGATGCCAAATTCCTCTTCACAATTCGTACAATGCTGACGCAGAAGAGAAGCGATGCTTTGTGACAGAATGCCATGTACAGGAAGCACTGTCTATCGCTGCGATACTCGCGCTTAAGACAGAAATATCAGTACTACTTTGAAATAAAATGTGGCATAACACAGAGATGAAAGGATTACGGCAGTCACCATCCTAATTCATTTTGATGGTTTTAACAAGTGTAGAAATGCAAGTAAAGGCTTGATTTGAGAATGAAAGAAACCCTCCAGCCTCCCATGTAAATAGTACACGATGAGTCATTTTTTAGTGATCTTTACATTTCTGTAATAAATTACATTTTGTTTTAAGTGTTGTTTAATTAATTGGAAAGTTAAAATATTGGGCATCTCGTCTTGACAATAGTGTAATATACAGTCTCTGTTTAATGCCTCTGTTTTATTATCTTTACATTAGTTGCGTTTATCAGAGGGTTACAGGCCCATCCGACACCTAACCTTTTTGATGATGCAGATCTCAGATTTTCTTAATAGAAAAACATATAACGTATATTTAAACAGTTGCCACCCTACATAAGCGCGCGTAACATGTGACAACAGCCAGTGTTGTTCAAGGAATGTTCTCTGGTCAAAGTTGATCTGACAATTGTTTATCTGTTTTTGAACATTGTTGAAGTTGGATGTGGCGCAAAGAAATCGAATCGAATACTTAGAATGGAAATATTGAATGTGAGAGCTTTATTTACGTTGCAGCTACAGTAGGCACAATGTGTGAATCCAGGCGCCAGGAATGCCACGATATCTTATATGATGTTAACATTATAAAGAATAAAGCTCTACTTGTAAATGAATCGTAATATAGTTTTGCAATGTGGGCATCACCCACAGTACAAACCACAGGTGGGGCAACTCCAGTCCTCAAGGGCCACCGGGCAGGTCAGGTTTTGCAGGATATCCCTGCTTCAGCCCTAGTGGCTCAATCAGTGGCACAGTCTTTGACTGAGATCCAGATTATGCCACCGGTGCTGAAGCAGGGATGTCCTGCACACCTGACCTGTTGGTAGCCCTTGAGGACTACAGTTGGCCCACCTGCCAGCACAAACCTTAATTATTGTTACTGAATAATGCTATAACTAATACAACTGTAAGTTGAGCATTTATTTTTTATTTTTTTATTATTGCACTTACGCTTTTATTACACTGTTTTAATAGTTGTCTCGGCCTGGAGTTCTGCCAACCGGATCAAGAAATGCCAGTCAAATGCCAAAACATTACATTGATTGCTGTGATAGAAGATAGTTATTTCTTGAACGCCCGAGGCAAAAGCAGTTCATCGAGAAAGTAGAACCTACTCTGTCATCTGCTTGAAAAGTGATTTCATGTGCAGTGTTAAGCCTCAGAGGGCCGACGTCGCTATAGATAGGCTGAGCAGAGAGAAAGGCAGCTGAACATGTTGATTGTTAGCTGCAGGCAAAGATTCTCTATGGTACTTGTACTTAAAGTAGGATTGTGTGGCTCACATGTAAGACAAGGCGGTATTGTAAGGGAAATTGAACATTTTAGTATTTAATATTATACTGATGTTGCGGTTGTGGGTTACTCCGGTCAGAGATTAAACGGAAAAAAATGTAAGCAATTGATCGCTGTAATCTATTTTCAAATAAACATTTAGGCGAGTGCAATCTTCCTGGACATATTTTAATATTTTCTGTTGAAAAGCAACTAAAAATGCCACTTGGGAACACATTCACGTCTCAACACAGGTCCGCAACCCTGCCTTTACCCATTCTCTCTTAGGCTGCACTTATAGTGCCGGCGACGCGACCGTCGCGTCAAAACAACGGCATTGTCGGCGGCGGCGACAAAGCGACGGAGCGACAGTGCTACCAAAAATCTGGTAGTCGCTAATATTTGATTTTTCTCGGCGACGGTCTCCCCTTGCGGCCAATCAAAGGGCTTCTCCGTGCCTCTGCCCTCCCCCTTTTATGACATCACTGGCCTTGTAGCCAGTGACGTCGCCTAAACTTAAATTATAACTTTCGCAATGGCGACGGGTGACGTCATCGGTCACGTCGCCGGCACTATAAGCGCAGCCTTAGCGTACACTGCTTCCACTGCAGCCAGGGATTCTGGGTAATGGCATGCAAATGAGCACAGTGTTACTTTTTGTTTCTTGTCCATTTTAACATGCCACATTACGCAGCTTTTTGAGCCTGGGTTCAAGAAGTGCAGAGCCAATAACCCTTCTCACAGACAGTTGTTACGACCTATTGAAGAAAGAAAGCATCTGAAGTTTTAAAGCCTTAGAACACCTGTGTATAATTGTAATATTTGATTATTGGTGGATATAACAACCTCCAGCGCTTCATTTCTTGTTCCAGACCTTCCTGTCAAAATTAAAAACGGTAAAAAGTTCACCAGCAGCAACGAGACTGAATTGCAACTTTGCCATTCCCAGCAGCTCCACTGCACATCCTCCTAGTTATTTCATGCATTCTGCTTCTATTAGCTGCATTTTACCATCTTTTCTTGAATTATCTGAGGGACAGCGCGGCCGTTTGGCTTCTGTAGCCTGGATTGCTACCTGATCCTTATAAACGTCATTCCTACTTATTAAACTTCAAAAGGGTCTTTTTACCGTTCAATTACCCGAGAAAACATCATTCAAAAAAAAAAAAAGGTGTAAGTGCTGAGTCCATAAGCCTTTAAAACCGCTCCTACAACACCTCATGTTATGTAGAAGAATTCTCCTCCTGGTAATTACGTTGGGGTAGAGGCAGAAAGGCAGGTCGCACACACAGTGCTGGACCTTTCTATCATCTTTTCTCACGGAAAGGAGTTTCTGTAACCTGCAGAGGATTTGAAAGTCCGCCGCCCCTGGGCGCTTACATGTGTCGGCCGCCTCCTTGCTGTCACCCTCTATCTCCTTTGGAACCCCAGCCGGACGTCACGAACGTGACGGCACACAGCGTCGCGTTGCCATGGTAATGCGACATCATGACGCCATTTGACGTCGCGACGCCATGGCAGTGAGACGCCATGTGACGGCCCGTTGGGGTTGTATGTATGTATGTCTTTATTTATATAGCGCCATTAATGTACACAGCGCTTCACAGCCGTAACACACGTGATAATCATATAAATAACAAATAATACAGATAACGCATAAGGGGAAGAAGCGCTCCAGACATAAAAGTAACATTTAGGAAAAGGAGTCCCTGCCCCGAAGAGCTTACAATCTAATTGGTAGGAGCTACTCATATGCTTCGTTAAGCAGGTGTGTTTTTAGGTGGGTCTTAAAGGTGGATAGAGAGGGTGCTAGTCGGGTGTTGAGGGGAAGGGCGTTCCAGAGGTGTGGGGCAGGGTTCCAAAGGAGATAGAGTGGGCGGCCGCAAGGATGCGGCAGGACACATGTGAGTGCATCCCCTTTAGGTCCGATAGGCCAGAGAGCGCGGCAAATGCACATGGGGCAGAAACTTTTGCCGCCCCCAAACGTTGCCGCCCTAGGCACGGGCCTAATGGGAAATCCGCTACTGTCTATACCGACAGAAGCTGTATAACAGGGGTCTCAAACTCACTCAGTCCCCAAGGGCCACCAGCAGGCCAGCTTTTATGGATATCCCTGCTTCGGCTGAGCTACTGATTGAGCCACCTGTGCTGAAGCAGGGACATCCATACAAGCTGGCCTGTTGGTAGCCCTTGAGGACTGAGTTTGAGACCCCTGGTGTGTAAAGACACAGCATGTTCATTATTAGGCCCAGATCAGACAGGATGCTATGCGACGTGCGCGCTTATGCGCGCGCGCTTACGTGCGCGTGCACTTTTGTCACTCTTTGAGGCTAGTGGATGACAGTTGTCACACTAAAAACTGCTTATGGCAGCAAACTACAGCGTTGACGCTGCGACATTTTGCCGCTGCAACCCAAATTGAAATTTGGGGCTGCAGTCGCGTCACGTGAGCTTGTTCAGCCAATAAAGGCGAACCAGCTCTGTGACATGTTCGTTACGCCCCCCCCCTCCGCCACACCCCCAAACGCCGCGACCCAACTCCTGCAGTTTGAGCACAGATCGCTGGACTGCAGGAGCGCGCGGCGGAGGTGCGCACGCAAGCAAGAGTGCGGACATAGCAGCCTTTCTGAGTTCTGCCTTAGAGATCGTTTTTAAACTGCAGGAATAATATGTCTGCGTTTAATTCCATATAAAAAAAAAAATCAACTTGTTAAGTGGAATATTATTTTGGCTTAGTGGTGTTATTTTTTTATGCTAATGCTCAAAAAATACTATAACAAGACTTTTATGTATTTGTTTGGACGTAAGTGGAAAACATCACTAAAAGTCCACCCTGAAGCCTTTAAAAATGGCAGGTATGTAGAATGTCTTATTGACATTTGATTTACATTTATCAGAATAATGCATTGTGTCATTTGCTGCTAATGTAGGCACAGAGTCTGACAAAACTCTTTTGGGGGTTATTCGTAAAGCTGTGATAGTGCCGATCGGGTGTCACGGGCAGGGCTGGAGTGGCTGGGGCAGGCTTGCAGGCGGGTAGTGATGGTCAGAAAACAGGCTAGGGTCAGGGTTGGATAGAGGCAAGCAAAAAGTGAGGTCCGAAAGTGTCTGGTACACAGCAACAGCAAAGACACAAAGAGGCCACAAGCTTGTCATACCGGAAAAAAACACAATAAACAGACAATGAGGAACAGGAGGATTATATAGGGAAGATGAGGGAAAGCTGCCAGTGGCCAAGTAATCAGCAGTCTTCAGACAGTTCTTAACAAAGAACAGCAGCAGTTGTCAGCAGCAGTGGTCAGTAGCAGTGGTCAGTAGCAGTGGACAGTAGCAGTGGACAGTAGCAGTGGTCAGTAGCACTGGTCAGTAGCAGTGGACAGTAGCAGTGGTCAGTAGCAGTGGTCAGTAGCAGACTGGGAGAACTCCAGACTAGGAAGGAGAATGACCAGGGTTTAAGGCCTACCAGGGACACCTTCTGACATTGGGCACTATTGCAAGGGAACTCAGATAGATGTACATTTTCGCAGTAAACTGTAAGCAAAATAGAGCAGCGCATCAAGACGCAGATTTGTTGGTGTTGATACATTAACCTCTAACCGAGGGAATTGATTCGCAGTGTTTCCATAAATAGAAATCACTTGAAAGCAGAAGCACTGTATACGGTTAATGTCTGTAGCCAGTAAGTAAGCAGTAAACACACCATACAACGTGACGACTTATTGATCTATGCTTCAGTTTCCATTTGGACCATTTTTGAGGATGGCCAACAACAGACACCCTTAGAGATTCTCTTTCAGAGATACACTGTAAAAAAAAAGCAAAATACAGAGAAAACAGTGTAAATATAAATACAATAATTAAATAATTCATGAGCATTGAATATGTATGAGAATATATATTAGAGGATATACAGAATAGAGCATGTTCAAGCCATACTGCAATGTAAAAGTGTATTGTATCCAAAGACCTACTGTATAAGATACTGTATTGGCCACTGCTCAATAAGTGGTTACAGGTGGTGGGTACAAGGGATGATCCTGTGACATTTAGGGGCTGTGTCCTTAGAAGAATTCTTGTCCGGGAGAAACAATATGGCTCTTGGGGTCAGCCTCATTAAACACACATACACTGTACTTGTTTTTTGGGGGTGGGGAATGGTTGCTGCTTTGAAGGATGGACGCGTTCCACAAGAAGTTGTATCTGCAGAAGTAATGGGAGGTGGGGGGGGGGGGGTCTCTCCACAACATTGTTTTTGTACATAGACTTACTAATTGGGGCTATATCAGGGGTGGGCAACTCCTGTCCTAAGGGGCCCCCAACAGGTCAGATTTAAGGATATCCCTGCTTCAGCGCAGGTCGAAGACTGAGCCACCGATTGAGCCACCTGTGCTGAAGCAGGGATATCTGTAAAACCATGACCTGATGGTGGCCCTTGAGGACTGGAGTTGCCCGTCCCTGGTCTTTATCCTATACACTTCCGTTTATCCATCTGTTTTACAGAAATAACTGTGCTTTTGCCCAATTTAGCTTTCTGTTATAAAGGGCTATTTATCAAAGTTTCTCATTATATTCTCTATTATTTGTAATTGACGTATTGCTTTGATCAGCGTTGTGCTGCTTTTTTTGTGTGTGTGCTCTTCTTTTGTTTGATACATAAACCCCAAAGTCTAACTGTACTACTTTGTCCTGCTATGTACATTATAAAGAGGCAAGCCAAGCGGGCACATGCTTTTATTTATTTATTTTAACATAGGATTGAAGGGGAGGGTGGTCCCCACGGAGCTGAACCCTATTAATTTCCGGACCCCCTGCTTCCGGAGATACACACCTCCGCACGGGGTGTCGGGAGCCACTCCGGCTCGCTAGCAAGGATCACGTGATAGCCGCTTGTGGGCCAATAGGAAGCCGTCATTGCATCCGAGGCGACGTCCTATTGGCCCACGTGCCTTTGGGAGTTGTTCGGAGGTAAGTATCTCCAGGAAGCAGGGGGTGCCCGGTGCCGAAATTAACGGGGTTCAGCTTCGGAGACCCCCTGTTTCAATTCTATGTTACAAAAAAAATGTTTTGTCCGTTGGATTGCTCCTTTAAGCCTTTTTTCTGTGGTATTTTTTGTATGCAAGGAACAGCCAAAAATGGGATATTACTAAAGCACAACTTGCACCCCGATAACTGTCACCCATTAAACATTTGAAGGGGAATATGTCAGGGTGACAGTTTGCCCCATAACAAGCACAGAGACAAATATTTGGTGTTGCTAAAATTTGTACTAAAGACATATGTGGCAAATGTTTTCTTGCAAGAGATGGAGTCGGGTCCTGGCCCGCCAAATAAAAGGTGAACGGTTCTCCTTCCCGGTGTCGTTACTGGAAAAGGGGGTTCCTGTAGGGGATATTATCTGCCTCCGGCAGCTACCCTACAGGATGCAGGCGCTGCACCAAGGAAGTACTGATATGTCCCGTTGCTATTCCCACTACCACCGCTGAGACTCAGACTTCCTGGCACACAGCAGGTGAGCTAACCAGCACCAGAGCACACGTAACATGCACGTCTCCCATATGAGGGGTGGGGGGGGAGAGAGGGTGTTACACTGGTATTATAGATTACTTGTGATATAAATTGACTATTTCCGATTACCTTTACCACGCACCACAACGGCCTTCTAAGGCACTTCACCCAGTGTGTGTGGCCATCTCCCCCCCCCATCTGGAAAGATTAGATGATATATAAAACACAAAAACGATAAATATAGATAGAAGTGATATATATATTATTTATATATATATATATATATATATATATATCTATCTATAGAAATAACTAAGTGCGCAATTTAAAACAATATAACAAGAAAATGTATCAATGGATGCTGCCACAGTGTTAAAACTATACACAATAGTAATGAATAAATGTAAAAGGTGAAAACACAGGCGCAAACAATGATAAGTATATACCGTAACAGATTATCAGGGAAAAAGACTAGGGACAATTGACGAACCAATAGATGATGACTCTGAAAAAATAAGAAAGAAGCAAAATATGGTGAAGTACGCTTGTATTCTTTAACTGCGCAAAAGATAGAAGCTACTTACAAAGTAGCAGGTATAACAGGCATGTAGGATATACACAATCCTGTCCTCACTGCTGATCTGTGTGGCGGTTTGTCCTAGCTCCACGTGGAATGCCGAGACCCCGCGCGGTGTATCAGATGCGTCCGCGGCTGCCTCCAGTTTCTTCCTTGCGATCCCTCAAGTCTCGCGAGACTGCGAGCGTGACGTCAGCGTGTTATTTATTTATTTATTTATAAAATGTTTTACCAGGAAGATTACATTGAGAGTTGCCTCTCGTTTTCAAGTATGTCCTGGGCATAGTTAATATGACAAATAATACATGGTTACAAATACAGTTACATAAATGAACAGTGTATACATTATATACAATACATTGCATGCACAGTTAGAGAAGATGTATATTATAGGCTTATGTAACAGTTACAGACCAGATTAAAATGTGAGACGGCCTTAGTTTTGAAAGAACTTAAGCTGGTGGTGGATATGAGAGTCTCTGGTAGGTTGTTCCAGTTTTGGGGTGCACGGTAGGAGAAGGAGGAACGGCCGGATACTTTGTTGAGCCTTGGAACAGTCTTTTGGAGTCTGATCTCAGGTGATAGGTGCTGCATGTGGTAGGGGTGAGGAGCTTGTTCAGGTAGCTGGGTAGCTTGCCCAGAAAGTATTTGAGGGTGAGACAGGAAAGGTGAACTTTGCGCCTAGACTCGAGTGATGACCAATCTAGTTCTTTGAGCATTTTGTAGTGATGTGTGTTGTAGTTGCATTGGAGAACGAAACGACAAATTGAATTGTAGAGGGTGTCAAGTTTGCCAAGGTGTGTTTGGGGTGCCGAGCCATATACTATGTCTCCATAGTCGATAATTGGCATTAGCATCTGCTGTGCAATACGCTTTCTGACCAGCAGGCTTAGGGAGGATTTGTTCCTGTAAAGTACCCCTAGTTTGGCATAGGTTTTGGTTATCAGGGTATCAATGTGCATCCCGAATGTTAAGTGGGAGTCAAACCATATGCCCAGGTATTTAAAACTAGTAACAGGAGTTAGGGTGGTGTTGGATCCGTTGACGGGGAAAGTAGGCGGATATTGTCCAGCAAATGGAAATAGCAATAATAACAGATAGTAAATGCTGACAGTCCAGAGAGTTAAGGAGAACTTATGAAACAAATATTTCAGCCTCCACCCTACGCGTTTCGTCTTGGTTTAAAGACTTAATCAGGGGAAATCATATATATTATTATAATTATATATATATTATATTTTCCTGGGGCAAAATAACTACACCGTATGTATCAAAGAAAAAAAGACCCTTTGAAATCAATAGTATTTGTTTCTTTGGTGCATCTTGTGCTGCAGAATTGCTTCACTTTTGCCTTGATACAGTACATATGTCCTTTTTGCTTTTGTTCTTTGCTAATAAAGTCATTTGAATGCAATCAATAGCTAAACAGACCCAAGAAAATAAAAAGCAGATTTTGTTTTTCTCCGGAAACAAATGAGAACAAATATCACTTTAGAGTGAAGAAATCTTTCTAAGTAACCTGATAATATTGCTGAGTTTTCTTTTTGTAGGACACATCCTTCCTGGAGCGCGCTCTTGCACTGACTGTATTTGCAAGATAATATGCACTGACTGTTTGCAACATGTTCTGAACTGGAAATAAAACATGGTTATTAACCGTCACCTCTTCCACAGTCACAGAAAGTGTCAGTGACAAGAGCGCACCATCTGAATCAGCACCCACAGTATTGTGAATGTACCACAACATGGGGAGTGCGCTAATATAGCAATAATAAATATTAAAGTGTATATATAAAACTTAAATATAAATAAAGGGAATATAAGTAGAACTGTTGCAGCATAAATAGATTTAATATGCAAAAATTATATAAAACATTTGCTCAAGGTAAATGAGTGCAGTAGCAAAGTGAACAAATTAAAACTGTGATTATATTAACGTGATTATATTAAGTGTTTGATCACATACAAAAATAAATCTACTAAGAGGGAAAGTGAAAAAATGAGTGTTAAACACGCACACGGACCTCTGGATTCATGTGCTGCTCTTAAAGACAGACGGACCGGTCTGTAAATTGGAACAGTGCATGTGCAGGTAGAAATGGGCGAAACTGTCAAAATGCGTTGTGCAGGATTTCCAGAGCTTTCCATGTAAAATCCGTTCCGCGGTGCAAAGTCCGTTCCGCGGTGCAAAATTCGTTAAAATCCATTCCGCGGTGTAAAATCCGTTCCGCGGTGCAAAAACCGCTCCGCGGTGCAAAATCCGTTCCGCGGTGCAAAATCCGTTCCGCGGTGCAAAATCCGTTCCGCGGTGCAAAAAACGTTCCGCGGTGCAAAATCCGTTCCGCGGTGTAAAATCCGTTCCGCGGTGCAAAATCCGTTCCGCAGTGCAAAATCCGTTCCGCGGTGCAAAATCCGTTCCGCGATTTGTTCCAGTTTCAATCTGTGCGGATTAATCCAAAACTGCCATTTGGATTCAATCCACTGGGGGATTTAACATCCAGTCCACGGATTTAGCAAACCACTGGTGGGTTTTTAAGAATCCGACCCGTGGATGGGATTGGTAAACATCCTCCGGCGGATTGCGGAATCGCCGTCTTTCGAGACCGATCCACGGAAATCCGCGGACTGAACTGGCCGGTCTGCGGCGGATCCAGACCCGCCCCCCAGAAATGTGCGTGTCTCTATGTGCAGGGGATATAAATTGCGCGCAGGTACAGACACGCGAGATTATTCTGACACAAATAATACCACAGAATTAAGGATGCGAGACACGTGGGTCAGATATTTCCCAGCGATTGTTCTTGAAGTGGTTTAAAAAAAAATATATATATATATATATATAAATATAACATTTTTTTTAAAATCTGTCACAGAGTAGAAAAATAAATAAAAGGAACTTACTTTGGGTCCTCGTTTATATATATATATATATATATATATATATATATATATATATACAGTGGTCGACAAATCACCAAAAAATCTACTCGCCACCTAGTACCACACGTGTGCTGCTTGGGCCAATAGGAGCTCGCCACGATGTTAAATCCACTTGCCCGGGGCGTGCAAATGTATAGGTTTGTCGAACACTGTATATATATATATATATTGTAATACAGGAACACCTGGCAGCCATTTTTTGTTGCTTTGATATGCTGGATGGCTGCAGAGTGCTCCGTAAACAAGTCCCATGATGCTTCAGATGCCCAGTTTGCAAAAATGATACACGTCCACAGGTTCCAGTTGCTGGGTAGAATAACCCAGGCGCCCAGACACCGGGCTTTCTGCAAGGTTTCCTCTGGGGCCCATTCCTTAAACTGCTATCAAACAAATGCAAAATCGCCTTTAAAAATGGAAATCAGATTAAAGCACATTTTTTAGGGCGTTTATGATTTATTCTGTAAATGTTGGTAAAAATGAAAACTTCAAGTTAAAGCTACACACATACTTACATTCCCCCCCCTTTTTCTTCTTCTTATTTGTGTATGTGAAGCATGTGACAATGTATCATTCTACTTCCTTACCTACGCTGCCAATCGTTTGGTGCTCCTGTTATAAATCTGTAAAAATACTGATTGTGTGCCTAACGTAATGGCCGCCTAACATTTCAATCAATCCTTCAGTCAGTGTAACTCAGCAGCTACTGTACAATGTATCCTTATAATATAAAATATATGACCCCCACCCTTGCCCACTAACCAAGCAAATTTAGCTAACTAATGTACAGCGCCCTGGATTAGGGCACTATATAAATGTTGTAATAAATAAATATTACTAAAGCAACATTTACTACTGTTACAGTTTACAGCTCAAACTGCTGGGAACATTGGCAACAAATAATCCCAAACAGGAAAGTGTTGCAAAAGTCTTGCACTGCTGGGGAGGTGGGCTAAAGCCTGCTGTAGAAAAGAGAGGACGCTTTAAAACTCATTAAAAATGGCATTAAAACAAATGCAGTAAGTATGATCTAATGCTGCAGAACTGATTTATTTTTTAGAAAACCATATAAGGTTTCACATGTTTTGCTGCTTTAATGAGTGAAACTTTGCTATTAGCGCCCCCAGTGTAAAGTGTAAAATAAAAAGGAATGTAGTCCTCAATCACTTAGTTTAGTATAGCGCTGACATCCGTTCAACGTGTTCCTCTCATGTACAATCTTCTTACCGGTGTATTTTTCCATATTGTTAGCATCTTCTCCCATTTTATTCCTAGGCAAAGTATCAGACTCGCCGGCCTGCCATACTGTGGGTGATGAAATGTTGTTCACGGTTTGACGAGCTTCTGTAAATATTGGGCACTCTGAGGGAAATTACTAAAGTTATTTGCACTGCGATTTTGCATTAACTGCCATTGAATCCCGGCATATGGCCCATATTTGCTAAATGGTGCTATTCCGTCAGTCATCTTCTGGCACTGGTACAGTAAGGGGTGTGTGGCATAACGCTACTTAGTAACGATTGTAAAGATAAGACTTTTCATAGTAACAAAATAACAGTATGTCTCACCTGAAAACAAAAACATTGTATTCAGGTTCTAAACAGGGCTGGGCAACTCCAGTCCTCAAGGGCCACCAACATGTCTGGTTTTCAGGATATCCCTGCTTCAGTGCAGGTGGTTCAATCAGTGGCTTAGTCGAAGTCACTGATTGAGCCACCTGTGCTGAAGCAGGGATATGCTGAAAACCAGATCCGTTGGTGGCCCTTGAGGATTGGAGTTGCCCGCCCCTGTACTAAACAAAAGCACAGGCAGAACACCATACCTACATCAACCCGATGTGCAATACATGCAGAATGGCACCAACCCATCCATTTGTACATCACAAGTCTCATTTATATATTTACCTTCTGTTTTACTGTCTGCAAATGGTACGAGAAAGGAAACTCCCGTTACATTGGTTTGCTGCCATCATCAACAGAAACCCGAAAATGGCACGAGATGCAAGTGGTATTTTTTGTCCTTTAAACAAATAAATCTGTATCATTATCCCGTTGACAAAGCCGCTCCCGCCCCCCGCTTACTTTCCTGGGTTCTGCACGGCTCCTTCTTTTCTCTGATGCCGCTTACTTTGTCCCAGTATTTGCGTTGCTTTGGTACAGTATTTTCTGCCACAGTTTGCCGGGCAGGTCTGAAGAAGTCTCTGAAATGTGGACTCTTTTTTCTTTTTAGCGGCAGTAGGTGCCATTGTGTGCCAGCGGCAACAGCACTTCCATGTGTCAAACGCAGCGGCGACCGGTGAGTACTGCAATGTAGGATATGCTGGAATAATGCTTAGCAATAGTATTTATATGTATATGTCTCACATCTACACGTTTTTCACTGTTATTGGAGTGAGTGGCGACAGGCAGCTTAACTCAATATATCAAGCAAGGTAAGCTTATTTGCTGAAGTGTTTATTTAGGGGCAACACCAAAAAGGTATTGAGGGGAAAACACTTGGGCATGCGAGCAATGGAGGGGAAAGGGAGCTAGGAAGGCAGTAGGATAATGCTAGGTAATGGGGTGCCTAAATAACAGGGATAGTGCAAGATATATAGGGATACGTACATTTCAATAACTTTACCAGAGGAGCAGGAGAGGTGACTGCTGGATCTACAAGGGAAAGCATGCTAGCCTGGGCAAGCAGGAAATAAAGCTAGGACTATGCCAACTAGCAAGAGGAGGAAGGGGCAGCCCATCGTACTGAGAAAAGGCAGGGGGGTTGCCAAGGCAACTGGCTGAGAAGCCAACAAGAAAGTTACATTTGTTGCAACAATACACCGAGGAGTAATGGCTGCCTCAGAACTAGGAAAACATACAGAGAGGGTCCAGGACACAAGGCAACGAGGTCAGCTGCACAAGGGGTCATTTGCCATTAACCCTAGAGGTGCCTGCAAAAGGGGATAACCCTAATAATAAACCTCAATGTTTGTCCAGTATGGCCAACCAACATTACACTTCCGTGCTTGAACCTCCCAATCAATTGGAAGTAAAATATACAGTCAGATCTTTCATTCATAGGCAAATTATTGCCTTTAAAGAAAAATAAACCAATGGGCGTTTTTTTTCTTTTAAGTTGACAACGTAGAGAAGTAAATAGTAATATTTCCAGTCTTATTAGTGGTTATTTGTAGCGTGCGTTATTTGCATGTCGTGAACAGGTAAATAGTAATGAGTTACCTTCTGTAGTCCCTCTTCCATAAACGGTTATTTTTTTCTTTTCCATTGCTTGTTTTACCATTTCATAGTAAATTGAAGCAGAATGTGTTCACTACCAGATTCTAAATATACCAGACCCTTAAAATGTCCAATCTGTATTTTGTCTCTTATAAAAAGCAGCAATCAGCTCCAATATACACCCACAAAGTTTGTATTAGGTTGATTATTCTTTCCATAAGAATAACCAAACATTTTCCAAACTTTCCGAGAGATAAAGGAGATGAGATTATTTTTCATTCATTTAGTTATTGGGCGTCCATTTTAACACCAGCCCTGGGTCCTTGTGTTCATGGGCTTGGTATCTCAGGAAGGAAAACACCAGGAAGATACCAGAAACAGGTTTTAAATGAGTGGGACCAGCACACTGTTTTTGTAGTTCAATTGCTGCTTGAATTATTGCTTAGTGGAAGGATATCAACCTTAGTGTAGTGTTATGCGGTATTTAATATCTAGCTCCCAATATTTACGTTATTACTTTAAAGCAGGGGTGGCCAACTCAAGTCCTCAAGGGTCACGAACAGGTACGTTTTTAAGTATATCCCTGCATCAGCACAGGTGGCTCAGCCGCTGACTGATCCACTGACTGAGCCACCCGTGCTGAAGCAGGGAGATCCTTAAAACCTGATCTGTTGGTGGCCCCTGTGGACTGGAGTTGTCCGCCCTTGGGTTAACGCATTGGACATACTTGGTGAGCTAGATCACAGCTGCAATAAAACTGGGAATGTGCTTTGCTCTGTTTGTGATCTATAATGTTCTGCTGTGGAATGTGTGAAAACAGGACACTCCTGTAAAAATAGCCCCGTGTAATTCAGATTGCTAGTTGTGTTATTATATGGGTCGTTTTAGCCTAGAGTTATTGCCAGTATATTAGAGAGCAATTATATGGTTATTTAAAGGCGAGGATGCATCGTTACTTCAGCACAGTGCGTGGACATGTTACCATGTGTCAAGTACTGTAAATCTTTACTTTCAGGCCATCCTGGTACTTGCGTGAAAAAAGGTCAACTGTGAAATAAAATCCATGAAATCATAATCTATTCAAGCTGTTCCAAGCTGTGTTGTGCTTGCAGTTTAATGATGAGTGATACCGATACAGCCTTTTATACCAGCACACGCTCTCTATCAGATATTCTAGATGTATAGAGAAACGACCCTAATATTCTCATTTGTTAAAGTCATAATATGGTACAAATGGGACCTACGATGGCGTGTTGAAATGGCCAGCAGGACCATAGTTTGGTTGTAACGTACCTGTAGTTTTGACCTACTGTAGTTGAATGTTTATTCTAGTACGCGTTGTTGAGAACTCAAAGCTGGCTGTGCTGTATGACGTTGTGGTTTTATATTTATATAGCACTCACAGGGAACTACAGAACAAATACGGTTGCCTTATGTCGGGGGTGGGAAACTCGAGTGCACCAGGACCACCAACATCAGGTTTTCAGGATATCCCTGCTTCAGCACAGGTGGCTCCATCAGTCCCAGTCTTGGCACAGGTGGCTCAATCAGTCCCTGCTTCAGCACAGGTGGTTCAATCAGTGGCTGAGCCACTGATTGTGCTACCTGTGCTGAAGCAGGGCTATACTGATAAGCCAACTAGTTCACAATGTGCATACAGGCTCTAAGTAAATGCGAGATGATTTTGCTAGCTATAACGAGCTTACAGTAAGCAGTGCAGAGGCAGATAATCTGATGAAATGGAATGTAACATTTACTAAAGGGCGTAAAGTGTTAGGGAACCTCATCTTTTCCCCCGAAGCGCCACTGGACTTCCGGGATCACGGCTGCATGTGTCACGCCCGTCCATATGAAGCTCAGATGGAACAGCGAACACAATCTCCTGCTAGTAAACATGCAACATTCCCATGACATGAGGGGCTTCTCATGACTTAGTCTCGGTCTTATTGCATTAGGGGTTGTGGGAGTAAAAAGATGGGACCTGCAGCCAACCAATAGGAAGCCTCGATCCTGTCTGTGGCAGCTTTCATATTGGCGGACGGGGACCTCTGGGATTTGCGACCAATTTGATTTCCAGAATGGCAACTAGGGGGTCCCCAGAACCTAAATATAGAGCAGTTCAGCTGTGGAGGACCCCACGGTTTGAATTCTTGAAACAGAATGTACTAGAAGGTGGGATCGCTGCTGTAATGGAAAGGGCCAACCAGATCCTGACGTTTTCTGTGTTTATAGGACTTTGGGGAGAATGTCCATCCTATTTAAATAGAAGGAGAAAGTATTTTGCGCCTCCTTACCTACGAGGGGAAGGGGGGAAGTTCTCTGTAGTTCCTAACATACCGTGTCATTCGGGAGTAGGCGACGGGCTCCACCAAGCCTCTGTGATAGAACCGGATTAACCAGCTGTGCACATGGTAATCTTTCGCACCTGTTAAATATTCAGCCATACTGCTGTCTTCCTAATACTCCAAATTAAAACGCCCTCGCTAGGTGTGAAATGACGGGGAAACCAATTAGTTTCTTCTCGGCAGACACATTTATCAGACCAACCCAAATATGTTGATGGAAGTTATATCCGATGCTCCCAAGACAATGCGCTCATATCAGACATCTTTCACCAGGCATATTTCCTGAAACCGGTTTTACACACCGTTTATGATGTTTTATCATAGCCTTTAAAAAAAAAAAAATAATACTACTTAGAGTTATTGAATGAAAACAGCATAAAAGCAAGGCCAACTGTGTTAAGTTATAGCGCATTATTTGATGACATTATATATTAAAGCACGGGTAATCAACCCTAGTCCTCAAGAGCAACCAATAGGGCAGGTTTTCAGGATATCCCTGCTTCAGCACAGGTGGCTCAAACCGTGACTGAGCCACTGATTGAGCTACCTGTGCTGATGCTGGGACTGATTGAGCCACCTGTGCTGAAGCAGAGATATCCTTAATACCTGACCTGTTGGTGGCCCTTGAGGACTGGAGTTGGCCAGCCCTGGTCTAAAGTGTCACTGTTTTTAAAATCTATCCTGCTTTACTTTTTCGGATTTCCTACTTTTGTCCTATTGTCTATCGCATTCCATGAGATTTTTGTGGCTTTACTTTCTCCATGTTTTTCCGTATTTCATATTTGTGCCGATCTTTTTATTGGATATGAAAGGATATAAATCATATTATAACAATGTAAACGTAGATAAGCTAAAGTTCTATATCAAAACCAATGGGAACAGTTAAAATGTGCTTTTAGTAATTATTTCTGCGCATTTTGCCTTTAGTGTTATTGGCTGAAAAATGGTCAGAAACAGTTTAGTTACAGCAAATTGCACTTTATTTATTTAATTTAGTAAAAAAAAGACAACAGGTTAATATCACTGTATTCTTTACTGAGTTTCAAATATATTGCAACCCATGCGATTGATGAATGATTAAGAAAGTACTTATTGAGCCTATATACAGGTAATAGTTTATAGCTGCAGTATTTTATATCTTTTGTATTATGCTGTTGTGGCCCAGTGTAATGAATTGTTTGGATACATTAAACGACTTTCTCGCATATCAAAATATATGATGGTAACACTAATAAAAACCCAAAACAGGCAAATGATGCAGTTAAGTACATTAAATACAATGGGATACATGAATAAAAATATCTAATAAATATGTATCTTGTCTACATACATAATGATTATGTTGAAAATCTGTTTAAAAGCAAACAGTATAAAGATTATATACAGTATGTGGCTACAATAGATATTGATGACATATTTCTCTTCATACACCATAATCATTAAATACAACATTCTCTAGTTTTTATCAGTGCCAAAAGCCATATGTTTCAGCTTAGGCAAGTTCTATGACCGACATGCTTGTTTGGGGCGGTAGAGTGATAAATCATATAGTTGGAGTATTTCAGCAGCCAAATACAGTACAGATTCCTACCAATAAGCACACAACTACTTCTTGCCCTCTGCCTGAGAAGAGCTTGATTTGAAGCCCACATAACTATCATACTGATACAGTAATGGTATTTGATTTAAACAAATGTGAATTTGGAAAAACAATACGGTATCAGTAACCAATGCATTTATAATTGGGGGGTTTTATACTCAGTTTTGTGGGTTATATGTGTAACCCGCCTTACCTGGCTCCAAAGGCGTTTACATCACATTGACAATATATACATGGCAGTGCTCAGCCTCTCATACTGGTTCAGCAGTGGCGGATTTAGAATTTCGCCGCCCCATCGCACTTAGGCCGCGGTCCCAGTGTACACTGTAGCACGCGCGCCGTCGGTTGACACTGTGAATCGGAAGGAGGAGGGCGGCAGAAGGAGGCGCCCGGCATATGTAAGTGACTTCCCATGAGGCCCGAGAGTGCGTCAAATGTATGTGGGTGCGGACATTTTTGCCGCCCCAAAATTTTGCCGCCCTTGTCCCGGGCCTAACATACCTAATCGGAAATCCGATATTGCTGCTCAGGGTGCTGGGTAGGTGCAGGCTGGGCGTGAATGCTTGAATGTAACAAGGATTGGGCGCCAGGAACTTTTATAAAATACTGTATATGGTGCTTTATTGGACGTCTGTCCATAATGCTTCACAGACATGGACATACTTCCCACTTAACTGATAACTCGTGGCAAATAATAATAATAATAATAATAATAATAATAATAATATGCAGGACGTCATCCCTTTTGTAGCTTTCACTCCTGCGCGAGGGATGTACTGGACTTGTTACGCACAGTAAGGGTTAAACTGGCAGTCTCTTGCATAGAGTTTGTGATGCCCGATGTTAAATGGACCTCTCTGGAATAGACTTCAAGTTGCTGTATTAAAAACCTACTGTTGTATACTGCATACTAATTCCATTCCCATCTCATCAGGATTGTCCAAGGTTCCTTCCAGTTGGACTGATCCAAATACACTCTGGAGTTTCTAGCACTGAGAACTCCTTACTAAAAGCATGCTTCCTCCCGTTCAATAGTGAGAACAATCTCGGACCCATGCTACTGGCGCTTACAGAAAGGGCTCAGTCCTTAACTGAAAACAACAAAGGGTAACAGGACACATTTTATTACATTAATCTATATACACACACACACACACACACACAAACCTATTTACAGGACTCACAGTGAGGCCCCTGTCTGAACTCTGAGGAACCTGTTTCTAGAACCTTGGGTGGAGCTATATATACACTTGTATCTCCCTACAGTGGCATCACTGGTTACAAGACATAAAAGTAGTTGCTTCCCTTCTGCGTAGCCATGCTTCAACACATGATGGGGAGTAGAGTAACCTGAGCTCCACTCAGTTAACCCATTGAGGTTGTTAAGGGGTTAACTGAAGTAGTAGTCCCAAAGGGCGGGTGCTACATAGGTTAAGATGCAACCTGCTAATATTGTTTAGATAATTTAGCCTTGGGCTCTGATTACATATCTGATCTATTCTTTGTGCTTTACTTGAAGCTTAAACATTAGAAAATAAAATTAAGCTGCTGTTGATTTTACAATAAATACATCAAGATTTTCTTATAAGTGTGAAGAGCTTTTCAGGATTAAACAGCGGGAAATGTAGTTTTATCCCTGCTTCACGGCAAGATTTTTTATAACTTCAGCGTGCACTCATATCTGGTTGCAACTTACCGCCGAACAGTTACCACTGGCTTTCTCTTTCAATCTTCCATTTCTTGACTTGACCTTATTCACAAATAAAGCATCTCCACCCGCCTTATATTCGGGTGAGCTTACTGCAGGAACCGTCTCACATGGTCTTACCACTTACTAAACCACACTAATAAAAAGAACATGGAATAACAACGAGCTCATTATTAATCACTTTAATACTGAACACTGACGTGATTTAACCTAAGGAGGAGGAGAAGGGGCGGCTCAGTGAGTAAAGACACTGACTGGCACTGAGTTTGGAGCAGGGGAACCTGGTTCAATTCTTGGTGTCAGCTCCTTGGGACCTTGGGCAAGTCACTTTATCTCTCTGTGCCTCAGGCACACAAAAAACATAGATGTCTCTGTAAAGTGCTACATAAAAAAACTAGCAGCGCTATACAAGAACATGCTATTATTATTTATTATTCATTCTAAGACACATGTAGATGTCATTTTCTCATTGCAATTTGTTGTGCAGAAAAAGAATTGTTTTATAATGTTATTATTACAGTGCCGCATATTCATATTTAGCAGAGGTCACTAGCCTCCTCTCTTCTGAGCCCCATTTTAGGGCATTGAATGTAGCTTTTGCATTTTGGACTTTTATTGACACTTAATGATGCTTTGTCTGGCGTGTACAGTACAGGGAATACAGTCATTTTGTGCTCTAAAATAGACTTAGATTTATACATGACACTGATAAAACTCTGTATTTTGTGTGACTGGGAATTAGAGACCATACGGGGGAAAAAAAACACATCTCTTAACAGCTATATTACCGTGCATTGCTGTTCTTGCACTACATGTAGTCATTACTAAACATTAGTCAGGAAAAGTACTTCCTAAAATATATATGTTTATTTACTTTAGTCTGTTGATAAAACCGTGGCTTGCTTGGAGACATTGTTCTGCTATTTATTTCCGGTCGACCCGATCCGATTTGTATAAAAATGGCTTTGTTGCCATTTTAAGTTTTTGAATGTGGAATGCACGTCTTTAACCCCGGCTGTGCTTCAAAGCTGTGTAATACGGCAGGCATTAGCGTATAGGGCTCAGTGTTAAAATGGATAAGGCTAGGTACATAGCGCAGGCACAGAGCGCAAGGATTCGCGCGCGCCTGCTGCCTGAACGTTCTGCACACTTCAGATCGCTCGCGACGGGGAGGCGTGGCGGACGCATCTCCAAGCTGGTTCACGCTCACTGGCTGAACCGCTCACGTGACACGACTTGCACAAAAAACCCCCCAAAAGTTTATCTGCTCAAAATTGTGCCGCGCGATCGCTCGCAGTATGGACGCGGCCTAAGAAGTCAAGAGTGACACACTGTGCTCCTTTGCATGCCATTACCCAGAATCCCTGGCTGCAGTGGAAGCAGTGTATGCTGGGAGATAATGGGGGAAAGGTAGGTGTGCAGACCTGTCCGAGACATGTGAATGTGCTCACAGTTTATATTTTTAAATGTGGAATAAAAGTTAACTTCGTGCAGCAAAACAATGAGACGTGATCCCAAGTTGGTGTATAATATCTAGTTTGCTGAGAGATAAATCACAAATGCTTGGCTGTAGGTGGTTAATTGATGATTACAGATGTAAACAATCACGGACTTTCAGGTTTCTTCTGCAGTTTTATGGTTCAGATCGACCCAACTGAGGTTATTCATTCAACTGGTTCTAGGGCAGATTGTAAAAGCCTCATTGACCTCAATGGGCGTTTCCGTGTGCTAGATCAGGGGTGCGCAAGAATTTCCAGGGGGGACGTGGCGGTTACAGAGGCCCGCGCTGCTCCCCAAGGCATTTAAATTAAATTCTAGGGGGAGGGGATTGCGTGAGGCCTCTGCAACTTCCCTAATCTTGTCTGCGGCGATGCGGCGGAGTCACCATGGCAACCTGATCGCGAGCAGGGGGGGGAAGCAAACAGGAGGGCGCAGGGGGGAAAGTTTGCGCACCCCTGTGCTAGCGTTTCGATTGATGCAGTTTAATAACGGCGCTCAGGCACTCCCATCATGTGACCGCTTCTCCAAAGCAGGGGAGGAGTCATCCACAGGGGGGCGTGATCTCCCCTAGCAAAACGAGCGGGATATTTGCGCATAGCTACCACGTCATCAGACCCCTGGAGTGCCAGACCCTATGACATAGTAGCTACAACCTTGGGAGCCCAAAGGGTTACATAGTTACATAGTTACCTAGTAGTTGAGGTTGAAAAAAAAAAAAGACATGCGTCCCAAAAAGTTCAACCTATGCTAAATTTAGACGACTGATACTTTATCCTATATCCGTACTTACAGTTTAATTACAGGTTAATTAAGAACACCATACTCTGTTATAATGGAGAAAAGTACATACTTCTGAGGCTACGGCCTCGCTGTCTGCGCTGCATGCGCGTCTGCCAGGCTGGCGACGCGTGCAGCTGAGTTCCCCCGGTCTGCAGTGAGCTCCAGAGGGAAAGGCGGGGGGGGGGGGCGTGACAGGGGGCGCGGCCATGACATCACACTGCAGGTTCGCCCTCATTGGTTGAACCATGTGGTGGGGGGTGTGGCCTAGCGCTCCATCGCTAGTTCTGCTCACAATTTTCCTGTCTGCAGGAAAAACGGACCGCGCAGCGCAACGGCCGACGCTCGCAGCGGGCCCGGCCCCATTGAGGGGTGGCTCTTGTCCCCACGCGCTGCAGCAACCAGCGGGGACCAAGCTTTAGAGCGAGATTTGCTCATTTACATGCCGAATTTGCATATTACATGGATTTAACAAACAAAACAAAATCACTACCTAACCAGACGTATTTTATTGGGGGGAAAGCAAACTACATTTTTTGTGCTATTTATGCCCAATAATTATCAGTGCTGGTATTTGTTTACAAATAATATTCAAGCTAAATTTCAACATTTCACACATATAAATATGCATTATTACTGTAGAGTGACACTTGCATTTTAATACATTTCACACTTTCCGTCTTGTTTTCATAGCAAGTTTACCGCCGTTATTTTGGGTACAATCGTATGCAAATGTTCTGTAATAAACAGCTGCTCAACACAACAGAAGAAGGGTTGTCACGTTTTTTTATTAGGACTTTCAGCCTTTTTTTTATTTTTATTTTTTATTTACTTATACCTTACACTTCCATATTTCAGCCAAACCCCGTAATGACTAAAAAGGGATCAAGTTGAGCTTTCTTACAGTTTCTAGTCTGATTAGAAACGATCCATACATTGTACAGTGTGCATCGTTTCTAACACCCCCTACTCCCCACCCAACCCTATTGGTATTAGCCGTGCGCTGGACCAATCTCCACATTATGTAACCGCCTCTAACATCCCCTCCCTTAAAAGTTAATTGGATCAGCCGTGCGGCTGGACCATTCTCCAACATCCCCATCCCCATCAACATTTGTTTCAACATTGTCCCTCATTCCCTCTAGACTGCAAGCTCCCAAGATCAGAGCCCATATTACCTTCTCTGTTTGTGCTTGTCTGTCCTTATTTGTATGTCCTTCTGTTTATGTAATCATCAGATCTCTGTCCCCCCCCCACCCCTCCATTGTACCGCGCTACGAAATCTGTCGGCGCTTTACAAACAAGCAATAATAACGGGGTGAAAATTTTGAATTCTCATATGTGAGGAAATATAAATAAAAAGTGTTGGTTTTCCATGGGGGTTGTATCAGTTTTGGGCTAGCGTATCCCTTTTACACGTCATAATAAAAAGGGAATTTAGTCCGAGGTTACCAAGCAGGATGGATTGTCATCTCACGCCTGGAATTGTAAAGCTGTCTATGAAACCAGTTTCCTTTTCTCAAAAGAAAGATTTGACCAATTTCCCCCCCCCCCCCCCCCCCCCCCCGACCCCCAACAATTGAAATTGTTGATGTGCAAAGTTGGGGTAACAATGAGAATACCAGTTTTCAGAAAATCACATTGATATCGTTTTCCAAAAAGAAAAATGCACAAAGGTTCTCCCCCACAAAGTATGTGATCAGGACGTAGCCTGCAATGGGAGGGACACTTACAAAATAGGGAGTTGTCTAAGACAGTGAGCCTGGGCGTACATGTGTTATTATCTGATTACCAACATCCATTCTGAATTACGCACTTTGTTCAATTATGCCTTAATTACAATGCAATGGGGATATCATTAGTTTGCATATACTTACATATTTTAGTGCCTCTGATTGATTAACATTATTTGGGTTTCGATTTAATAGATGATGTTTGTTGCCATAGTAACAGTTTCACAGTAACATTCTCAGCAGTGGGGTTACCAGCAGGCTTGTAGTATGGATCGGTTAATTCTAACATGGACGCCCTTGTCGCAGCGATCCATTGGTTTTAACACGTTTTTTTTCTTTTCTTGTCATAAATAATTTTAAACAGGAAGAAGTAGGAGGAGCCGCATGGCTGAGTGCTTGCAAAAACCAGGACAAAGCCCGTCGCCTCTAGGGGTGAAAGGGTCTTTTGGCGCGCACTGCCACGTCGCTACAGACGTTGGCAATACCGCATGTGAAAGCAATTACAGGTGCGCCGACGAGTATTCTAAAACTTGCCTGGGAAAATCTGGGGCTATCACCAACAGGATCCAGGTACATGCTGGGTACATGCTGGGTACATGCTGGGTACATGCTGGGTACATGCTGGGTACATGCTGGGTACATGCTGGGTACATGCTGCAACATTTCAGTGACATTTCTGCAGAGACTAATGGCCAATTGGATTAACACAGCAGGGGTTCCTGGCAGTCCCATTCAGGGACCCTTGCTGTTTATCCGATGGGCCATTAGTCTGTCTGCAGACATGTCACTGAAATGTTGCAGCATGTACCCAGCATGTGCCCAGCATGTACCTGGGTTTGTTGGTGATTGCCCCAGATTTGTTTTAGAATACTCGTCGGCGCTACAGTATCTGCCTTCTCTGGCATTTGTAAGATATTTTATAAGTTGAGATACGTTCAAAAATCTCTTCCGTGTCCCAATCAGGGAATGTACAAATCATATTTCTTTCATTAGGGCACATTAATGGCAACTAATGGAAGAACAGGTGTGGCAATGAAGTGTAGGAAAATCTTTATCCGAATGTTTTTCATCCAGATCTTCTCCACCTCACTGTACAGTTTGTAAGGTACTTATTTAAATCACACGAACAAAAAGAATTCGCCAAAAATATGGCTTCCCTTCACCCATTATTCTGTATATCTGAATTCCTTTCTGAGTGTCCATAGATGGGGAAGACACTTGTATGTAACCTGCCATTGTCTGCATTACAGTGTGAGTGATTAGCTATGGATGCTGCTACATTTTACTGACGTTTTACCAAACAGATGCATTCGTACGGCAATGAAAATCTTGCAAAACGTTCTGGGAAAAACCTGCTGGGATAAACACCCAACTAATTGTGGGATTTCCAGGTCTCGTTACATCCATGTTACGTCCATGTTTCTGTTATAAAGCTGTATGTATATGTGCTGTATGTTAGATAACTATAGCATCTTGCAGTGGCGTGTCTCCAATGCCGTAAGTGCTATGTCCCCAAGTAGCGGCTATAAGGAGATCCAACAGATCGTTACCTCCTTCTGTTTACTGAGAGAGTGCACACAGCAGCTTGTGGGACAGGTAGAAACTGCTTAAGTGTGAAACCTGCCTGGAGCTATGGGCCTCATGCAGTAAGCCCCGATACAAAATTTTCGGCAAGAATTGCGAAAAGGCTTTTTTTTGGCGATTAGCCCTCGCAGTATTCAGTAAGGGCCGAATCCTTCCGATCCCTGCCGACGCACTGCGAAAGCAAAGCTGCCGATGAGCCTGTGCCGATACAGCCTGGCTCCTGATAAGGCCTTTTCTGCCGATAGATGTTTGCAGCTGAGAGAGACAAGCCGCTCTCTCAGCGCAAACATCAGCAACAAATAAAGTATTTAAAAACAACTTTTACTGATAGTGTACATGTGCAGGGGGTCTTCGGAGCTGAAGCGCGTTGGTTTCAGCTCCGGGGACCCCCTGCTCCCCGAGATACAGGCCCCTTTATGAGGTGCCGGTATCCCTCTGCGTTTAAAGGTCCCGATCACGTGACCGCGACTTGTAAACAAAGCAGAGGGATACCGGAACCCCAAAAGGGGCCTGTATCTCGGGGAGCACGGGGTCCCCGGAGCTGAAACCAACGCGGTTCTGCTCCGGAGACCCTCTGCATATCTACACTATCAGTAAAAAACACACATCAATAAAGACTCGTTCCTTACCTTGGCGGCTATGTGCTACGGTAATGAAGTAGCATGAATGTATTTTTAATAATACTGTACAGTGAGCAGGGGGTCCCTGAGCTGAACCGCGTTGCTTTGTGGAGCAGGGACCCCCTGCTTCCCGAGTTACAGGCCCCGGTATGTGTCATCGGGTGGCAGTGTCGCCGCCATGTTTATAGCGTCCCCGCAACAAATATGGCGTCCACACTGTAACCGATGGCCCAAACCGGGGCCTGTAACTCGGGAAGCAGGGGGTCTCTGAGCCACAAATAAATGCGCTTCAGCTCAGGGGGCCTCCTGCTCCCGCACAATATTATTAAAATACATTAATGCTGCTTCATTACCATAGCGGATAGCCGCTAAGGCAATGAAGGGGTTAACGCATAGTAGCATGTTTATTGTGGACAAATGCCCACAATAAACATAGCAGCAATACACAACATACAATACAGTAATGGGCAACAGTACTATTATCCACAAAAGGATAATAGTGCAGTTGTCCATTTACAATACATACACACCAATAAAGACATTAAATACATATAGCACTCACCCATGTGCGGCTGCCACGATGAAGGCCATCCTCATCTTCATCCTGCCCATGCCCCATCCGCTTCTGCAAAACAGACACAAGAATTAAAACATCCAATGTAATGTCCCCTAACCCCTTAATCACCATAGCGGTTATTAACCGCTACAGTCATTAAGGGGTTAACCCACCATCACCCACATACCCTCCCCCACTAACCCCCCCACCCCTGAGGCCCAACCACCCTCACCCACTACCCACAGGGGAGTTCTACCAAATACCCTTGGGGCCAATACCCCCTCCCCCAGCACATACAGTACAATAATGAGCCAAATAAATATTATCCACATAGGTATAATACATTATTTGGCCATTATTAAACACATTGATTACGGTAATAAAGTGAATTAAATTGTACTAACCTCATCAATAAGAAGTCTCCATCGCCAGCATCATCCTTGGGGTCCGTTGCCAAAATAATAAATAGCCAAAACATCTCAATACCAGTAACATAACAATGAACCCCTTAATCACCTTATCGGGTACTAACCTGAAAGGTAATTAAGGGGTGAAGCCATCCTGCAATGCCAACAACACTTATGCATAACATCCTCAATGATTTAAAAACCAATTGCCTAACCAAATCCCATTTAATCATTCAATCTGAAGGCTCACATGCCTCTTAAAACATTGCATTTACAGTGTATACATGTAGCATAACATGTAAAGTACATGTACACGCTGCAAATCAATGTTAACAATACAATAATCCCACTCAAATCGCCATACATCACAAGAAGTATATTATTTAATCCAATAAACTCAGCATCAATGAATTAACACACATCAATTACATCCCTAAACAATTAAAATGCCATCCATACCAATTACACAATGAACTAAAGCTATCGTAACAGAGAACCACTTCAAAACATAGAAAAAAGTACACCAACAATTACAATATACTAAAGCAAGGCTTTCCATAACCTACTGTACGGCCTAGAAGCCCAAAACTTACATCTCTCTAATAATAAAATACATTTACCACACATCTATGCATAGCCACAATGATTAACAATACAGAATATCAAGCTTTAACAACAGTATCATTTCTTACCCTGTATATATATCTGTAGACATACATACATACATACATACAGTGGCAACAAATGATATGCATTTTAAAAAATTAACACATGAAAAAGCAACAAAAAACACAGTTACATTCAATACATTTCTTTCTTTAACTTACCATTACTTGCCCCCACCGACTCCCGTTGATCAGCTTACTCACGAACCAATCCACGAACCAATCCACGAACCAATCCACAACACAATCCACGAAACAATCCAGGAACAGGAAACCATGAAATAAAAAAGCATTAAAAATTAAACATTAAAATAATAAAACATGACAATCAAGGGTTGTTCTAGTTTTAATCCATGTGAATCTGTATTAAAATACCTTGTTCCGGGGTCTTCTTGCCGTCCGGTGCCACGCCCAGGTCTTCAATCTTCAGGAGGAGGTCCGTCCTCCTCGGCGTCTGTCTTCAAAATGAGACGCCATAGGCTTTTAAAGGCCTATGACGTCACATTTGTCGTCATATGGTTCCCACGGCCCTGATTGGGCCGTGAAAACCATGTGTTTTGGCCGATGTAAAAAAAATTGATGACGTCACTTAAAGCCAATCAGAATGGCTTTGCTGCAATTGCCTTTAAGAAAACGTCATGAAAAGACACATGGCCGGACTCACATGGTACTTGAACCAATCAGAGTAGGGATGGAGTTCCTACGCCCTGATTGGCTGCCGTACCATGTGAGTCCGGCCATGTGTCTTTTCATGACGTTTTCTCACCGCTACCCACAATAACGCTGGCACGGTGGGTTAACCCCTTCATTGCCTTAGCGGTTAGCCGCTAAAGTAATGAAGTGGCTTTTAAATGCCTTTTTCCTGCCTCGGATGCATGCCGGGGGGCTCCGGTGCGGGTATCAGCTCCGGAGACCCCCGGCATCAATCACAGGCAGGAAAAAGGGCTGATTTTTTCTAAGTGTCGCCCTTGCCGATGCTACTCCTCCAGCAAGTTGCCAACTTTAGTTGGCGGGCTGGATTGGCCATAAAATCTCCAATCTGGCCTGCCGATCAGCACCGAAAAGCTGATCGGGGCTTACTGAATTCAGCCGGGTTAAAAAAGTCCCGATAAGTGGCTTATCGGCAGCCGGGTGGCGAAATTTTTTTTTTCGGAAGAAAAGTTGCCGATAATTCCCACTTATCGGGGCTTACTGAATCTGGAAGGGAAAAAATGGCGAAAAACGCCTTATCGGGGCTTACTGCATGAGGCCCTATGTCTGTTACACTGCCCATCTAATGGGCATACCAAAGGAAGGGATGCTAAATTTAATAGGGGGTAGAAACGGCACCAGGAGAGATCAATCTTGCTGGGGAGAGTTGTTCTTGCAGATGCCACAATTCAACATAGTGCACTGCAGGGGAGGGCTGAACGGCTCCACTGGGAGAGAGCCTATAACCTTGAGACTGGGAAAGGCGTGCACATTGCTTTGCAAAAAGATCCTTTAAGCACTTAGGGGCAGAGAGGTAGAGTCTAAATGGCTTGGCAAGGAGAGAGGCATACAGTGGGAACATTAAAGACATGAGGGAACATCTGAGGGATGCAAGAAGACATAGAGGTGGCACATTGGGTCAACTAGACTTGGTAGTGCTGGGGTCAGGAAGCATTTTTAAGCTGAGCTTTGATCCCAATATGAGTAATATGGCAGATGGAAGAAACATAGCTTGGGGGATAGCTTTTTCATTCAGCTGAGAAATAGCCACCTGGTATTTTATAGGCAGGGACCCGGCATTACCGGATTCGCCTCGTGCAGCAGGGCAGGTGGAAAGCATAGGCTGGGAAGTACTCCCCTAAACCCCAAAACCTAGAAGTAGAACAACAATGTCTATTTTTAAGAGGCCTTGAAGGATGTAAATTGTAGGATGGGAAGGAAAAGGCAGTTTGTACAGAATACAAAAAAAGAATATTTATTGGATTAAGATACAGTAAACTGGCATCTCGCTGTGTGTGTATATATGTAAAATGTGTGTAGACACCAGGTACTCCCAGGACCAACAGATTATATATATATATATATATATATATACATACACACACACACACCACACTTATTAAGGTTATGGTGGGTAAAAAAAGTGACAAAAACCCTCCACAGTAAAGCATATAGCAACTGTAAATATTCCTGTATGTTCATTTGCATGTCTTAGACAGGTCGCAACCCTGTCTTTCACCATTACCACACAGCACTTCCACTGCAGCAAGGGATTCTGGGAAATGACATTGTCACTTTTTTTTATATGCTATATGCTTTACTGTGGAGGGTTTTTGTCACTTTTTTTTACGCACCATAACCTTAATAAGTGTGGTGAATATCTACTCTTAATCTCAAACCAGCAGAGCCAGCAACCAACCTCACACTGATGATACCCATCAAGGTTGAAACATGTCTGTGAGGGGGTTTACTGGCTGTGCATCTTACTGTACCCCAGCCTTTGCTTAAAAGCTGTATTTAAAGCAGCATACATTGGCTTAAGGGTTGCTCTGTAATAGGAGCTTGAGATAAAAGGTGGCACTGTGTGCTCATTTGCATGTCATGTCCCAGAATCCCTTGCTGCAGTGGAAGTGCTGTGTGCTGGGTGATAATGGTGAAATAATGATAGGGAGGGGAAAGGGTGAGGGGAAGGGGAAAATGACTCTCGCTTCAGCTTAATAAACAGACTAATGAATAGTGACAAAGGTGCAGAGGGGGAATGGGGTAATAGTGAATTGTAAAGAAAAAGAAACACCCTTTTTCATGCACTCATTGTGTCAGTTGATATGGTGAAAAAAGTTAATACTTATTATTTTATTTAATTATATTAATTAAAACGAATGGGTTAGACAAAAACTCAACATATAAAACAAACCAACATATATTAACAAAAACTGGAGCAGGGGTAAAATGGAGAACCTTCAAGTAAGTACTAAATAGTAGTGAGTGAACTAACTAAGGTAATCAAGAGGCCCCTGAATCCAGCACTAATTTAAAATTGAAAAACTGTATTAAATCAGACAGGTACCCAAGGCTATATATGCTTTTATTCATACAGGTTCGATGATTCAGGCCTTTCTGGGACATTATATATATATATATATATTATTATATTATATATATATATAATATATATATATTATATAATATAATATAATATATATATATATATATATATATATAACACAGATTGATAGATAACACACACTTGCATTGGAAGCAGAAATTGCCAACTAATAAACATTTAATCCTAGAGAGGGCTGCACTGATCTGCGCATTTTTCCGATATGATGTATATGCAAACTCGGATAAAATTACCAGGATGTTGTGAAAATATAGAACAGATTTTACTAGGAGAGCTGAAACGCAGGCAATGCTCCCTATCTCATTTTAATTTGATTTCTATCCACGTCACGGTTGCCAGCACAATACTGCGCCTGTATGGAAAGCTCAACAAATTAGGGAAGTACACTAATCCCACCTCCAACGGGAGAAACATATTTCAGTCTGTGTTTGTGCTAAATTTATGTGCTGGGAACAAACAGCAACGTCAGGGTCTGACAACTTCTGCTGGTGATTTATTAGTTCATGATCTCATTGCAAATCCACTTTAATGAAACCTTGGTCTCTTCTCAAATATTGACATAAAATATGAATTCGGTTTTGAGCATTAAAACAGCCGGTATTGTCCTGCAGCAGAATGATTCAATGATCTGTTCCAGATAGACTCGCACAGTAGGACATTGCTCTGGGTTGTTTCAACAATGTACGCCCAACATGAACATACGTGGTGGCACGAGTTGTGCTAAAGCGGGAAGGCCCGCTCCAGTCCTCAAGGGCCACCAACAGGTCAGGTTTTCAGGATATCCCTGCTTCAGCACAGGTGGCCATCTGTGCTGAAGCAGGGATATCCTGGAAGCCTGAGCTGTTGGTGGCCCTTGAAGACTGGAGTTGGCCACTCTGGTGCTAGAGAACTCTAATAGTTCCCAGCCATGCGCCCAGTGGAACAGACACCTATTATTCATACAGTGACTAACGTCTATGAACTGCTGCTTTATTCTTCATCATAACAGCGCACTTAATGTTATCTTGTTGTGTAAGCAGTGTCTGATGTGTTGTTAGCAAGTTGTTAAACATCATTTAGTAACCCACATTGAGCTACTAATAGGGGCTATTAAAGAAAGTCATTATCAAGCGCCTTTATGTTTCATAACCGCAGCCCTATTCTACACCAAAACCAACCCATTCATCTCCAGAACATCCGCTGCATCATATTAAATAAGATGAGAATTGTGGTCTGAATCATGGTTTTTTTCGTAGGCAACAAACGACATAGAAGCCACGTCTCCCCTATGTGTTTGTAGTCGGTATTATAACACAGCTGCTGTCAGTGTTAACCCCATCACTGCCGGAGTTTCTGCAGCGCATTGCAGCCTCTCCGGCTCTGACCCAGTGCATTGCAGCATCTCCGGCTCTGACCCAGTGCATTGCAGCCTCTCCGACTCTGACCCAGTGCATTGCAGCCTCTCCGGCTCTGACCCAGTGCATTGCAGCCTCTCCGGCTCTGACCCAGTGCATTGCAGCACTGTGTTACACCTGTAGACGCCGTCCGTTATGAAGCTCAGCTTTGTTGAGAGTCCAGGCCTAGATTTTGCTAATGCTGATTCAAATTGGATTAGCCAGGATGGAGGGGAAAAAATCTCTGCTGTCAAAACGGTGACCTTTTGTCGCAAAAAATAATAATGAAGAAAACAAATACACACACAGATAGGCGGACATAGGTTTGGAAATCTGCTTATCTTCGTCAACTGGGTTTAATGACATGCGATTTATGCTCTTCCCACCATATTGCGCAAAAATAGCATAGCCGTGCACCATCTATATATATATATATATATAATAATCTGAAATAATGTGTGTGTGTGTATTTGTGCCCCCTGTGATTGGCCGGCGGATGGCCACAGCTCATTGGCCTGCGGGCCAGGCAGGGATGAGCCAGGCAGGGAGGAGAGACACACACACGCACCCTCACAGCCTCCTCACACCGCGTGCGCCTCTGACCGTCACCGCACACCGTGAGCAGCCTCCTCCGCTCACACCACCCTCACCAGGCTGCAAACACCTCACACCCGCCACCACACACACACACACCACAGCCACCACCCCCCACCCCTCACCCCCCACCCTCTGTCAACAGCGCCTCACCTCCCCACTCGCCGCCGACACTAGCGCGCCACCGCCAGTGCGCAGGGGGGGGAGGGAGTTAGGAGAGAGGACACATACATACTGACTGACTGACACACACACACTTCCCCCCTCACACATGGGGGGGGAACGGAGCTGTGAACGAGGGATGGGGGGAAACGAAGCGTTGAAGGGGGGGGGGAATCGGAGATGTGAACTGGGGGGGGGAGCGCAGCTCTGGAGGGGGGGGGGGCAGAGCTGTGAAGAGGGGTGGAGAGTGGAAGGGAGTGGAGAGAGAGGAAGTGGAGTGGAAGTGGAGAGAGAGGGGGAGCGAGAACATTACATCGCCGGGTATATCAGCTAGTCTGACATAAAAGTTGCCTGTTGTTTGTATGCAGTGGGCTAAACACGGGTGCAACTTTGCTACATGGTTTCTTATAGAAACAGATGTGGTTGATTCATCTGTAACTATGAAGCATGTTTATTTTCACGCTTTTTTTTTTTTTACATTAAGGATAAACTACTGCTTTAAAGCAGCAAAACGTGAAATGTTATCTTTTAAATAAATCAGTTCTGTAGTATTAGATAATAGTGACTGTTTATTTTTATTAAACTCTTAATGTCATTGTTTGTGTTTTAAAGCATCTTTTGATGTCTATAGCAGGTTTTAGCCCACTTCCCCAGCAGTGCAAGATCTTTGTAACACTTTCCTGTTTGAGATCATTTGTTAACAATATTCCCAGCAGTTTGAGCTGCAAGCTGCAGCAATAGATGTTACCTTGGTAATATCAGGATACATTGTAGCTGCTGAGTTACACTGACTGAAGGATTGATTGAAACTGAAAGGCGGCCATTATGTTAGACACACAATAAGATTTTTTACAGATGTATGACAGGAGCAGCAAACAGTTTCCATCTTAAGCCACGGTTATAGTGAGCGTGACAGCAACAAAATGCAGCAGGTCTATCGGGCCGGCCATAGTGCGTGCGATGTAGAGCGACCGCGCGGCAGACTTTTAAAGATGGCGAACCAGCCTCACGACCACGCCTCCCCATCGCCTCCATCCTAGAGTGCACACACCGCTCGGGCGACAGGCGCACGCGACGCCATGCGCTCCCCCACTATAATCGCTGCCTTAGGTAAGAATGTAGGATTATACATTGTCACATGCTTTACATAATAAAGGGGAAAAGGGGGGGGTGGGTGGGGTGTAGTTTTGATGTTTTCATTTGTTGAAGGTGCTACCCTCCTGCAAATTGACATTGAGGAAAAAAACATCGTATGAGTAAAGGGTTTACAGTTATTACACAATATAAATCCATATGCCAGCTCGCTGTGACTGTGGGGAAATGACTATGTGCCTCAGACACGACAGATTAAATGTGACTTCCATAGAATAGGAATTAGTCGTTTCTGCAAATTCTATTAGGTGGATTGCCAAGTACGCCTTGAGTAACAGGCACGGGACTATGAGGAGCTGAAGTGTATCTAGTTATAAAGGCTCAAAACTATTGGCAGAAATAAATGATAAAAATAGCAGCGTTTTTACTGGAGTGCAGTTTCTTTGAATAATGATGAGCAGGGACTCCTCTTCCTAAATGTTACTTTAATGCCTGAAGCACTTATTCCCATGATCTGTTATTTGTATTATTTGTTATTTATATGATTGTCACGTGTATTACTAATGTAAAGCGCTATGTACACTAATGGCGCTATATAAAGACACGCATACATGAGAAAGGTAACGTGTAAAAAAATATACATGCATAAAAATATATATATTTTAAATATATATGTACACACACGTATATAATATTTATGATATATATGCATGTATGATACTGTATGTAATTATATCATTAATGTAACGCTCCCTGTCCGGCTATAAGGGCGTTTACATAGATGTCTGTGCTGTTGGCCACTCAGGGTGCATTACCTTGGTCAGAGGCACAGATCCGCGCAGGCTGATGGTGATGATGGGTGCGAGGTACAACTCTTCCTCAGATGCATCATTCCAATCCTGGGAAGGCACATGGCTTTAACATGACATGGGTTTCTTTCATTCAGGTCATGGTGAAACAATGCTTTGTGTGATTTTCTCAATCCCTACCTTTCCAGGGGATCCCCTTCCTCACTGTGGTAGGATAGGGGGTTATTACTCTGTATCCTACCCTGCTCACCTCACATACAGTCCTCTGGTACTGAGTTAGCAGGTGGCGATTCTTCATACTTGCGCAGCACGTGATTGTCTCAGGATCCTAATTAAGGTCATGTGTCATAACTCCTGATGTTCCTGGCTTCAGGTTAGTCCTAGGGCCACAGATAGGGCAACCCCTAAACCACACTGATCTCCCCTGTGGAAACATGAACTTCTCCAGCTTCCTTTACTAGAGGCCTTACTTTAATGGACACTTCCCTGCTCTTGAAAACAATAAAGGGGATTCCTACCCCAATTTAACTATTTACAGTTGAGAACCTTCCCTGATCTCTCCTCCCAGGATCTGACTGTTGGAATCCTTCTGCTCTCCTATTCATCACCTCCCCCTCACCCCCTGTCTCTGGGCAGAAAAGGGGCGGAGCTAAGCCTCTGCCTGGTCATTGGTGAACCCCTTTCCTAGAGGGGCAGGTGTTTAGTACTGAACTCCTTTTAACCCATATAGTAACTCCGACATGGGGGGAGGGAGGGGTGTTGCTTTAAGTATGTACAAAATGTTAATTTCTCCTGTGCTAGTCTTTGGACTACGTACGTACAGCTTTAACTACTAATTCAAAATAGAAGCAAGTGAAAGTCTGTAATTGGAATATCTGTGGTTACCAATCCACCACTTTAGCCGCATAGCTGTTATATAATGTTAAAAGATATGGTTTGCTCAAATGGCCCTCACATAAAGACAAAAAAAAGTCAAACATTGAATTATGGTTTGCTCAAACGTACATTATCATAGATAATTACATGTAGTACTGCTTCCCCCCCCCCCCAGTGGGAGATGTACAGCTTCTGCTACCTGTGTGTGGTGTGGATACCTGTTAGGACCAGGAGAGCTGAGTTGAATCTGCGATGGTATGGAGATCAGGGCAGGCTTAGTTAGTTCTGTAATTCGTCTCACTGGTGTTAGCGCCTCCAGCCGTAGTGGGTTTCAGGGTGTCCAGAAGTCAGCCCCCATTATTGCATACGTCCCCCTCTGACCAACGACTGATACTTAGACAGGAGTGATAACAAGTGTCTTTATTGTATGGCATGCATCCACTGCAGATCTTCCTCACAGCGATGCAGAGTCTCAGAGGTCCCAAACCTCTGGATGGTGATGGCCCCTGGTCTTACAGGGCCTCTGTGGCTGAATCTGATGTTCCCTCAGTCAAAGGCTGAAGGTGAGCACACTCATCCCGCCATGGGAGAGACTCACAGCTCTCTGCTTCCTCTCTCCTCCAGAGCAGGGACAGGACTTATCTTAAATTTGGCATTCCCCTAGTTATGACAGAGGGGGCGGACTCATGGTCTATACCTATCCCTGATGGGCTTACACAGGCCATGAGTCACCACCTTACTCCTGTCCATCATAGAGGAGGATGGGTAGGGGTCACAAGCCCACAGATTAACTCCTTACAGCCTGCAGCTAGTAGGACTTAAATAACAGGGTGAGGAAGATAGGCAGAAAAGACACCTTGTTACACTCTCCCCTGGGTAAAACCCCCAACGTTCTCGCTTGGGACCAAATTTGATGCACCATCTGTCAGTCCAAGACCTGAAAGATAACACAAAATTACACATAACCATACAAATAATCTAACTCTCCCACTGACTACAGTGACGATACACATTATTATCCTTAACTGACAGAGTGTAGAAACTATTTATAATACCTGAGATACGGCTTCTTAATAGGCCGTCCCTCGAAGTCCTTCACCCAAACAGAATATACCTTAGGGGCACCCGCTTGTTGGCGAACTTCCACTCTGTTAATATATATACATGTCCCTATGAGCCATTCCCCCATGATAGAACAAATATTAGAGTCAGTCACGAATTCCGCATAAGTGGTCTTGGCTTGGAGATAATCAGTGACCGCTAGTTTGAGCCACTCATGCCGATGATCCTCTATCTCCTGCATTATAGGCTCCGGGACATAGGGGAAATTATAAGCGTGGGACTGCCGGTATCTATTTCTTATGGCTCGGTCAGCTTGGCTAAGTCTTAGAACCTTACGACTAGCTCCCTGGCCAGGTAGTACCCAGAACCCTGGATCAGTAGGGTCCGCCTCTTGGGACACTATAGAGGGGACCTTAGGTGTTCTAACACCCAGACTAATTTCTCCCTCTCTCATATTAAGAGCCTTAGGCGATTCTTCTGGAGAGAAGGCACATTCTTCCCACCAGTGGTCCACTATTGAGCCACTCACTAGCACAAACCTAGTGTATTTGATCTCCATGGCATAACCCTGACACATGGGGAACCACCATTTATGGTCTTCCCTGGACAATAATTTAGGTTTAGGAACAAACGGTCGATTACTGAGGCCTACTTGGGATGATACCCCAGAGGTATCAGATAATTGGGAGGTGGACCTAGAGGAATCCCTATATGACCCAAACGATCCTCTAGATGAGGGTCTTTTGTTACTGCTAGATATCATAGGCACAGTACATTCAGACTCATCAGTATCACTATACCCCCTTCCATAGGACCAATCCCTCATATCAGGGGACAACCCAGGGCACACTATGTCACTGTGGAATGCAGACAATACAAACGTGGATGCAACAGGGTTTACAGAAATGCACCCGCTTACACCAGGTGTAGCGATAGGGCACATAGCCTCCTCTGGAACAGATGTCTCTGGGGACAGAACAAGGACTGCACTGGCAGCAGTACTAGGAGCAGGTATATAAAAAGTAGGCCTAATGCAACCTTTAACTGAAGATAGCGGAGCAACCTCCGAAACACGATGTCCATAACCGGTGCATTGTACCACAAAAAAAGGGGCTCCAGGCGGTAAGAGTTCTGACTCCACCACTGTGGGGGCCAGCGGTGGGTCAGAAACAATAGAGACTGCTATAGACGCCATCTTTGTGACGTCAATGTCCTGCGACAGTCTCGCGAGAGCACTTGTCTGGCCCAAGTTCAATGACTCCAGTGAGTCTGTCACTTCCAGTTTAACCGGAAGTAGGTCACGGGCCACTCTCCAAACAGGGCTCCGCCTGGTGACTCTGCATCGGTGTAGGCCACACCAGACTCCTGTTGGAGGGAAAGAGGGGAAGTCTCACCCATCCACAGGTAAGGGACGTCATCTGCTTCCACAGGTTCCGTGACCAGTATAGTCTTTACAGCGACTCCTTCCCTCTCTGGCAAAAGATCAGCAACAGCACCGACGTCATCGGGGATCGCGGAGCTTCTAGAACGTTTGGCTACGGGATGGACGCGGTGGGACTGGAACTCCTCTTAGGCGGCAGGTAAGGTGTGGGCTCTTCTCCACAGCTTCCGCCCGGTACAGGTCATCTTCTTCCTCGGGTGGGGACTCCTCCGCCAGGATGCGATGCCGGGGCAAGCCAGTCGCCCGGGTGACCACACGTATGGAGCTACCTTGTTCCCCGGTCACCTGGGGACTCACACCCGACACCCCTGGGGGCAGTCAACTCACCCTCTGGGATGTCGGTAGGTACAGATCCCAAGCCTGGGACCGTTTGTACCATCATAGTAGACTGGACCGGCAGTTGTAGGGCAGATGGGCCCAAACTGGGTCCGCGGTAGTAGCTGGAATAGTAGGTGGCACCGGACCACTTGGGCATCCGGCCACGTTGATAAGGGTGCACAGACCCACAGCTTCTGTGGCAGGGAAAACAAACGAGGCCGCGCCAGTTGGGGTAAAGACTCTTGAAGGAGGCACACATAACTCCGGTGGCACTGGGCTTGAAGGCCGCAGATAGTAAGTGCCACAGTGTTGACACCGCGCTTCTAGGCTCCTCTCTATTAGTCACTTCTCTGCATGCCACACTAAAAGTCCTCTCTTCTCTCTATGCCATACTAAGACTCTCTGTTCTCTCCATGCCACACTGACCCCCCTTTTCTCTCCATGCCACACTAAGAAGACTCCCCGGTTCTCTCTATGCCACACTAAGACTCCCCTAGTCTCTCCATGCCAGGCACTGTTGGAAATAATTACAATGTTTAATGTTGCTTTATGCTACAAGATATGTTAGGGCTTCGTTCTTAGAGCGACATAGTCCTCCAGACCACCTTTATGAGAACTGGTGGTTTATTCTGAGCCAAACTACATTCCCCCAACCTCCATGGACCCCCCCCCAGAAATTATTACCATGTCTGGGAGATCAATTTGATTTCTGGAGATAGCCATTGAGAGATGATATTGTGGCTTTCTACTGGGTAACCCTCTGGCCATATACATTTTCTCCCATTACAATTCCAGCAAAATGAAAAAACAAAACTGTAAAGATCTAGGGAGCAGGAGGTCAGAGTAGTATAGATCCATTTTTTATACAATGTAAAAGAGGAAATGCCTTTATCACCACAACTTGAGGCCAAGAGTACAGAGGTAATAACTAACATTTATGACAGGCTGAAGGTGAATTTTAAATAGTCTTCTGAAATCAACAGGTTGACTCTAAATTAAGATAAGATCACGTATTTCCTTTTTTCTCAAAATATTTAATCTACATGAAAAATAAAATCAGGAAAATGTGTTTTTCACGATAGACGTAGCCTGACTTCCATTTTCTGGAACCACGTGGGGTGCTAGGGGGGGGGGGGGGGGGGGGGGGGGGGGGGGAAAGGGGTGAAAAGTCAGCAGCTGGGGGCATGTTTGGAAGTCTGATTTCCTAGGCAATCCCTAGCTGCGGAAACAGGGAGGAAGAGGGGCTACATCTGTTAGAACAAATTCTCCTATGTGATGCACTGGGCTTTGTGAAGCTGTGAGACATATTGTAACTGATGTATGAGGATAATGCACTTGACTTTCTGAGATATTATTTAATGTTATTTGTTGTAATTACAGCTCCCTTGAAAAAATGAATTAATCATCATTTTATCAGTAGTAGATCTATAGTCCACTTAGCAATATGATGCTTTTGCTTGCAAAGGCCTTGCTTCAAAGTAGCAGCCCAAGCTGCTGTTTTAATTTTTTCCCTTTAATTTGTGCATCAATACAATCCACACAATAAGTAATTAGCTTAGTTGCGGATCGATCCAGTCTCCTGTGCACGATCGGCGACGATTCGGCTCGAGGGTTCACTAAATGGCAGTCAGTGCAGCAGAAGAGGACCAAAGAAGTTCTGTGGGGAAGATCATGTGATCAGGCAGTCACTAGATACAATTGGTGCACTGCTAGAGAGAGGGCAGGGCTCAAAAAGGGGTGTGCCAGAGTCTGTTTCAGAAGAGGAAGGGGATGTGACGCTGTAAATGATTGCTTTGGGAAAAAAAAATGCTTGTTGTATTATAATACATTAAAAATGTCATCAAGATGTGTGTTTTTTAAATAAAATGCTACAAGTATTTTCTCATAATACATAACTAATTTATTTAAAAAAACACACACGTAGGATATTACTTGGTCTGCAGCTTTAATATGCTTTTGAGATGTCACGTGTCGTTTTAAATGCAACATGGCTCTTTGGTGGATATTTTGCTCTCGGGTAAACTGAAAGGGCCGTGTTTACTGAGCTGTGCTATCCCATTAGACGCCTTACGGCATTGGAAGACCCCTTAATGCACAGTCAAGTGAATAGGCGTTTTCGGGTTTCAGAAGGTGTGCTGTGACACACCTGTCCTTTATTTGATCTGGTTAGGAGTGTGAGCGAGGAGCACCCTAATAACAAAGTGGGGTTTAAGCAGCTTCTTATGCTTTGCTCCTGGATTTGCAGCCCCCTTTAAATAGACACCTCCTTGAATTGATTAGAGTGTGAAGTGTAGTACTGACAACTGAAAAGTTTGCACACTTGGTTGTTTGGTGGCAGTGGAGGGGAATAAAGTTGTGTTACCGGTGTTCCCCCACCCGGCGGGAGATCTCAGTATTACACGGTGTTGTGGTGCTCACCTGCAGGTATACAGAAGGCCCTGAGCTTTAGCCGCTGTAAGTTGGGGAATGAACAGGTGTCGTGGAACAGGATTTTACATTTCTCTGTCTCCCTTTGCAGCTCATGGGATTCATTTCTCCCTAGTTTAGCTGCCTGTTATTTCTCTGTCCCAGCAGCTAGCTGCATGTCAAAAGGCAACATTATTGTTACATGTTGTTTACACAGCCTTAGTCAGTGTTGGTTACCTGCATCTCCTATTCTCCCAGCTGAGAGTGTGCTATTCCTACCCCCCTGTCCTTGCTGACAGTTAGTATAGTCTCACGTCACTTCTAGTGTGACCCTTGCCCCTCACTTCCTTTTCACCCTGGACTCTGAGTGAGTACCTGCCTGCTATTTGCCCCAGCAAGGCCTTTCTGTTTTACACTGCCATACCTTGATACACTGCACTTCATACAGAGAAGCACTCTCTACCTACACTACATCTGCAAGTACCTATCTTACTGTGATTTTCCCCCAATAAAACTAAGAAAGACAAAAGGACTTGTTGTGCTTTGGAAGAGGGAAGGCATGAGTTAAGCTAACTGGAATTATTCATACATCATTCGTGACCCTGGTTCCAGGATAACAGGCCAGGCTTTTGGGATCAGGAGTTCTCATCGTCTATGGTACAGCGCCTCCATTCCCACAGGGCCTATCGCAGATAGGAGCATGTCCCTGTGGAAAACATCTCGCCCTCCCCCTGACAGACCTCAGCCTTCGGCAGGAGTATAAAAACAGGAACTCACGCGTTATTCAGCGCAGCAATAGATTACAGCATTTTGCATCCCCACAACATCTCTTTCTTCTGGTCCCTGGACTCAACCTCAGGGCTTTAGGCCCCAAAGGTCTATCCCAATCTCCCACACTCCCTGGGGGAGCATGAGGTATCTGCTTCCACTCCCCTGCGGGAGGGAAGGCCTGGAACCAGGTCCCTGGTCCAGGATAGAACTCAACACACACACCCCAGGAGGGTAGAACAGAGACTACATTTGGCTGCAGCTCCTTTTTGTTACCATGGCAGGGGCCCCAGGTCTCAGCCCCGTATGGGTGGCACCTAGGCCTTGGGCACTCCCACCCTGTCACTCAAAGGAGCTGTTTACTGCAGCAGGGCATAGATTTAACCCTAACACTGCCTGCGCTGGTACCAGGGTTTACGTGTTAGGCCGGGAAATTAGTAGCCCAGGGGGTTATCTGGCTACAGTTGCCAAATAAGAGAAGATGGGGAGAGTCCACTTAAAAAGTGTGGGCATGGGGCTGGAAAGTCAAACAGGTGACCATTAGGCATATTTTACATCTAAAATCCAACATACACTCAGGGGCGGAACTAATCTCCAGAGCGCTCTTATGCAGAAAAAAAGGCCATCTCTCGTCTCTTTCCCTTCCCGAGGCCCTACCTGTGCAGTGGGGCCTTCTGCGGCAGGGACCCAGATTGTAGAAGTTGGACCAGACTTCCGGTGGGGCCTAACCTCTGTGTGAGGACTGCAGGGGAGGGCTCCCAGATAAGGCTCAGGTAGGGCCCTGGGGGAGGGAACATCCACCTTAGCTAAGAATGTTTAGTTAAAGATTCATAGAATAAACTGCTCATTGGTTTAACGTAAAGTCAGGTGTAGATTTGTGTTCCTCGTTGCACTTTTATAACTGAATGTACAGGTTTGCTCCCAGCAGGGAGGAGAGGAAAGGAGAAAAGGATAGCGCGTTGCATTGCAGCGAATTCATTTAATGGCAGTGGATAGCAGTAAAATGACAATCCAGTACACAACCCTGGTCTTGTAATCTTAGCCATGCAATTACAATGTAAAGGGGTAATCCACACGGGCAAGTATTATTTTATTTAACATAGCAGAGGTCTCTGGAGCTGAACCCCATTGATTTCAACTCCGGGGACCCCCTGCACCCAGAGATACCTCCAATGGGGGTGCCAGTAACTCCTGCAAGTTTAAATCTCCCGCAGGCGTTTTGAAAAGCAGTCATACTGTAAACCCCGGCACCCACTACGGAGGTACGTATCTCCGGAAGCAAGATCCCCCCCAAAAAACAAACAACAGAAAAACGCCCGCTTGAATTGCCTCTTAACGTGTGTGTACATTTTTAAATAAAATATAATTTCCCGTTTTAGAAATAAAGGAGAAAAGCACAGACTGGACAGAATTCCTGATCCTTGATTTGACCGGCTCTAGGACCGCCCCGGCAAAACTTCTTGAAGGCGTACGTATTTCACTTTGCAGTTACCGTCTGTTGTCCAAATGTTGTGTACATCATTTTCAGAGTGACGCAGATCCGTTATAAAATGTGGGGGGGGGGGGGGGGTTTGAGGGGGGGGAGTATGGCATTCGGAAACTTAAAGAAATATTGCAACCATTTGACCTATGTGTCTCTAATACTGAAAAGTACGTAAGGGTTTTACAGTGAGGTGTATGAGAAATGAAAGGAAAGCCAATTAATTAGAGCTGCACCTTAATGTGCAGAAGACATGTGTTGGAAATCAGTTAGCATTGAAATACTGTACACAACTGGCGTCACGTGACCAGAGAGTAGCACGAACAAATAGAATAAGTGGGGGGTTTACTTACCTTGGGGAAATGGAGAGATGCATGAAGGATGCTATATAAGCGTTTTGAGTGCAGCACTGCAATGTGCTATTGCAGGGGTGCCCAACTCCAGTTTTCAAGGTGCATCAACAGGACAGGCTTTAAGGCTATCCCTGCTTAAGTAAAGGGGGTTCAATCAGTGGCTCAGTCAAAGACTGAGCCACTGATTGAACCCCCTGTGCTGAAGCTGGGACTGAGTGAGCCGCCTTTTTTCAGTATCAAAACAGCCGGTATTGTCCTGCAGCAGAATGATTCAATGATCTGTTCCAGATAGACTCGCACAGTGGGACATTGCTCTGGGTTTTCTCAACAGTGTACGCCCAACATGAACATACGTGGTGGCACGAGTTGTGCTAAAGCAGGGGTGGCCCACTCCAGTCCTCAAGGGCCACCAACAGGTCAGGTTTTCACGCAGCACAGGTGGCTCAGTGACTGAGCCACTGATTGAGCCACCTGTGCTGAAGCAGGGATATCCTAAAAAACTGTCCTGTCGGTGGCCCTTGAGGAATGGAGTTGGCCACTCCTGTACTATTGGGCTATATGTATATTGCGTGGTTAGCTTTGCTTAACATCCAAGGGGTGTTCCAGTAAATAAAGGAGGACAGGTGTGGATGGGGAGGGGGGGATTTGCAGAATCTGACATTTGCTCGTGGCCATCTTGCCGCGACCAAGTCTCCGCCAGAATTCGGCCGCAGGGGGACCCGACACCGCAGCCGCTCCAACGCTGGACGCTTAGCCGCCGACTGCTCCGCCAAGGTAAGTTTAAGGGTTAATTTAGCGGTTATGGTAGAGGGTTAAGGATGGGAGTTTTAGGGTAGGGGATTAGGGTAAGGGGTTAAATTTAGTAGTGTAGGGATTAGGGTAAAGGGTTAAATTTAGTAGGGTAGGGATTAGGGTAAAGGGTTAAATTTAGTAGGGTAGGGTTTAGGGTAAAGGGTTAAATTTAGTAGGGTAGGGATTAGGGTAAAGGGTTCAATTTAGTAGGGTAGGGATTAGGGTAAAGGGTTACATTTAGTAGGGTAGGGATTAGGGTAAAGGGTTACATTTAGTACGGTAGGGAATAGGGTAAAGGGTTACATTTAGTAGGGTAGGGATTAGGGTAAGGGGTTTTAGGGGAAGGAGGGTAGGGGGTAGCATTACTATTAGGGGGTTTAGGGTAAGGTTAAGGATTTACCTTGGCAGCAAAGCAGCCGGCGGCGAGACGTCTCGACAGCGAGGTGCGCAGCGGCCAAACGCCGGCAACAATGTGGTTACCACCAAAGTTTCTAGCCCGGTATTTTCGAGCCACCCATTGCTCTTAGAAACAAAAAGGTCTCTCAGTACATTCGCTGTATGCAGCACTAGAGGTGAAATAAACATGCAGAGCTTTGGATTTACACCCACAAATCACTATGTGAATACCAAATCACTTCATAAGAAAATGAATCAGTATTGGAAGCTGCTCATGTATAAAATAAGATTTATTGAAATAAAGGTTTGGGGACAATATACACCTAAATGCAGCACAGTTACAAGTGCACACCAAAACCTATCTATACTGTTCATGATTCAGATTACTGTAACATAAATGGAACAAATGAGGTTCATGCAACTCTGCAAGGAGGCAGCTGTGCCTTGCTCAGGGGGGAGCACAGATTGGGGGCGCTGCTGAGAGTTGCACGGGCTGTCAGGGAAGGTATTATCGTTATCACAACTATATTTCATATAACGCTTTTCTCCAATTGGGAACCAAGGCGCCTCACAATTACGGAGTAGCGCGCGGTAAGCAGCATTGTACAGAGCGTTGTTACAGACACAGCCCCTGCCCAGATGATCTTACAATCTCTGATTTCGGTGCCTGAGGCAAAGGGAGATAAAGTGACTTGCCCCAGATCACTAGAAGCTGACATCAGGAATTGAACCAACATCCCCTGTTTCAATCTCAGTGTTGTTGTTTACAGAGTCCGTGTCTTTACTGGCTGAGCCGCTGCTTTAGCCCTAATTAGCATAAAGCGTTACTCATTTACTATCTGTTTCATAAATTATGCGCATACGCTACCTGTGAATAATATTTATGACGTTTTTTGGGCCATTAATCTTAATGAACTTTTTTTGTAAAAGCACAAATATCCCTTTAGACCAGGGGTGGGGAACCTTTTTTCTGCCAAGGGCCATTTGGATATTTATAACATCGTTCGCGGGCCATACAGACACAGACAGGCAAGCACACAGCAGGCACACGGCAGGCATGTAGGCACACAGACCCCCCCCCCCCTACCCCTGGTAGTTGCTGCTGCTGCTGGGGGGATCGTGTAGGGCGGATGCTGGGGTAAGTGCGGGGGGAACTGCTGGAGAAGCATGGGGGAAGTGCGGGGAATGCTGCGGGGGGAGTGCGGGGGGAGTGCGGGGGGAGTGCGGGGGAAGTACGGTGGCTGCTGGGGGATTGCTGGGGCTAGTACGGTGGCTGCTGGGGATCGTGTATGGCTGCCGGCGCCTCACACCACCTGCTCCCTCCTCCCGATCGGGCGCGCGGCGGCCATTTTTGTAAAAATTAGCACGACCCGGGTTATAGCAGTTGCCTTAGCAGGGCCAGAGCAAATGATTTCGAGGGCCTTATACGGCCCTCGGGCCTGACGTTCCCCACCCCTGCTTTAGGGCATATCTCCATATTTTGGTACTAAGCTTTAGCACCTCCTGTTATGGAGGCAGTAGCGGGGGCGAGCCAAAGCCCTTCTGTGGGTCTCGGCCTAAGAGGTTTTGATGTTTTACGCATTTGACGAAGAGGTTCATACAGCTTTGAGCAGGGGCAGAAAAGCAGAGAGGGGGAAAAAAAGTGTTTAATGTTCTTTTAAAGACTGAGAAACCCTCCGGCTGAAGATGGGAGTGCGGTTTGAGCGGCTCACAAAACAACGTCTCCATGAATAATATTTACTCGGGTTTTGAAACGTAGCTATTGTTAAGCGCTGATATAATGCGCTGTGTAACCGGGGTGGAGAAGTTACACTACCGAGCCTCCGTCCGGCCCGGACCGGCGGTTGTCAGGGAAACCGATCAGACGTTCAATGAACCCCACAATAATTGGCTGTGGGGTTATGCCGGTGTGTGAATGATGTCTGTTAAGAGTGTCAAAGGGGATCATCTGAGCTCTACGAATGGCTATTGTTAAAAGACTTGCTTTTACATTGTTACCATCGCGTTAAAATTCTATTCTACCTTCCATGGCGCTTCCTTAGTTAATTAACCGGGCTGCTTTTAAACATGTTGAAATGTACTCGTAATCTTTCTGTCGCCTGTAACATGGAGGAGCAGCATTATTCTAGTGTTTCTGTAATTCATATTATAGACAGTCCGCAGGAATGTAGTAACTTCACTCGTAATATTGTAACTAAGAAGGAGCTGTCTTCCCCGTGCTTGGGAAGATTTATGATCCATTAATTTTAATTCATATTGCCTATTAGCAATTGTTTTTTTTACATTTTTTAAGGAGACAACGTTTCAGTAGCAACATAATAAAGTAAACTTGTTGCCCGAACCCAGCTTGTTTTGTTACTATTTTTACTTAACTTTTCTTTAAATATTTCTGTGGAGATCAGATTTACTCCCATGCGTTTTAAATAGAAATACGCAGAATTCTCGATGCCAGGGGTGGCCAATTCCAGCCCTCAAGGGCCAACAGCAGGTCAGGTATTAGGGATATCCCTGCTTCAGCGCAGGTTGCTCAGTCATTGACTAAGCCTCTGATTGAGCCTTCTGTGCTGAAGCAGGGATATCCTTAAAACCTAACCTGTTGGGACTGGAGTTGGCCACTCCTGCTCTAGACAAGGGGTGCGCAAACTTTTACATTTGCACTCCCCCCACCCCTGTCTGCGCTTCCCCCCTGTCTGCGCTCCCCCCTGTCTGCGCTCCCCCCCGTGTCTGCGCTCCCCCCCCTGTCACACTCTTTCCCTACACGCCCCCCCTGTCTGTGCTCTCTCCCCCTGTCTGTGCTCTCCCCTTGCTTGCGTCCCCCTCCTTGCCTGCTCTCGGGCCCCGCGTCTTCATGTCGGAAGAGCCGGCTGAGAGCAGGTAAGGGACGTCGCAGAAGTCTCACGCCTCCCCCGGACTTCAATTTACACTGCAACCGCCCGCGCCCCCCAATTTCCGCCCCCCTGCTCTAGACAACGAGTTAGGAATCACAGGGCGTGTAGATTGCAAGCCAATTAGCAGACGTTCGCCATTATTCTGAGGCCCAGAGTTACATTACGGTATAAGAAAATAATATTTGGCCGTCAAGTATTTCCATGAGACGATCCCTAAATAATAATGTCATGTTTGCTTTCCTTCAAACAGCCTCTCCGAGGGAAAACCCCAGTAGATCTTATTACAGTGGATTCCTTGATCGAGCTGCAAGACGCTCAGAATCCCTTTCAGTACTGGATAGTTAGTGTGATCGAGAACGTCGGGGGAAGACTGCGGCTACGCTACGTCGGGCTGGAGGAGTCGGAGTCCTGCGACCAGTGGCTATTTTACTTGGATTATAGGCTTCGGCCGGTCGGCTGGTGCCAAGAGAATCAGTACAGAATGGATCCATCCTTAGGTAAATGATAAAATGCATAAATAAATAATGTATGTCATGAATATGCCAATATACTGAAGTGGGGTCTCTATTTAATGTTTGCAGTTTTAAAGGAGCAAAACATTTGAAATTGTTTAAGTTTTAAAAGAATTAAATCAGTTCTGTAGTATTAGACAATAGTAAATACTTCAAAAATATATATATTTTCTTCAACTCTTAATGCAATTTTGATGAGTTTTGATGCATGCTTTGATTTTTTTGTAGCAGGTTTTAGCCCACCTCTCAAGCAGTGCAAGATCTTTGCAACACTTTCCTGTTTGTGATCATTTGTTGCCAATGTTCCCAACAGTTTGAGCTGCAAACTGTAACAATAGATAACGTTACCTAAGTAATCTAAGGATGCATTGTAACTGCTGAGTGACGCTGACGGATAGATTGAAACTCTAAGGCGGCTATTATGTTTGGCACAGTCAGGATTTGTTTCAGATGTATAACAGAAGCACCAAACAATGGCCAGCTCGGTACATATACAAATAAGAACAAATGAATAAAGGGGGAAATGCAGTGTTGCTGCTTTAAATCATGTTATTTATTGATGTGCTGTAGTTGAAGTGAAACGGTTTGCGAGAATAAATAACAGTTTCTTAATGCTACAATCTGACTAATAAATATGTATAATGGGGCAGAAGAGAGCACTTGCGTTGTCCAAGGCAGGGGGGCTCAACTCCAGACCTCAAGACCCCCCAACAGGTCAGGTTTTCAGGATATCCCAGCTTCAGCACAGGTGGCTCAATCAAAGTCTCAGTCGACAATTGAGTCTATGATTGAGTCACCTGTGCTGAAGCAGGGGCTGATTGAGCCACCTGTGTTGAAGCAGGGATATCCTGAAATCCTGACATGTTTGAGGGGGGGGGGGGCTTGAGGACTGGAGTTGAGCCCCCTGGTCTAAGAGGCCTGAATGATATTGAGAAGCAGTGCATTGCTGTACTGTCTGATAGCTTATTTAGCACTATTTCTATTTATTTTTCTATTGTATGCTTCTATTTTTACCAATGTACTGTACTTACTATTCCACTTCTGGGGCTCTCAGTGGGATATATTCCTAGGGGTGTAATAGGGAAGTGGTTTATATTCCTAGGGCTGTAATAGTTAAGCGCCCTATGGAAGCTAAAGATTAAGGCCCATGTTTGCTAAACTGTGCTCGGCCGTGAATCACACAAGTGTATGGGCTGAAGGTGTCGTCTGGCATAGCACCACTTAGTGAATAAGAGGCTACATATTGACTTTGGGTCAGGCCATAGTGTGCGGACAGTGGGACAGCCACTCCCAGCATCTCACCACTGCCACTCCGCTTCTTCCACTCCCCCACCGATCAGCCACTGTGATATCTAGCCGCCGACTGTTTTGCCATGAAAGTAAGCCCCTAACCTTACCCTAAAAGCCGTAAACCTTAACTCCTCACCTAACCCGTTAACCCCTTACCCTATAACCCCTAACCATAACTACTTACCCTATAACCCCTAACCATAACTACTTACCCTAACCCGTAAACCCAAAACCATAACTGCTTACCCTAACCCGTAAACCCCTTACACTATAACCCCCAACTATAACCGGTTAACCCTTTACCCTATAACGCCTAACCTTAACGCCTTACCCTATATCCCCTAACCTTAACTCCTTACCCTAACCCATTAACCCCTAACCTAAACACCTTACCAGTTAACCCCTTACCTTAACCACTTAGCCTAGAACCCCTAACCCTAATCCTTACGCCCTTTACTTAAAACCCCTAAAGTTAACAGCTCATCACTTAGCGGCGAAACGGCCGACAGTTAGTTGCCCTCGGCGGTGGCGGCTACACGGCTTTGACAGGACGTTCCCTTCCACATAGTGTATGCCAACAACAAGGAAGCGAATTGCCACAAAATGTGTGAGGTCCGACAACCTTAGGGATTTAGCAGGCAGCAAATAAACAAAATAATATATTAGTACAAGAAAGTATTTATTTGTAGATGAGCCCCCCCAAAAAAATCTGAAATAATATCCCCTATTGTTACCATCCATATTAAACAGTCTGTCAACGTTATTTATTTATTTTTTAAAAAGCTTTGTCTACGGAAGCATTATACACATTTCTATTATTCCCACCCCTGGAGATTTAACGTATGCATCTTCATGTCATAGACATTTGTCCACTGAAGAGCATGGCAGAATGGAAATGTGCTCTGGAGAAATCTCTGGTGGATGCAGCACGATGTCCTCTTCCAGTAGAAGTTTTTAAGGTAAGACGAGTGTTTTGAACAATGCAACAAAACTCCATAACCACTTTACAAAGACATAACTCAAAAAGGAGATTCATAAGCTCGTACTGTATGCTCCAAAAAGTATAGAATAGTTTGCGGTCATTGATAAGGAGCCAAGCAAGACTTCTTGCAATTAGAGTGAGGGGAACAGAGTCATAATTACTAATAGATAGGTAGTAATCCATAAAACACTTGAATGTCTGGGAGGTGTCTGATGGCTTAGCACCATGTAGTGAATATGTCCCACTGAAGATGTAAATTTGTCCTGAGTAATTGCTCTGTCATTCTGTATTATCAGGCTTAAATGTAGCCTGTACAATGCAAATGGAAGAATCGTTTCACAAAAAGTTACATGTTTATTACATGGTTATATTTCAAATGTAGGACATTATAAAGTGATGGTTGTAGATTTAGTGAGGAATTAGGGTGCGTTCAAAGTGTTGAATGCATTGAATAAATAGTGAACCAGGAATGAAATACAGAAGTGATTTGGGAGGCAAGACTAAGGCCAATTGAAGAAATATTACAGTAGCCATTATGGAAATAAATAGGGTAGAGAGTTTACTGTGCAGTGCAAGAGCGTGAATGCAAGACGGTTACGGAGGCTGGTGGTACTAAAAATAGAGAAGCCTCCTACATCTGCAGATAGTGGGGGAAGGTTAACATTTTGAACCCAGAACCCAGTGGTGGATTTTCCATTAGGTCCGAGATGGCCGGGCCTAGGCCGGAACACTTTGGGGGGGAATTTTGATTATTTTCCCTTTTCCCCCCCATATACCGAGGCCTCGCTTCCTTCCCCACATTGCCGGCAGAGAGTGTGGGGCCTCTGTTTAGCTCTCTTACCTTCTCCTTTGCCCCACCCACCCTCCTCCTTCCGTAGCATTGCGGTGTTAAATGACGCTGCAACGTCACATGGTGACGCGTTGCCATGACAACGTGACATCGCATTGCAATGGAAATGTGACATCACGTGATGTTGCGGCATCATTTGACGCCGCAGAAGGAGGCGGCCCGGGGCGGCATAAATTTAAGTACCTATGAGCTGCAAAATGATAAATATGTTCTTGTATGTACTGCTTTACAGAGACATTTTGCAGGCACAGGTCCCTGCCCCATGGAGCTTACAATCTATGTGTTTTGGTGACTGAGGCACAAGGAGATAAAGTGTCTTGCCCAAGGTCACAAGGACCCGACACCGGGAATTGAACCTGGCTCCTGTGCCAGTCAGTGTTGTGACTCACTGAGCCGCTCCTTCTCCCAAATCCACCACTGTCTGAAACACATCGCTCATTAGAGAGCTAGCTATAAAAAACTAAAAAAAAAGAAAGATCTGTAATGCAACTCGTGCACCGATTTAGAATTGAAATTCCTTAGTAACAATGTGCACAACAAGATAGATGCTTGTTGTGGTAATTCTTGTATTATCCCATTTTTATTGTCATTTTATTTTGATACCGTTACAAATGTTTCCACTTTGCAATGATTTGAAAACCAAACTAGTGCTTAAATTGATACTACAGTAAATATCAAACTAGTAAATGGCGTTGTGCAGCATAAAGTACTCCACGTTCTGCCCCTGATAGTAACACCCTTCTGATTTGTTTGCTTATGGTCATTTCCACCCTATTGTTTCCATGAAGGATCACGCTGACTTAAGGAGCCATTCTTTCTGTCCCGGGATGAAGGTGGAGGCAGTGGATCCGAACGAACCTTCTCATATCCGTCCTGCAACAGTGACCAAGGTTAGTCATGTGATGTGCTGTGTGTTTCCAAGGAAGTGTTCGCAGACCTTTCTCGTTGTTAGCGGAAATCATGAATTTATTATTCAACGGCATTTAAAGGAATAACAACAAATGATTGTGGTTCTGACCTTTTCTCTGGCAAAGCTGCAATATAACACACAATACAGTCCATCTGAAGGGCTAAATGCAGACATTTTTATTTCCTCATTATCTGATGAATTAAGAATAGTTTTGCTTACATGTTAATCCTGTGTAGGGGAAAGGAAGAGGTTCACCACACACCCACATTATATGAAACCTTTTCTTTTTTTTTTTAACATATCCTACAATTAGATGGGAATTGTCAGTGAGGTTTTTCAAATGTTGCGCCCTTAGACACTCACTTTTTTTCTGCCGCCCTCCTCCTCCAGTGTCACAGTGTCAAATGACGCTGCGCCATAATGGTGTGACACATTGTCATGGCAACGCGATGCTGTGACGTCACGTTGTCATGGAAACACATCGCCATGTTACGTCACAGCGCCATTTAAGCTGGAGGAGGAGGGTGGCGACAGATCACCAGCCTTATGACATCTTCCGGTGGCAGCAAATGGAAGCGGCAGAGCGTCGAGATGCCCCCAGGCCCCCATTTTGCCGCCATAGGCTCGGGCCTAGTGGGAAATACTGGCCTGCCTCTGCCTGTGTTAACCTAGCACCCCTGCAAGTTACAGTATATTCATTACCTTTTGCCATTTCTCACCCTAATTTAATATGCCGTAAAGCAGTCTTCTGTGTGCTGGAGAACATTTTGGTCCTGTCCATTTGGATGGAGAAGAATTCCTCTCCAGCGTGGGGAAGACAGCTTTACATTGAACAGCAGCCTATACCCTGCTCAGGGGAGGAAAAGCCTGTGAGAGGCAATAAATGCCCACGGGTTAATACATTCTACATGGTAAAAAGATGAAGACAAAGGAAATATACTTTCACAAACACAAACGCCCCCACCATATTTTTAATCTAAATGAATAAAAGGCTTGTTATGTGGAGCTGTAAACTTTGATATAACAAATTATGTTGAACCTAGGAGTTTAATGGAGGAAGATAACTCAGGGCACTGCGGATTTCCAAAAACTAATAAGTGAAGCTTGCACTTCAGAAAGCCCGTTGCATCGGCCGAAACATCGAATATTGGCTTAATAAATTTGTTTTTGGAAATCCGAAGTGCCCAGAGTTATCTTAATAAAAAATAATAGCATGTTCTTGTATAGCACTGCTAGTTTATGTAGTGCTTTACAGCAACATTTTGCAGGCACAGGTCCCTGCCCCGTGGAGCTTACAATCTATGTTTTTTGGTACCTGAGGCACAGGGAGATAAAGTGACTTGCCCAAGATCACAAGGAGCAGACACCGGGAATTGAACCAGGCTCCCCTGCTTCCCACTCAGTGCCAGTCAGTGTCTTTACTCGCTGAGCCGCTCCTTCTCCCTCCATTAGACAGGTATTCCTTGAACCACGAGCACTGGTAATTCTATGTATTTTGATTTGATTTTACTGTATGGTGTGCAGCTTAGATCTTCTGTTTTGAACCTAGGAGTTTGAAATGCAACAGTGATAAGGAACGAAGCTTCTGTCGGATAACAGATCAGGCTGCTTTACTCTCTACTCTGGCATCCCTCAATTTACGTGAAAATAAAATAAGATGATGCTGTGATGAATTTGTAACCCCCACTGTGCCAGAGATGATCAATATATGCAGCATTCACATGACATTTAGCAGACATCTGCTGCAATTGCTGCCCCAATGTTTGCATTTAGGTGCAATCTGATCTTTAGTGTTCATTTCTCAACTTTTATAATATTTTACAAAATGTGAATGCTTTATTTTCATAAGGATGATTTCAAGCTCTTATTTTTAGGAAACACATGCATTTGTTATTAACATTGAGGGTTTTGTAGATCCATTCATTTCCAAGGGATGATTTTTTTTTTTTTTTTTTTTTTTAATGGTGGTAAAGTGTTTATTTTGGAGCTTGTGCTTGGAAAATGCAAGGGATTGTTACATTAGTGATTGTTTGCACTTACGATCCCACACTGTGGTCCTTTGACTGCAGAAGTATTACGCATTAGGCATACCCTCCTAATAGAAAACAAAAGACACCTTTTAGCATATGAAATTACAACTTACAGAGGCATTATTGTTCAAATAAAAAGATCTAATATACAAATCCACAATCCCATCGAATTTCAGTAAAGATTTGTTTTACATAATTTGAACAAAAGCGTCCTTCCCCTGGTTTCTGAGATACATACTTGTTTAGTGGTTTTTGTTACTTCCTGGACGTTTAAATGATCCTCCAATAGGAAGCCACAATGTCATCCCCCTAGTGACGATGCGGCTTCCTATTGGCCCATGGGACTAGTATGATTTTGTGGCCATTTTGATTTCCCTATAGGAGAGGAAAACGCTGGCAACCAAAACTTTAAGTATCTCTGGAACCAGCGGGTTCCCAGAGCTTAAAATAATGCATTTCAGCTACAGTATGAAGGACTCTTTTTCATTTCTGTAAAAAAAAGTCATTAAAAATATTGGATAGACCGTATTGCTGCTTTAAAAAGCAGTAAAAGAAATACGTTGCACTGGTCTCTCTCGAATCGTAACACGAGTTGTTTCTAAATAACATCTGGCTTTTTATTCAGTTCTTTGGTTCAAGACAACCACACATGACATTACACATAAGTAACCCATGGCAGGATGACAAAGATATGGAGGACAAGCACAGGAAGGGTTTGAAGGGCAAAACTATTTAGCTCCCAAAAAGTCAAATGAAATTGAGACACCATCCCATTAAAATAAAACCTTGGTCTTTTGGAGGCTAAACTAAGAACACATTGCCATTATATTTAATTATCTACCAGAGGGGTGGCAAGCCATTATACATATATATATATATATTTTTTAATGCATCTTTCTTGGGCAACCCTTCCCTTGCTGTTCCTGTATGTCTCTTAAGCTGTTCATGTTGTCACAGGTCTCTCCCAGGCAGGCATCCTGTTCTCGCCCCTCTTTTCAGGGAGGTTTTTAAACCCTTTGCTGCTTCTGCTTAATCGCCAGCACCTGTGCCTCTGGAGCCCAGAGGTGTTAATCCCTTCGACTCGGGGAAGACAATTCACTCTAATCTTTTAATGACACAAACAGTCTATTTCACCTTGTCACCATACATTAAAAAAAAAGTGAGAATGACCGCAATGCGCAGTAAAAAAAAAAAGGCTATCCGTAAAATAAAAGAACTTATCACCAGAAGTAACAGCAACTGAAACTTTGTATTGAGTCTTCACATGGTTTATGCTGGGGCATTTGCAGCCATGCATTGTTTTTAGAAATGACTGCAGCCGTCCATTTTTTAATGGTTGGATATACACAGCTGTTATGTCATTGATAATGAGTGCTGTTTATTGGCTGGTCGTCTTTCTCATTTGCAGGAACAATGTCCTTCAACGATTTTATGGGGGTTCCTCTCATTAAACTCCACTGAATGTCCATTTGTGATTGAACGCCGACATTTAATTGAGGTCATTGGATATTAACAGTTGGGGTTTTATGCCTTTCTGGCTATTGTACATTTTAAAAATGATGACGCACATTTAAAAGCATTACACGTTGTATATGGGAATGTGCTATCACGTTCGTTCATTTCCAACAGGCGTTGTTGTCTTTCACTACTCATTAAAAGGACTTTGCATTTTGCTTTACCAGCGCATGAATGAAGCAAACACACTTCCTTGTTTTTTTTTGTTTGCAGGTTTTTAACAATCTTTATTTCCAAGTGACTATCGATGACTTGAGACCGGAGGCCCGAGAAGTGTCCATGCTGTGCCATACAGATTCCTTAGGGCTCTTGCCCATACAATGGTGCCTTATCAACGGAGTCAATCTCACCCCGCCCAAAGGTCTGTTGTTGGCGAGTACAGTACATTCTGTTTCATTGAGGGACTGGGACATTTAGTTTTCTTTACATATTACACATTGTCCTTTCTGCATGCTGTCATCCGTGCACTGAGCAAAGCCACAAATGTAGTGTGAATAATAGCTTTTAATATTTTATTACATTAAGATCTTTATGTTTTGGCTCTCAGTGATAATTTATGAAGATAGTGACAGTGCATTTGATTTGTCAATATATCCTCGTACTTCTTAGGCACTGTTTATGATGTAACTTTTTATGATCACTTTAGCGTTACCAGATTCCTTGCTACATCACGGCTATCGCTGTTATGGTTAGCCATCAGTGCCAAAAGATTGTCACTGACTTCAAGCAGTAATCCATGCCGCTCACTTTATTCCCCCCAACAAATGTTAGTATTTACTGATATCTGAAATGGGTCCCCAGAGCTGAGCCACGATACTCTGAAACAGGTCCCCAGAGCTGAGGCATGATACTCTGAAACAGGTCCCCCAGAGCTGAGCCACGATACTCTGAAACAGGTCCCCCAGAGCTGAGCCACGATACTCTGAAACAGGTCCCCAGAGCTGAGGCATGATACTCTGAAACAGGTCCCCCAGAGCTGAGCCACGATACTCTGAAACAGGTCCCCAGAGCTTGAGCCACGATATCTGAAACAGGTCCCCAGAGCTGAGGCATGATACTCTGAAACAGGTCCCCCAGAGCTGAGCCCCTACTACTGAAACAGGTCCCCCAGAGCTGAGCCCGATACTCTGAAACAGGTCCCCAGAGCTTGCGCCATGATACTCTTGAAAAACAGGTTCCGCCAGAGCTGAGCCACGATCTCTGAACAGGTCCCCCGGAGCTGAGCCATGATACACCTGAAACAGGTCCCCCAGAGCTGAGCCATGATACTCTGAAACAGGTCCCCCAGAGCTGAGCCACGTTACTCTGAAAACAGGTCCCCAGAGCTGAGCCATGTACTCTGAAACAGGTCCCCCGTAGCTGAGCACACGATACTCTGAAACAGGTCCCCAGGCTGAGCCATATACTCTGAACAGGTCCCCCAGAGCTGAGCCCGATACTCTGAACGGTCCCAGAGCTGAGCCATGATACTCTGAAACAGGTACCCAGGAGAGCTGAGCCACGATACTCTGAAACAGGTCCCCGAGAGCTGAGCCAAGATACACCTGAACAGGTCCCCCGAGGCGAGCCACGATACTCTGAACAGGTCCCCAGAGCTGAGCCATGATAACTCTGAAACAGGGCCCCAGAGCTGAGCCACGATACTCTGAAACAGGTCCCCAGAGCTGAGCCACGATACTCTGAAACAGGTCCCCAGAGATGAGCCACGATACTCTGAAACAGGTCCCAGACGCTGAGCCACGATACTCTGAAAACAGGTCCCCGAGTGAGCCACGATACTCTGAAACAGGTCCCCAGAGTGAGCCATGATACTATGAAACAGGTCCCCAGAGCTGAGCCAGATATCTGAAACAGGTCCCCAGAGTGAGCCATGATACTCTGAAACAGGTCCCCAGAGGCTGAGCCATGATACTCTGAAAAGTCCCCAGAGCTGAGCCATGTACTCTGAAACAAGGTCCCGAGCTGAGCCATGATACTCTGAAACAGTCCCGAGCGAGCCAAGATACTCTGAAACAGGTCCCAGAGTGGCCATGATACTCTGAAACAGGTCCCCAGAGCTGAGCCATGTACTCTGAAACAGGTCCCCGGATGAGCCAGATACTGAAACAGGTCCCCCGGAGCTGACCAGAGATCATGAAACAGGTCCCTCAGAGCTGAGCCACGATACTCTGTAACAGGTCCCCCAGAAGCTGAGCCATGATACTCTGAAACAGGTCCCCCAGAGGTGGCCACGATACTCTGAAACAGTGTCCCAGAGCTGAGCCATGATATATGAAACAGTTCCCTAAAACTGAGCCACGATACTATGAAACAGTTCCCCAGAGCTGAGCCACGATACTCTGAAACAGTTCCCTAAAACTGAGCCACGATACTCTGAAACAGGTCCCCAGAGCTGAGCCACGATACTCTGAAACAGGTCCCCCAGAGCTGAGCCATGATACTCTGAAACAGGTCCCCCAGAGCTGAGCCACGATACTCTGAAACAGGTCCCCAGAGCTGAGCCATGATACTATGAAACAGTTCCCTAAAACTGAGCCACGATACTATGAAACAGTTCCCCAGAGCTGAGCCATGATACTCTGAAACAGTTCCCTAAAACTGAGCCACGATACTCTGAAACAGGTCCCCAGAGCTGAGCCACGATACTCTGAAACAGGTCCCCCAGAGCTGAGCCACGATACTCTGAAACAGGTCCCCCGGAGCTGAGCCACGATACTCTGAAACAGGTCCCCCAGAGCTGACCCACGATACTATGAAACAGGTCCCCCAGAGCTGAGCCACGATACTCTGAAACAGGTCCCCCAGAGCTGAGCCACGATACTCTGAAACAGTTCCCCAGAGCTGAGCCATGATACTATGAAACAGGTCCACAGAGCTGAACCATGATTTTTGTTCAGTTACTGGCAGAAACCTTTGAAGTTTGAATGGTCTGTACACTATAATCTATGACAAACTCTGATGTTTGTCCATTGAAAAGTATCTAAATCTACAATGAAAGAAACAAAAGGAAAAACAGCGCAAAACCTCATTGTGTAATATTTAAATATATTGTGAAAAATTTTCAGCAGGTAAGTATCGCACATACATCAAGATAAAATGGTATAAACAGTACATGTTAGGGACATGTTACCACATCACCCGCTCTTCTGCACCAACCCGGTCAATTCTGGGCCACTTTAAGAGATGATGTCCTTGCCTCCCAGGCTATTGGCAGTAGTCTCTCGATCCGGTCTTAAACATCTAGTTCGATCCTCAGATGTAACCGCACCGGCACTGGTCTATTGAGAACCTCGTGTCAGACTTCCGGGTGGACCTTTTGATGACGTCACTGCGACGAGTCTCGGACGTTCCGGCGGTGTAGAGTAGCTGCAAGTGCGTGTGTCAGTGTGGGGACACTAAACGCAGTGTCAGTGATAGAGTCCACAATGTAAAACTGGAACAACGCAATTAAAAGCGCACCTCCTACGTGTTTCGTAAAATACTTCGTCAGCATAGGAGGTGCGCTTTAATTGCGTTGTTCCAGTTTTGGATTGTTTTTTCTTTTGTTTCTTCTATTGGTGCTTTGGTTTGTGGAGCCATTACTTGATATCTTCAGCAGCAGCCCTCAAGTTTAACTCACTGAGTAACAGGTTTAATTATACTTGTTTTTCACAATTATATACCACCCGTATCACATAAGTAGATAAGTTGTATACACACTTTGAATCACATTGTTAATTTCACCTTTACTATCTAGAGCGCGGTTCACTTCTGTTTTATTTCAAATCTACAATGAATCTGCTCTTCTCCAGGACCAGTACGGCTACTGTAGCTTTGAACTACTTCGATTATAGAAAAGATTGTGGTGAACCCATTGAATCAGCCTCTCCCACTTATTTCCCATGTCAATATTTATATATTGCTAGAATTTGTATGTAAGGCTAAGATTCTATACTGTAGCTTAGTGCAGTTCCCAGCTCCAGTCCTCAAGAATCCCCACCAGGCAATGTATTAGGGATATCCCTTGCTCAAGCCCAGGTGGCTCAGTCAGTGGCGCAATCATTTTGACTGAACATCCTGTGCTGAAGCAGGGATATTATTAACAACTGACCTGTTGGGGGTTTTCTTGAGGACTGGGGTTGGGGACCACTGGCTTAGAGACACACACCTAATGATGAAATCATGCATGTTACATTTCCGTAGCTATGGCTCCATATGGATTGTGAATGAATACAATGTTCTGTCCTTACGCACAGGTTACCCAGGGCAGGACTTTGACTGGGCAGATTACCAGAAGCAGTGCGGAGCCGAGGCTGCACCTCATACATGCTTCAGAAATGTAAGTACGTAACAGCGTGGCTCTATTGTATGAAGTTTTTGTGTACTCCTAGATTTGGGCCTAATTGTAAATGCAACAGAGCGGCCATTTCTGGATGTTTGGGGCCGTAAAATTCTCATAGTGGGGATTTTGGTCTTAAAAGGGCCCGAACAGCTACTTTGGTGTATGTAGAATGACCCCCTTAGGCCTGGGAAGTAGCAGGCCTGCACGTGACGGAGCACATGGCTTCACACACGCCTGTAGCTTGAGCGATCCGTGGGCATTGGGATTTCATTGACGCGCGCACGAAGGGGAGGCGTGGTGGAGGCGTGACATCACGTGAGCGGTCCGCCCTCATTGGCTGAACCGCCCCACGTGACCCGGCCGTCGCGTGACAAAAACAACATTTTTTTGGTCTTTGCGAAAAGTCTGCCGCGCCGTCGTGCGATCTATGGCCTGCCTCATTGACGTGCGGCCTTTTGTTCGCACCGGTCGCACGCAGTGTGGACGCAGCCTTAAATGCGAAACAATGGATGCCGTAAGGACAAAATTGCTGCAAATATATGCTGCGGAAATGCATAAAACTGAAGCTTATTGTGCATCATTTTACTATACTTCCATTTTTTATCACAGCGTATTGTATTCATATATAACTGAGCTACAGTTGCGCCGACGAGTATTCTAACACTTGCCTTAAATTTGCCTTGGAAAATCTGGGGCTATAAACAACAAGATCCAGGTACATGCTGCATACATGCTGCAAACATTTCAGTTGCAGAGACTAAATGGCCAATCGGCTTAACACCGGTCCCTGGCAGTCCCATTCATTTTGAATGGGACAGCCAGGGACCCCCGCTGTTGATCCGATGGGCCATTAGTCTGTCTGCAGAAATGTGTGAAATGTTGCAGCATATACCCAGCATGTACCCGGGTCTTTTTGGTGATTGCCCCCGATTTGTTTTAGAATAATCGTCGGCACTACAGTATCTGTACCACCACCTGTGGTAACCCTAGTGGTGAATGGGATTACCAGGTGTGATATAGCTACAGCCACTTACTGACTGTCCCCCACACCCCTATAACTTAGTACAGTGAACCATCTATGATGATAACCCGATTTTTTTTGTTAACCGACTTACTTTATTGTTGCTGTGAACCTTAATATGAAAAATAATGTTAATTTGTTAAAAGGTGAAAAAGGTGTGAGTGACCGAGTGCTTCCACTCTGCTGAAACCCGAGTGTGCAGGTTGTGCATTAATATGCCATCAGCGTTTTGTATGGGGAAGATTATACCATTTAATTACTTCTGTAAAAATACATACATACATTATTGCCAGGTGCTGGTAAAATTAAAGTGTCTTAAAAAAATGGACATTCTTACACATTAAGTGTTAGTCATTACATTTATCTGTGTATGTATTTAGTGTAAGAAAATGGCCACCACTGGCGTTTACAGCACTTCCATGTTTGAAAGTGAATTACTTTTCAATGCAGAGTTATTAGACGGTGGGGCAGTCCTATGCAAACGCTTTGTTTTTGACAGTTTCAGTCTCGTACATTACTGATGCTCCATTCCAGCACAGGAAAGTAGCAAGACTGCTCCCGGGGCTTACCTACGCAGGCGTGGCAGCCTTTCAATCACTGTCTCATAGTAACTCTGTGGCAGGCAACGCTAATACAGTAATGCAGGGGTGGCCAACTCCAGTCCTCAAGGGCCACTAACTGGTCAGGTTTTAAGGATATCCATGCTTCAGCACAGGTGGCTCAATCAGTGGCTCAGTCTTCGACTGGTCAACTTCAGCGCAGGTGGCTCAATCAGTGGCTCAGTCTTCGACTGGTCAACTTCAGCGCAGGTGGCTCAATCAGTCCCAGCCACAGCGCAGATCTTCGACTGAGCCACTGGTGCTGAAGCAGGGATATCCTTAAAACCTGACGTGTTGGAGGCCCTTGAGGACGTGAGTTGGCCTCCCCTGCATTAATATGTAGCTGAAGTAACCCGTGAACGTTGTTAAAGCAATCTATAAATAGATGAGGGCATTATGCTTTACTTGGGAGTAGTTAATCCCAGTAATATTTGGATGCTATTTTCCTGTCAGTCCTTAATCATTGGAGATTAGGGTTTGTATGCATTGCCCCTGCCAGGCGTCCGACGTGATTCTCCGCTGTGTCATTGTTGCACTCGCCCCCGACACTTCAGCTACACAGAAATCCCAGATCCTCCGAGTCGCTGGATCCCAAAAGACATAACAGTGTCACGTTTAGCGCCAGAGGCGACCAGCGTAACATACAGTGTCCAAAGTCCAAACCAGGACCTCTTCAGTGACGTTCTCCCATTTCATAAGCAGTGTGTCTCCTACGAAGACCCCTCCCCTCCCCGTCAGTCACTCAATGCTTCTTGGATGTCATTTTCCAAGAGGCTGCAGCTGCTGGCACTTTTTGACAGCCACTCAGGTGTCAGTTATTTTATTTAGGGGCTTATTTAATAAGCTCCGAGGTGGAGCCTTCGACTTTAAGGAGTTTCAGAGTTTATTGAATAAGCCCCTTAATGTTTTGACGTTTTTGTCTCTTTGTAGTGTAGGGCTTTTTTCTTTTTGTTTTTTTTCTTGTCCTCTACGTCAGGGCTACGCCAACTGGGGGGCGCGCAATTACAGATACCCCGCGCTCTTCCCCAAGGCAGTCAAATTAAATGCCGGGGTGCCGCGCGAGGCCTCTGTAATTAAACTTACAGAGATTCGGCCGGCTTAGGAACAAGGCGTCAAATGATGCCGCGGGGTCATGTGACGTGACGTCACATGACCCCTTGGCATCATCTGACACCACACTAAGGTAAAGGGGGGACGCGAGCACTGGGAGAGAGCAGGCACGGGGGCGTGAGCACTGGGAAAGAGCAGGCACGGGGGCGCGAGCACTGGGGGAGAGCAGGCACGGGGGCGCAGCAACAAAAGTTTGCTCTACGTTTCCATGATACAGTACATTTAGCGAGGGGTGGCCAACTCCAGTCCTCAAGGGCCACTAACAGTTCACGTTTTCAGGATATCCCTGCTTCAGCACAGGTGGCTCAATCAGATCCAGCTTCAATACAGGTGGCTCAGTCAGTCCCAGCTTCAGCACAGGTGCCTCAACCAGTGGCTCAGCCTTTGACTGAGCCACCTGTGCTGAAGCAGGGATATCTTCACAACCTGACCTGTTGGCGGTCCTCGAGGACTGGGGATGCCCACCCCTAACCCATTGCATAAATACCAAGTGTTGCTATGTGTTTAATACTGCCGCTCGTTTTGCTTTTCTATCCATGGTTTCGATTCCCTGCCACTTCACGCACTCGTTCTGCCCTAAAGTACAGCGCGTCCAATTCATGGTCAGAATCCCGGCACGTTAGCAGGCGCCGTGTGTGCAGACTGGAGGAGAGACGCACAAGAGAAACGCACCTGCCAGAATAAGACATGTTTCACTTTGGGTGCCTAAAATAGTGTAGTCACATTAACTCCTGGTCTTGTTATACGATGGGAACAAATTGTACATGTGTTCTAACTAGAGGTAAAGCTATAGTCATCCTTTAAGAAGCCAATAATATTTTGTCTCATTTGAAAGGCAGACGTGCTGTGAATGTGTGTCTCTGTTATAAGGGCAGCGGGGAGGCTGGAGATGAACGAAAGGTGCTTTTGCTTGCTCCAAGGCAAACAGGTTTCCAGGAAAAGGACATGGAAAGGTTACTACTTTAGTATTTCCTACATAATGTTTCCACAGAACTGGCATAGCTTTGCTAAGCAGCGCTGGCTTATGGCAGCATGCAATCTCTTAATTGTGTCTGTCTCACTTGGGAACAGGCATGAAGGTTACCTGAGAAGTAGATTCAAATATTGAAATGTGGGGGTGAAATAGTTGATGCCACGAGTTGTGCCTGACTACTAATGTGAGGTACACAAATGGGGGGGGATGGGTAAAAGAGGGGGAAGCTCCCGCATCAGCTTCAATCTCAATGAAGTGATAAATGACAGTGAGTATGATGTAAAAGAAATCAGACAGTGCAAATAGGGATGTGGAGACTACTGACAAAGCAAACAAAAAGATTCCCCAATGTATGCACTCAAATGAAAAAGTAGGGAACAGTGAATTCAGAGGGATGTGGCAAAACTATCCAAAACCACTCCCTTTTAACACACCAATCACTAATTCCAGATAATAAATGAATTATTAGGAAAAAAACCTTCGGCTCTTTAGAGATTAGTGTCTCCCTAAGGTCTTTTTCCTAAAAATTCATTTATTATCTGGAATTAGTAATTGGTGTGTTAAAAGGGAGTGGTTTCGGATAGTTTTACCACATCCCTCTGCACAGTATATTTTATACTACATTTTTTGAATAAATAGTTATTTTAAATCATTTACTGTTCCCTACTTTTTCATTTGAGTGCCTTCATTGGGGAATCTTTTTGTTTGTTTTGTTACTAATATGAGGCTTTTGGATTATTCCCCGTGGGTAGTTGGTCTGACCCGAGATGGTGCACTGAAAAGAGAAATTCACGCGCCTTTTTTAAAATAATAATTGGTTTTTAACATATGTGTAACAGGTTTCCCCCCACCCTCTGGGAGATCTCACTATTACACAGTGCTTTTAGTGCTGCTCACCTGCTGGCTCACAGGATGCTGAGTTTCCGCTGGGGAAGACAGGACAGGCTTTTGGGGATGATGGTTGGTTCTTTCTTACTGGTGCAGCTCCTCCGCTCCAGTAGCACTGGATGCAATCACTGCAGGAGAACCATCTCTGATACTCCCCGTGATTAATTGCAGTCTCAGGTCGGAGTTTATAATAAACAGGAACGGCTTTATTCTCTCTCCAACAGGATACAGTATACAACGGTACACTCTTCTCCCTCTTCTGTATGGTCCCTGGACTGAACCGAGGAGGCTTGAGGCACAAGGGTCTATCCTTTTCTCTTCCCCTATTCCTTGGTGCAATAGGGGGTAGTTGTCATTCTCCCCTAAATAGAGGGGGAGGAAGGAAACAGAGCCCTGACTCCACACTCTCTAGAACTAGACTCCAACCCCCTAAATGTGGCTGTGCAGCCCCTTTTGTACCCAGAGGGAGGGTCCAAGGTCTGAGCCCCTGATTGGGCAGTGCACAGGCCTTATTCCGCCCCCCCCTATCACTCAAGGGAGCTGCTTACTGCAGGGGAAAACCCGGATTTAACCCGATCACTGCCTGCGCTGGTACCAGGGCTTATGTGTTAGGCAGGGCAGATTAGTAGCCAAAAAGGATACATGGCTACATATGTTTGAAGCAGGGGGTCTCCGGAGCTGGACCCCCTGATTCCAGAGATACTTACCTCCAAAAGGGGGTGTCGGTGTCTTGGCAACGTTTAAAGCTTCCTCATCACGTGGGCCAATAGGAAGCCAAACCTGATGACATTGCGGCTTCCTATTGGCCCCTGCGGAGGTGTGTATCTCCGGAAGCAGGGGGTCCCCGAAGCTGAAATAAATGCGGTTCAGCTGCAGAGACCCCCTGCTTCAATCCCATGTATTAAAAAAAAACATTTCCCACTTGGATTGCCCCTGTAATAGAGGAGGGTCAGCCGTCACTTACAGTATCACAGGGGCTGTTGCTTCTAGGACTAAAATGAACTAAAAACAGTGTCATGTTTAATCAGAATATTGTAAGTATTTTTCAGCACTTTTTTTTACTTTAAACATTTTCACGTTAAACAAATCCTATTTTGTATGAATCTTTATCTAATGTGGACATCAAATCAAGAGGCAATCCAAGCGGCAATTAAAAAAAAAAAATATTTATATATATATATATATATTTTGTTTTAATATATGCAGCCTTTGATTACCTTTATTGTAAACTAATTACCAAAGCTGCCAATCGATTCATTCTCTCTTGATCAATCAGCAGAGACCCTACTTCCCAGGGTTCACTAAATGGTTGCCTTTCAGTTTTAATCAATCCTTCAGTCTGTGTAACGCAGCAGCTACAATGTATCCTGATATTACTAAGGTAACATTATCTATTGTTACAGTTTGCAGCTCAAACTGCTGGGAATATTGGCCACACATTATCACAAACAGGAAAGTGTTGCAAAGATCTTGCACTGCTGGGGAGGTGCTATAGAAATCAGAGGATGCTCAGTATATTAAAACTCATTAAAAATGGAATTAAGAGTTGAATAATTAAATTTAAAAATGTAATAAGTTATCTAATACTACAGAACTGATTTATTTAAGAAAACACACATTTAGGATATTGTATTAATTCTGGTAATACAAAAAGGATTATAAATGGCACACCACTGTTTAAGGAAAATTAACAAGGTATTTGCTTTTGGTGCTCACCTTCTGTTGATCCTGGCGTCCCAAAGCTGGATCCTAAATACTGGCAAGGTAGGAGAAAAAAGAAGGAGCACACAAAATATAGTGGTATCGAAAGATTACCAAATATATTGATGCATCAGAGCTTAATGTGGTAACGTTTCAGGACACAAAGTCCCTTCCAAAAATATTGTAATCTCATCTGGGCAGGGACAGTGTCTGTAACAATCCTACATGCGGCTTACCGAGTGCTATACTGTAATTGTGAAGCGCTTTTGAGTCCTATTGGGAGAAAAGCACTATAGGAAACAAAGTTATTATTATTGCAGAGGCTCAGACAGTACAGGATTGCAAACATACCTTGGGTACACAAAACTAGCCCAAATATAAAAGAAATCCAAGGATCACTTTAATGGGAGTTTGTATACAATAGTGACTCAATCAACACAACCAAAGTTTAATGAATAACTTCCGTAGTGTGTTCTGCGTATATGGTGATATAAGTAGACTAACACCCCCTATTGTGAATATGAGAGCAGACGTTGCCTCTCCCATTGGCTATTTATTTCACTTCCAGCCTGCTCTTCTGTCCTCTCCATTACACATAGTTACCACCGCCCTCCCCATCCCCTTCTCAGGCACTCATCCTGGGCTGGGCCCTCATTTTCTCTGTCCTAATCTTCGTTAAGAATAATCATCATCGGATTTCTTTCTTTTAATTTTTAGATTCACTGTAGAGAGTAGGGGTTGGGGGGGAAAAGGACAGATCTCCATCCAGGTCACCCTTGTTCATTTGAATTCCTGCCTCTCCTTGTAGACCCTCTATTTATTATCGTTTACTTGTGAAGCGCCCCCATGTTCCGCAGCTCGGTACAAAGATGTGATAATCACATAAACAGGTACACAGCAGTGTGTTCTCCAGTAGAAGAGATGCAGATCACAGCAGCGACGAAACATTTGTACAGCACATCCAAGGTAAATTAAAAACAATTCATTGAAGGGTTGACATGGGAGGCATCAAAAAGAGGTAGGTGTATGGAGCGACTCTGACGCGTTTCGGGCGTAACCCACCCTTTGTCACAGAGTATAATGCTCCCTTACATTCTCCCCGGTTTTATACACTGTAATATTGCCGGTTAAAGCCGAAACCGGAAGTGATGCGGCGTTGGCGCGGGAGCGTGTCACAGAATGAAAGCAGAGCTGAGAAGCTGAGAGAGAGCGCATACCCGTCCTGTACCAGCGACATCTAGAGTGTGGATGTCCACAGTGCAGGACGCTGACTCACTAGTGTCATAACACAGTCCATGGGAAGACTGCCCGCCGGGGAATCCTGCCCCACGATACGCCCCCTTGAGGCAAGATCACTGATCAAGTTTGCATAAAGAAATCATTTTAACGCCAATCAACATATTGCATCATTTGGCTCTATATATGGGACTTTAAGATACGGATACATGGAGTAATCCTGTTTCATTTTCTGTCGCACTGATCTTGGGACTGCTTAGTCCAATTCTTCTCTTAAACAGGTACATACAAACATGGACAAGCATGCACAGACAGATACAAAAGGGTAATGAGAGCCCTCTATGTACCAAGTTGCCTATACATGTGTAAGGATGTGCATATATATATCTAAAGGTTCCGCGCTGTCAATCAGGGTTAATATCTTGCACATACATGTGGCCCCTGGGTTATTATCTTGCTCATTTGAATAGAAACAAAAACAAAGTTGTCAAGTCAAACAGTATATGAATGAAACAGCACTCAATGAATACGTTTATGAATAAAGTGTATCTGTGGTGTGACCGGATCCTGGAGGGACCCTACACCCCCCTAAGAGACAATACACGAAACAAGTGTGGGGTTTCCAGCACTCCCCCATTTCCCCTTGTCTTTTCCTCCTCCCTTCCCTTACCCCATGTTCTCCCTCTCCACTTGCTTTTTCCGACACTATATATCACTGGGTGATATTTCTAGCATATTGCTCAGTTGTGCCATTCAACATTGACAATTATTGCAGTGTATTTATTTTGTATGCCCCATATGTGGACACACTTTAGTAAAATCGTTTCCTATAATACACTTTATATCTTTACTTTTTGATTTGTGTGCTGGGAACCCCACACTTGTTTCTTCCAAAATACTAAAGTTGACATCATAACTATACAGGATTGGTAAATTAGATGTGATGCTATTTATACTTTGGCGAAATATTGGACTAAAATGCTGTTAAGTCTTATTGAGCCCCATATTGGCGATGGACTTCTACATCATAAATCTTGACAAGTTGCATATTATGTGTAATTTCACCAAAATATAGAATGCTCAATAACTATGTAAAGTGAAACAATACGTACCTTTTCCTGTTGAAGTGCTAGAAAATAATTCACGTTTTTTTAACCCTTTAAACGATAGATGGCTAAACACGGCTATTTGAACTGTCCAGTTCTAGTGCTTAATACTACCCAGGGGGTATTATGAGAGCAGCAAAACTGAACCTACCGTCGTGGGTTTGTCTTGTTTCTATGCATTGGATAACTGTTTATAACGGTCCCGTTTCAGACATCAAACTCTCGTGGTTTTAAGAAAAACATGAAGCTTGAGGCAGTCAACCCGAACAACGCAGCCGAAATCTGTGTCGCCTCCATCACCAAAGTAAAAGGAAGGTTATTGTGGATCCACCTCGAAGGTATTGCATCCATGCCCCAAAATGTTGTGTTTTCTCATGCTGAGAACTATAAATGAAAGTATGCTGAAAATGCTCCGTTTGTATTTAATTATTATTAATAGTACTGTACTATTATTATTACTAATATGTATTAAGTAAATATGCTTTAGATCAAGGGTGGCCAACTCATGTCCTCAAACATCTGACCTGTTGGTGGCCCTTGAGGACTTGGGTTTTGCTACCCCTGCTATAGGATCCCATTTTCCACTTACAGGCATACCCCGGTTTAAGGACACTCACTTTAAGTACACTCGCGATAGGCAAACGCCAGCTCGCGCATGCACCTGTCAGCACGTCCTGAACAGCCATACCGGCTCCCTACCTGTACCGATGCTGTGCGCAAGCGGGGAGACTATAGCGCCTGTTACAAATGCGTCATTTACATCAGTTACGCACGTATATGACGATTGCAGTACAGTTCATGCATCGATAAGTGGGAAAAAGGTAGTGCTTCACTTTAAGTACATTTTTGCTTTACATACATGCTCTGGACCCATTGCGTACGTTAATGCAGGGTATGCAGGGTATGCGTGTAATTTGTGGGGGTTTTTTCACCCAAGGCCACTAATTTTTAAATAGTGTGTTTTAATTATGAAAGAGAAAAGGATCCAACAGCCCAAAAACTATAATGCCTGTACACCCAAGAGCCTTATCAGCGAGGCAGCGGATTAAGATCTGTACTTCCTGGCGGGCTGGAGGAAGTGAGAGCACGCAGCAAAGGGTGGGCCTTTTTAATGAAAATATTAACTATACAATACAATTGGGAAAGTGTTGGAAAAGATATGGCTGGCACCAAATGTAGGGGTCAACCGGAATCATGGACCCCGACATCCTGGGACCTCCTGGCTCCCAAGAGCTGTTGGTTTGTCACCATGTGGTCACAGGGTCCCGGTTTTCGCGTCCAAAAGAAAGCGACATTTTGTCTTTTTATTGATGATCTTGATGGCCATGTTTGTGGTTCTTTTTTTTGTTATGTTTTAAATGCCTTTTTTTTTTTACTGAGAATCGGGTGTTTCCTGGATGTTGGGGGCCCCGGGCTGAGTTTTCCAGAAAATATGGTGTTCTCAGCACGCTCAGTAGAGTTTGTACTCTGATGTTTGGCCATGTTGTGGTTGGCGGCTTTCCCAATATTAATGTAGCACATCTGTTGAGAAAGCATTATCTTGCCAACTACAATGTGCCTGCCGTACTTTTCTTCACCTATTTGTATTTAAGCAGGAAGACGTGAATTTCTGTACATTCGCAAATAAATATAAACGTATTATTAAGGCATAGGCCCTTATTCTGTAAGGTGTTGTCACGTACATACTGCATACGGGACAAGGGTTAGTACACAGCTCGCATGCTGGCCCACTTCTCAAAGGTCCCTCAAATGAACAATATCTCTCCTCAATCCATCCCCATATACCATCTGTCAGGAACAGCACAGATATGCAGCCGGGGTTAACGCACACGGTTACTCTTGCCAACTCGCCTTTCTCGATATTTGCTAATGACATAAACAGAGTTACATACAAATACAAAGAAGGACAAACATGCACAAGCCGATACAGAGAGGCAGTGACGTGGCAATACTACAGTACCTCTCTTTCTGCTGCTAATACCTGTTCCTTTGAAAGCCAGTATCATAATAATAATAATTATTATAATAATTGTTTGTTCTTGTATAGCGATGCTAGTTTTACGCAGCACTTTACAGAGACATTTTTCCAGGCACAGGTCCCTGCCCCGTAGAGTTTACGGTACAATCAATGTTTTTGATGCCTGAGACACAGGGACGTAAAGTGACTTGCCCAAAGTCACAAGGAGACGACCCTGCTTCAAACTCAGTGCCAGTCAATGTCTTTACTCGCTGAGCCGCTCCTTCTCCGTGTGCTGGCGTGCCCCACTGCTTTGTTATTGTACACTGTTCGCCTACTTTTAAGTCCGTTAAAATAATAACGCCCAGGTCGTTTTCCTCTATAGTAGTTGAACTGATAGTGCCATTAATCTGTATTCTGCCTTTGGGTTTTTGTGTCCAAGTGAATGATTTTGCACATATTGGTGTTAAATTGCAGTTGCCACACTCTTGACCATTCCTTCCATCATTAATCATTTTCTTTACCCCTCCAGGAGTGTTAAAGAATCAGAACATAGAGCACTGCACAATTTAAAATGGTTTTTTTTTTATTACTGGATTGAAGCAGGGGGTCTCCGAAGCGGACCACCTGTTTCCAGAGATACCTACCTCAGTAGGGGATGCCGGTATCTGCAGCCAGGGAACTGTGTGCCTAACGAAATAGCGGCGTTTAAATGTCCCTCGTTGCGTAGAGATACCGGCACCCCCTGTGGAGTCTTTGTGCCATCTGCAAAAGGGCACCCCCCCCCTTTCATGTACAATATTATTAATAATGGCATTATGGGGTACTGGTCCTAGTACAGATCTCTGAGCTGCTCCTCTATTCGTCTTCGCTGACTGAACTCCATCTACCACAATCTGCTGTCTATCGCTCAACCAATATCCATTTCACCACTATAGAACCCAATGCTAGGCATTGCAACGTGTTTATCAGTTTTCTATGTGGGAAAGTGTCAAAGGCTTTATTAACATCTTATAAAGATACATATACTGCAAAAGCCTGATCTATTGCATTGTTACCGCCCCCTGCCCCCCCAGCCCCCCCCCCAAAATATTCTGATTTCTTTGACATGATTTCCCTTGTAAATCCACAATGCCAGAAATATTGTGAGGGTTAGACTTGATATTCTTCAGTTGAGCAATGTTTTAATTAATTTCCCCATCACTGATGTCGGGCTCACTGGCCGCTAATTTAATAATTGTAACCCCCTGTGTATGCCACACATGCACACTGCCCCTAGCTTATTCCTCTCCTATGGACATGTGACTATGATGAGCCAGTAGGCAGGCTGGTGAAGGAGAGACTTGGAGGGAGAGGAGTTGTTAAAATGGGGCAGCCCTTGACAGATCTGCGTGGGCCTGAAGGAGTCCGGTTGAATCGCGAGCAACCTGTGTGGCGGGACCTGCACGCGTCCCGCGTGGGTGAGACTGCAGGTACTGAGAGGATGGAGAGCAGCCAAAAGAGACGGATAGCCGAGCAGCTGAGATTGTACTGAGGAGAGACATCCGACGGAGGGAATTCCTGGACGTTCATAGGACACAGTGGAACCAAAATAAACATGTGAGAATTACAGGCCTTCTACACCCAGTTACAAGCTCCAATGGTGTACCAGCACCTCAAATATAGGCATGCATACCCAGGATTGGGAGGCCTCTTGAGTTGACGCTTGTGTGAACTGTAATGAGAATGTATTGTGATTGGTTTGTGGTGATTCTGTTTCTAAAGATCTAAAGGTTCCTGGTAACCGTTTTACTCTCTCTATTCTATATATATATATATCTATATCTATATATACTATATATTATATATCTATATATATATATATATACTTATATTATCATACTATAACTATAATATATATAATATCATTATATAAACAAAGTATGTGGCAGTTTGTCCCCTTGTTGCTCGCGCAGTGTGGTATTTATTATAGCCATAAGGACTCAGGCCCCCACGTCAGCACCAGGCGTATAGTCTGAGGTACTGGAATATAGAGGGGTTACACAATTAACAAAAATGTGCTAGTGGGTCTGTGTTTGTCCAGACATTTTGGAACTACTGTGCACCTGTTAAGGATTGGTTCAATAGGACTATTGGTGGTGTTGCAAGCAGCTCTTTCAATATATTTGGATGTATAAAGTCTGGCTCAATTGACTTGTCCACATTCAGTTATGAAATCTTCACAAGCACTTTCTGCTCTGTAAATAGACTTGTCGCCACCTCCTTTCCATTTATATTATTGTCCCCCTAACCTCACCTTTATCATCTGTTGTGAAGATAATTATTTGGGGTGTCTGCTATATCTGTATCTCCTTTTGCATGACTATCTATAGTCTTACTCCTCATTTTGTCTTTCACCTTTCCCCTATACATGGTACCAAACATTTTGTTGCCTCTTTTCTTTGGTCACTGGGCTATTTTCCATTCTGCTTGGGCCTTGGCACATCTGGTTGGTTGCATGGCCACCTTCTGCCTAACCCAGGGTGGACAACTGTAGTCCTCAAGGGCCACCAACAGGTTGGGTTTCCAGGATATCCCTGCTTCAGCACAGCTGGCTCAATCAGTGGCTTAGTCTTTGACTGAGTCACCTGTGCTGAAGCCCAGATATCCAGAAAACCGGACCCGTTTATGGCCCTTGAAGACTGGTTGACCACCCCTGGCCTAACCTGATGTGTTTTCCTATTTCTGAGTCTTTGTTTTCAAGATACACAGTGGTGAGAAAAAGTTTGTGAATTTTCACATATTTCAAGCCTAAAATGTGCTTAGATCTTAATCTAATTCCTAATAATAGATAAAGATAAACTGATCAAACAAATGACACACAATATTTTTTCAACATTTATTTATCAACGCATGATTCAACATTCAATATCCATGTGTGAAAAACGATGTGAACCTTTAGATTCAGTACCTAGTGGCGCCCCTTGAGCACAATGACTTCAACTAAGTGTTTCCTGTAACTGCTGGTCAGTGTCTCACATCGGTTTTGGGGAATTTGGGCCTATTCCTCCCTCTTTGATAAAGCGCTATTGCAGCGCGAAACGCGTCAGAGGTACATTTGTACACCTCCATGTTGTCAACCCTTTAATAAAAGCTATTCTTTAATTATCATCATTGCTTAGCCCCGGATTCTTTGGAAAACGCTGTGCTTCGGTTTTTCTCCATTTTGGATTCCCTTCTATCCACATTCCGGCAGGATGCACGCATTTAAGGATGGTATACCCCAGTAATGTGAGTACCACTATCTTTTATATGAAGATGGAATAGTTGAAAATGACACTCTAGGGTTATTTGCTTATCAATAGGAAATACTGAATCACAATTGTTGTAACACGACAGCTGCTGACTCTGAAAATACTCAATTTTCAGGCATTGTTTAACCCATTAATGAGCTCTTCAAGCAAGTCTAACTCACTGGTGTTACATGTATCTGTCCATCCTCCGTTGAGACTTCAATCAATACATGTTGATACATTATCATCCTTAACTCAGATGCACTGATGCATTCAGTGACATTTGAGGGCTTCCTTGCATGAACATCTCACTTCAGGTTTTACCACAACCTTTCGATGGGGTTTAGGTCCGGACTTTGACTAGGCCATTCTAAAACGTGGAATTTCTTCTTCTGCAGCCATTCTTCTGTAGATCTTTTTTGTTTAGGATCATTGTATTGCTGCATGACCCACTTTCGGTTCAGCTTTAGCTCATGGACGGATGGCTTGACATTCGTCTCTAGAATCTTCTGATACAATGTAGAATTCATGGTTGTGTCAATGTTGGCAAGCCGTCCAGGTCCTGAGGCAGCAAAGCTGCCCCAAACTATCACAACCCCACCACCATGCTTGACGTTTGGGATGAGGTTCTAATGTTTAAACGCAGTGGGTTTTTTTTGCCAAATATATTTCTCATTGAGGCCAAAAAGTTTTGCCTTTGACTCATTTGTCTGGAGAAAATTGTTCCAGAAGTCTTGTGGATCATCTATGTGCCCTTTGGTGAACTTCAGATGTGCAGCGTGTAACGGGAGTGCTCGCCACAAACCGGGACCGGGCCGCGGGGCTGAGGTGGGGATAGGAAACACTGACCGTAGACCTCAAAGCCGGTTCAGTCCGTAGTCAAACATAGCCGGGTCAGGGTCGGAGAATGTAGAATAATCAGGAGACAAGCCGGGTCAGGGCAGGCAGCATAGGAGCGATGGTCACGAGCTGAGGTCATCATCAGGAAGTCTTGGGTGAAGCCGCTTCAGCGTAGAGAACAGGAAACGTGAACTGAGCTGCTTCAGCATAGAGAACAGGAAACTTGAACTGAGCCGCTTCAGCGTGGAGAACAGGAAACTTGAACTAAACCAAGCCAGGCCAGGCCAAACATGGGAGTCTGTGACAAGCACAGTTACTTGCAAACGGATTGCAAAGTCTATGTCCAGCAATGAGGAAGTGAAAAAGCAGGGTTTAAATAGGAGAGATGCATGACTGGGATTGAGAGGCGGAGCAGAGGTGCGGCCTCCGCAGAGACTGAGATTGGCTGCAAGGCACAGGAGAACAAGTGAGTGTACTTGCTTGCAGCTGGGGAGGATTCGTCTGGAAATTCCACAGCTCTGCAAGGAAGAGTTCCAGCCAAACCCAGGAGCGGATTCCTTACACAGCAATGTTCTTTTTAGAGAGCAGTGGTTTTCTCCTTGCTACCCTTCCATTAATACTATTTTTCTTCTGTCTTTTTCTGATAGTGGCGTCATGAGCACTCACATTAGCCAAGACGAGAGTGGCCTACAGATCCTTGGATGTTACTCTGGGGTTCTTTGTGATTTGCTGGTCTGTTCTTGGAGAGATTTTGATAGGACAGCCGCTCCAGGGTAGAGTGACTGTGGTTTTGAACTTTCTCCATTTGTAGACTATCTGTCTGACACGGGATTGGTGTGCCTCCAAATGCTTAGAAATGTTTTTGTAACCCTTTCAATACTGATGAGCATCAATAACTGTTTTTCGGGGGTCCTCAGATATTTCTTTTGATCGTGGCATGACATGGTGAAGACCAAACTGACAAAGTTTCTGAACTTTATATAGGGTGGGGCCTCCCAAACTCACCCCTGAAGATATACCTAATTATTTAAACACCTGGTTCTAATTATCCCCTTTAATTTAGCTGATAAAACCAGGGTTTCACTTAATTTTGCGCATACCCCGACTCTTAATTACTAATTGTATGTCTAATTCATACATTATTTTGTTTCAAAAGACATGGAATTGGTAAATATAAAGCCAAATAGAAAAGACTGGTTTTGATTCAAGAAGGTTATCGTGGAAAAAAACGATGGAATTTCCATCATCATTGGGGTTCCCAAACTTTTTCTCGCCAGTGTAAGCAGAGTGAATTCTAGTCCACTGTAGTCTTGCATTTCTATGGAAAGGGCAACTTGAAAACCAGCGCTGGACTACAATCTTGTGATGACATTGATTGGCTGTCAATGCTGCACTTGTGCCACAGGTCTTCCAGCAGCAATGTCATTAACTTGATAACTGTTGTGACTTTTGAAGATTACACCTGTCTCCATGCATTTGGAATCCTGCAGAGTTTTTGTATATTCTTTGATATAAAGAAAAACAAGAAAAAACACAAAAGAGCACCAAGATGAGAGATAGATATTGTATTAGCAACAAATAATAAAATTAGTAACTTACATATAAAATTTCTTTAATAATCCCCGATTCTGGTGTCTATCACAGGAGTAGGGCATCACATAGGAAGTATGAAGGGTAATCTCAGTTCTGAGAGATCAGACCCGCGCGCTGGGGCTGTCTCTGTTCACTCTCCTGTCCTCCACGTGTGGTAGCGTGGTGCAGAGTGTAGCACACATGTGCAGGAACCGGGGCCTTCAATAGGTGTCCTTAGGATGCCTGTCCGTTTTTGATAGCATAGAAACGATCGGAAATAAGCAGGAACGGTACACTTGAGTGTGTACTGGTGGTGGGTAGTAAAACCGCCAGCCACAACAGTCGCGACAGGAGAGTCGAGAGTCGAGAGGAGAGGAAGTTTTATATGTAAGTTACTAATTTTATTATTTGTTGCTAATACAATATCTATCTCTCATCTTGGTGCGCTTTTGTGTTTTTTCTTGTTTTGCTGATATTGGTATCACCATCGGGGTTCCGGTGGAGACCACATTTGGAGGTGGGGGAGACACCTCATAAACACAGAAGCAGCAAGAGAACTGAGAGGGACCAACACTCCAAGTTTAAAGAGCCAGAGCGCGGACTGAACTTTTCATCTTTGATATAAAGCTCTAAAGAATGCAGAACGATACCAACACCTCATACCTGGGCCGGTGTGAAGGGTGAATTCCCTCAGAAATCCAGAGTCGTAGGGAAGCGCAAACATATGTGGAAAAAGAGAACAGATATCCAATAGTACAGTATTGTCAAATGCAGATACAGATGTAAGCTTCTTGATTCTTATGAGTTGGATACTTACAAGCATAGGAAGGATGAGAAAGAGGACCATTATATGAAGGGTGAAAGTGGATGTACACATTCCGGTGCTACTCTCAACCAGTCTGCGGTCTAAGATCCACTATCTAAAGATACCCTTACGTGTATTTAGACCTTTCTATGCTTTGAGTATCCAACTTCAAAGATCAGAAGCTTACTATCTGCATTTGACAATACTGTACTATTGGATATCTGTTCTCTTTTCCACATATGTTTGTGCTTCCCTCCGACTCTGGATTTCTGACACTTCACGGGATTGAGATAGCAATCCACCATTGGGTTACAGCTGCATTCAACCATTCGTTTGTATTATTAGTCATTGATCTAATACTTTTTCACGAGCACTAATTTATTACACTGATATTTATCAGACTCACCAATCAAAGTGCACTAATTATTTTAGAGCGCCACATTGTGATAACTTTTTCCACTCACTTGCACAGGGTAAATTCCCTATCTGATTGTTTTCATGGGAGACCTATGTTTAAAGGTTGAACACTGCACTGAGCACGTTAAATCTCAGTTTCAGAACAGACTGACTTGATTAGCCGACACATCTGGCTTGTTAGAGTGTCTTAAATGTCTGCAGCTCTCAGTGCTCTGGTGTCCTGTGTGAACCTGGGAGACACGCTGGAGCTCTGGAGGCTCCTGTGGATCCTGGACTTGACATACCCTTGCTGAAAAAAGGCAAAGCCCTTATCAAGGACCCATTTTTTTGTTAACCATTTATATGCTGAAGCTAAGCTCAGTTTTGTTCCACCTTCTTTTAGGCTAAATAAAAAGCCTATATTCAGACAAACCCGCGTGCCATTGCGTAGTCCCTGCAACGGCGGACTTGCTGGCAGTTCCATTGGTGCAGTTGCACTGAGCTGCACACTTAGTGGCCCAGCGCTCTTCCCCACAACATTTAAACTGATTGCCGGGGGAGAGCGTGGGGCCTCTGTAAATGCCTCTTACCTTCTCTTTGGCTTCACCACTCCGGCATCTCCTCCTGCTCCTTATCTCAGAAGAGGAGATGCCGGAGAAGGTAAGAGGCCACGCGCTCTCCCCCGGCACCGAGCCCTGCTAAATTCCAAGCCGGTCCTGCCTCATATTCACAAAGTAGTGTTATTTCCTAAGATACTTTCCAGCAGCAGAAGACATGTTATTGCCCTTTTAAATTGGTCCGTAAGGTGTCCTCCGGCAGAGGGTGTCCTATGGAATCCCACCGGTTACTTCAGTGTTCTCATTTTCATATTACATAGCCTAATAAAGTAAACTGTTCCCAGTATTATGAAACTGTTCAGAACATGCCTTCTTCTTAATGAGTTATTAAATTGTGTGCATACCGCCTTGCTATTGTATCATTACTATTTATTGTTCATCTTTCATTAGATTTATGTTCATATGTTGGGTTAGAAACGGAGTTCGATCAGTGCCTCCCTAATTGAAGATCCACTATTCATCATAGGTTAATTATCTTAGCAGTAAATTAGTAGAGCGCAGTGCACTGTAATTATGCGATGTAATATACAATGTCTTCCTTCTTAGATATTGAGAGTTTAAAAAAAAGAAATAGGCATATATTAAACGTTGCTTGAATACATAAATCTTCAAAAGTATGTGTATTCAAAAATCTTAGTAATAAAACAACTCAGGTAATTAAAAATATATATACATCATCTTCAGCTCTTGTCGACCCACTGCTGGATGAAGTCTTTCCTAATGATCTTCCAGGCACTGCTGTTACAGCCTCTTTACTCCATGCTGCTCCAACACATTTTCTGATTTCACCCTCCCATCTTACTTTTGGTCGTTGTCTTGGTCTTTTAATCTCCCTTGGAATCAAGTCGAGTACCACCTTTGTCCATCAATGGTCATATCTTCTTGCGATATGTCCCGCCCACTGCCATTTTAATTTCTTCACCCTTGTGATGTTATCACAGACTTATGCTTGCTCTCGAATCCATTCATTCTTCCTGCCTATTCAGGTAATACCCAGCATACATCTGTCCATAGTACTTTGAGTTGTCTGAAACTTCTGAATTATCTTCTCATTTAAGGTCCAGATTTCACATCCATGCGTCAGTATAGGCAGAATACACTGGTCAAAAATGTTCCTTTTGAGGCACAGTGGAAGGTTCCTTTGAAAGATTGTATTGTTTCTTCCAAATGCGCTCCATCCCATGTTCATTCTCCTATGATTGAGCCACCTGTGCTGAAGCAGGGATATCCTTATCCCTGCCCATTGAGGTCTGATGTTAGCCACTCCTGATCTAACGTTTAATTTCATAGATGTAAAGGAAGTCAGGGGGCCCAACGGCACAAGGGTGGCATGACTATGGTTCCGAAGGGGCAAAAATAATTATGTTTAAGAGGAAATAAACGATGGATCAGATGTGGCTGGAGAAGTGGAAAGCATGTGAAGTGAGGAGAAGGCTGCATGAGGGGGGTGGAGCACAAGGAGGGGAGGAAGTGACATATTTCAGTGTTCCTGGATCTGAGCCCGGTGGTAACACAGCACACATACCACTCTCATGCACGTAGCAGTCTGTATATATATATATATACATATATGCATATAGCTATATATTGTGAGATATATATATATATATATATCAGGGGTGGCCAAACTCTGTCCTCAAGAGCCACAAACAGATCAGGTTCTAAGGATATCCCTGCTTCAGCATAGGTAGCTAAATGAAAATGACTGAGCCACTAATTGAGCCACTTGGGGATATCCTTAGAATCGGACCTGTTGGTGGCTCTTGAGGACAGAGTTTGACCGACCCTGATATATATTTACTGTATATGCTCACAGGCAGAGAAGACCAGGCTGTATGTTATTTCTGGTTATATTGTGAGTTTGTGTCCAGTCACGGGGCCCGGGACGCCAACACCGGCAGACCCCCCCTGTTGGCGGGCCTGACGGGGAGCACATACATGGCCATAGAAAATTATTTAACGAAGTGACCCTCACTTATGAGAGAAGAACAGATAAGTAACTATATGATTTGTCATGCTGGATGTGGCAGTAGGGATTTCGGTCTTTTTTTAATACATTGTCACAAACCCAGCAGCACTCCTTTTTGACATTAATATGTGTGGTGCGTCTGGGTTTTGAGCTTACTTTTGCACAGGGATATTAATGGGGTTATGGAAGAAAGAAAAACATATGGCTATTTATATAATAAAGCAAGCCATACTGGGTACTAATTATTATTATAGTCCGCCTGGGGGGGTTGGCGGTTGGCTGTGTAAAAGTATTTGTAATGGCAAGATGTGTTTATATGGCTGGTAAAGACAATATTTGAACTGTCAGGGAGTTCAGAATCCTAGTGTAAAATCCCTTCATATTATTGGGGGGCTTTGGCTACATATATTGCCATTTTATCCAATGTGATGTATACATATTATATACTGTAAATACACTAAATGCCTAGGAACATGCCTGTTAAATGAGGGGAATTATTTTGGGCTGCTTGCAATTAACCAGGTGGCTCTTTTAAGGGAGCTAAGAATAGTTGTAGATTTTGGAACATTGTAGTATTAAAAGTACCTTTCTCTGTCATCATTGGGAAGCACCTGATCATTCTCAGTGCAAGAAGCAATTTAGCAGTGGCATGTTCTTATACAGGGACTTGTACTTCCTGTATCATTTGAGTCTTTACATTTTAGTATATTTTAGCAGTAAATCTTACTTCCCTGGGGCAAAAAACACTCACTGAACATAACCCGCATAGTTGAGTTCTCTATTGATTCTGTTCACTAGTTTAGATTCACTTTTATATTCACTGTCACATTTTTTTTTATTTTTTTTAAACATTTTTATAACTTTCATGAGCTTTGAGCACACTTAGTTTTAGTAGTGAAATTAGTGTTTTTTCAGTCATTTTGTATCCAGCACATTTAGTTAGATCCAATTGTTATGTTGCAAATGGTGTGGCTAGTGAGACAATTTATCATCCAATAGGTGGGTTAGATGAAGGCTCGGCGGCCAGTATTATAAAGTATTTTGCTGTTCAATTAAAGTTTGCTGAAGGGCAAACGCTTATTGAACCAACTGAGCAATACCTTTGAAGATCTGGTATGTGATTGTTTAAGCTGGGGAACAAAGTATACTGTACGTAATGAAGCACTTCAGCTTATATGATGGCCTTTATGATATCGTGATATGGTTACAACAAGTTCTTGTAATGTTATGAGAGCAATCATGCGCAGTGGAACAATGGCTTCGGGGTGTGTTTATCTTTATTTATGGGTTAGTGGAGGCCATTACTTTCAATTGGACCAAATAAAATATTCAATGGCCTTGCTGGTGGCAGAAGGGCCTTTGCCAGAGGAATGCACTGGACGTCAGTTTCCGCAGGGGAGAAGAGAGTCTCTCCCTCACTTCCACTTGGTGGATTGATTGGGAGAGGCACTGCTACTGCCCGTGCTTGGAAACTGGGTGTGGTGTTTGGTACTGTCCTCTAACAGAGGTAGACGCTGCACTAATACTCAATGGCCGGGCATGGTGGTGTCCTCTTATGGAATGTTCGTTATGGTGGAATGTCGGTGATAGAATTTGGATTGGCCCACCGAGCAGGTACGGCTGGAACTCTACATATATGTGGTGCTGGCAAGGTCCTCTTCATTTATTTATTTTACGATTGTGAATAAAATGCTGTGGCCGTTTTACCCACAATTGTGTCCAGGTGTTTTTTATGAGTAAGACTGGAACACAAGGAGGCATGTGGCGTGGTATGGCCACAGGGCAAAGGGGCAATTGAGGATTCGACCAGTCATGATCGCCTCCCGTAACACATGCTTTCTCCTGTTAGTCAGCCAGCTTTTCTTAACTTTGGATCTGAATATGTTGTTTCATTTGCTTTTGTCTGTTAAGAGTGGATCCTTCTGAGCAGAGAATTTCGTTGTCGATCTCTTCTTCCCGCCCGCTCTGGTACAAACTTTTATACCAGTGAGGAGAGGAGGATTGGTTGAGCTTCAACCAATGGGACCATGTTACTCTCTGTGTTGAACGTTCTGTAGAGACGCCAGTTGGGAATGATAACTGTAGGAAATGCATAAATTAACCAAGGCTAAATCCCATTGCATGAATGGTATATGAAACTGAGGGTCATTGTATAAACAATTAAAACTTCACTCGTCTGTGCTGACCTGTGATAAATGGCTTCTTTTAATTCTGATATTGATTTCTCTGCAGACTGTCATTATTCCAGAAGATTGCATTGTTGCATTGCTGATATAACAGTTTCGTCTTCTCTCCCTCACTAATACAATTGGAATGCAAGCTCCCATTTAAAAAAATAATTATATAAGTCAATGTTCACGGTAAAATATCTGTGGAAAACAATACGTTCTTTATTTAGCAGTGCAATCATTGTCAGTCCATTTTGCGACGCGTATTTTTGTGATTTTTTTCCTTTCGGTAACGGTTTTGTTGAATTCTATACAGACATACCCCGGTTTAAGTACACTCACTTTAAGTACACTCGTGAGTAAGGACATATCGCCCAATAGGCAAATGGCAGCTCACGCATGCGCCTGTCAGCACGTCTTGAACAGCAATACCGGCTCCCTACCTGCACCGGAGCTGTGCGCAAGCGGGGAGATTATAGAGCCTGTTACAAATGGGTTATTTACATCAGTTATGCACGTATATGACGATTGCAGTACAGTACATGCATCGATAAGTGGAAAAAAGGTAGTGCTTCACTTTAAGTACATTTTCACTTTACATACATGCTCCGGTCCCATTGCGTACGTTAATGCGGGGTATGCCTGTAGTGTCTTCAACTGCCTGTTACTATATGTATGATGTCGATTTCCAGAGATATTTGCCTGTGATGTTTTGGGGGATGGAATAAGATGGCTGCCATCGTCCTGCTTTTATTCAGTTTATATGTGTGTTTAATAATAAATAAAAGCAGGGTGCTGCATATCTTTTAGCATACTTTGCATTTCTGTCTTTCTCCAAACTTGTTCTCAGGGATTGCACCTTTAAATACATTAGCAGCAAAATATATGCATGACATTTTTCAACTAGCAGACACATCCCAAAGAGTCCTGTTGGAGAAAGGTGCTTAGGGCCACATTTATTTAATTGAATGAGCCATAAGCTGCCCAACGGTTAAGCACTACTTGGTAGATATGGCCCTTGATCCATGGTAGTACAAAAATTCTGTGTTTTTCAGCCTACGACCAAGTTAAAGCAGCAATCCCTTCCAGATGCTTACCATTTTAATATCTTGCCCCCTGCGCATGTCCTTTCCCTAATCTCAAGCTTCTGAGGTTACCATGGTAACCTTTACACTGCACTGGGCTCTAGGGAGAGCTCCATTTTAACCTCCCAGACACTTAATATATCAAACGCTTATATCTCGAAGCGTGGCATTTTAAACATTAAAAAAACACATACGTCATTAAAACTGCTACCCCCGGAGGCCCTCACGACGTACGCTCGTCATGACCCTTTCCTCATTTTCCTGGGGCTGTCCACGAACGGGGATTCCCATGCAGCGCCAATCGCGAACTATGCTGAAGAGGCCAAACCCATCCCATTAATTTCCGGTCCGGCGACCAGAACCTGAAAGTGATCGCTCCGTGGAGGTGGCAGGACCCCTCGGGCACTCAAGAGGTTAAGAAACATGTAAACAAATATTAGATAGGCAGCCTTCTTTTTTTTTTTTTTTTTTTTTTTTTTTTACAAAGGAGTCCCCTCCAGCATACGAGAATGGGAACACGCTCTTGTTTCCCCTGAAAACGTACACAGAGCCTTTGGGTAATTGTGTTTACGGAACCCAGTTAGTGTAGCTAATACACCACCACGACCACTTCTATTCGCTTAGCTCAAACAAACAGAGGATGTTGTGGTTTGAGTTTATTGGAAGTACGGTAGTGTACTAACGAGTTAATCGCAGCAGAGCTCTGCCACAGCTGCGCGAGCGGAGGTCAGGACAGGAAGAACAGATGCAAGAGAATATCTGCTGTCATTTGTACTTTCTTTATTAACGTCATTTGTGAAGAAAAACATGTGTTTGTTCTAATGGCCGACCACCTTGTACAAGACAACCGCCACCAGTCGTTGTTTATATACATACTAAACTAATGGAATTCCGCAAGGCTCATTGCATTGAGTTCTGTAGGAAAACCCTTTGTTTGTTCTGCCCTCTCTGATCTGTGTTATCCTCCCAATTGCTTCAAAGATTGCTAAGAATCTTCTTCATGTACTGTACAGTAGACACAGCAATTGCTCATCGGCCTTTGCCCATTTATCTTCTATGCCAGCCGGGGAACTCTGTCATCCTTCACATAGGTCCACTAGCTGTAAACTCCCGTTTCTATGATTTAGCCCGGGACTGACCTCCTCTCTCGAGTTTAGTTCTGAGCGGTGTCGCAGAGGGGAGCTAAAGTAAGCCGCTCCTATAGTGTGGCTTGGGGGTGCAGGCAATGTGGATTTAAGGCCTACATCAGCACTGGAGTCAGCCATTTTGTAATACCAATTCTATTTTGTTTCATACATAGAGGTGACATTGTACACAATGAATCCTCGCCCCATAGAGCTTACAATCTAATTTTGGTGCCTGAGGCACAGGGTGATAAAGTGAATGTGCCCAAGGTCACAAGAAGCTGACACCGGGCTCCACTGCTTCAGAGTCCGTGTGATTGATTTCAGAGTCGGTTCCTTTACTCGATGAACCAACGCTTTAAAGGGATGAAGAGGAAGAGTCATGGCCGTGCAAGGCTTTGCAAAATCAAACAACTAAATTATTTACCTCCCAGCTTCTACTTACACCTGCACGGACTCAACCTGACGATGGGACCATTTGGCCCCCAAACATTGTACCATGTTGCCCTATTTTGTTTATTGATTTTATTTTGTGTTTGTATATTTGCATTGTTTTGGAATTAATCTATTATTTGTCAATTTTGCTTTCTTACACTAATTTTCGGGTGTCAATTCCATAAACTGATTGAATATATATATATATATATATATTATAATTTATATCTTACTATAATTACATATACTATGCTGAGAGACCCGCGTTGTCGGGCTTAAATTTCCCACTCCTCTCTTTCCACTCCCCACGTCTGTTTCTCCGCTCCCCCTCTCTCTCCGCTCCTCCCTCCCCCTCCCACCCCATCCATGCGCAGCTTCCGGTCCCCACCCTACAGTGTCCCACACACACACAGTGTCCCACGCACACAGTGTCCCACACACACACACAGTGTCCCACACACACACACAGTGACACACACACACACACACACAGTCAGGGCCGCCAACAGAAATTGTGGGGCCCGGGACAAACATTATAAGCAGGGACCCCACCCCCGTGTCGGCGGTATTGCCCGCTGCCCCCCCCCCCATTTCACACCTCATGAGCCCCCTCTCTTTCTCCCCCCTTCCCATGTATTTCTCTCCCTTCTGTCTCACCCCATCTCACTCTCCCGCCTCGCATGTATTTCTCTCCTCTGCTTCTCACAAAGGCTGCGGCCCCGCTGGCGCTGAGCGCGCTCATGCTTGGAAAGCGCTTCAAGTATGAGCGCCGGGTGTCGGGCATTTACCAAGCGTGCTGCGGGGGCATCCGGGTAGTACCTCGCACTAGAGTTAGTCTTTTTTGTTGAACAAAGGGCCGAGGCGCGGTGGAGCGTGTGTGCCCCCACGAGCACCGCGTGAGCGGGACTTTACATATATCTATATATATAGCCGCGGTAAGCGGCCGCCTGCTCACCGCTAGTGAGGAACACCTCTACCCTCTTTTCCTCACTCACCCCATCTCTCCTCTCACCTCTGTCATTTACCCCCACCATCACCATTCCCTCCCACCCCACAAGATATATACCAAAAAGTCCCACCCCTCAAATACATTAAAAAAATCCCCACCCCCTCAAATATACAACCTCCCACCCCCAATGCATACAATAAACCCACCCTACCCAATAAGATAAAAAAAACAATACATACGGTATCCTCTCTCATTCTTCTCTCTCTCTCTCTCTCTCTCTCTCTCTCTCTCTCTCTCTCTCTCTCTCTCTCTCTCTCGATATATATATAGATATATATATCTTACTGGGAATGTGTGTGTGTAATATATACATATATACACAGTATATATACACACACAGACACATACACACGGTATATACACACACACACACACACACACATATATACACACATACACACAGTATATATACACACAGTATATACACCAGTATAATCACAACTACACCCGTATATATACCACAGTAATATCACACATACACACACATACACACAGTATATACACACACATATATATATAGTATATGTAGCCATGCTGTAAAATGGCTGCAGTCATCTCTCCTGCTGACAGTAAGGCCTGGTAGTTATGGGGCATGCCAGCAGTAATCATGGAGGATTCACCCCACACCCTGGTGAGGTGCCCTATGTATGGATGAGTGGTCACAGGCTTGACTCCACGGTTAGTGATGTCAGAGTTGTGTCAGCCCCAGAGGATACATAAGGCACAGCACTGATCAAAATTAGCGAGTTGGAAGTAGAGAGTAAGAGAGTGTTGCTGATTATAGGCTGTAGAAGGACAGTGTTGGAATCTGTGACCAGGACCTGGTCACAGGAGATATCCCTGCGGGGATAGGGAATCCCTACATTAGGAGGACTATACCTTTCAAAGGAAGTACGGTGAACATGGAGGGCTAAATTCACCCATTTGTGGAGGCAGCGGTCCACCGGTGCAATAAGATGTTCCTGTTAAAGATCCCACGTGTGTAAGTGTAGTGATTATGCAGGGGGCTGCACCACAGAGAGTTCCTCACCAGGACCATCCAACACGACGCTGGATCCTGATGAGGTGGAGGCGCTGCACTGGATCTAGGTAGGGACTCAAGCACACTACTACAGCTGCCTGTCTGGGTGTGCAATCCCCAAACAACAACATCATGCGGGAGACTCAGGAGTCCTGTTGCCAACAGTGCACCACCAGACAGCACACTGTAATGGGGACTGGTTAGACCACAGGGTGCCAATATGAGATTGTGTGGGTCAGGCCGGTTCAGAAAACCCTTACATTTGGAGGCGCTGCTGAGATAAACCTGTCAACAGGACGGCTTTTGCTCAGGTCACTTGGAAAACAGGGAGAGTTCTGCTGCCACTTTGTGCTGCGTTGGGACGGACCTAGGGGTTAAGTCAGGGGACAGACGGAGTTTGTCATTGCGCAGGGACGACCTAGGGGCCTGAAGGAGTTGGGGTTTTGGAGCCGGGCTATATCGTCCTAGTCACCTTGAGGCAGTGCTAGTTGGTAGGTGCCTAAAGGGATAGCCTGTTAACGTGGTCAGGAATCCTGGAGAGGGTCTGCGCTAGGCTGACCAAGATAGGTAGACGGCCCGTACTGCATGGAAGCCCCAGAGTATTCTAGCCCATTCCAGACCTCTTACTAGGGAGCACAGACTGGGAGGAAGGATAACAGCAGACACTGAGAGTGAGCCTAGCCTGAGGTAGTGCATACATGAGTCCAGCCTACATTAGGTACATTGGTGGTGCATCAGGGAAATCTTTATTGTGCCTGGGTGGTTGGCTGCCCCGCAGAGAGGAGCCCCCATGTACAAATCAGACAAACAAAAGATGAATCAGCGACTGCAAGAATGGAGATCCGCGCGGTGCGGATAGTCCAAAGTGGCGACCGGAGGCTGATGGGGAGAACCCTGCGTGCGTCCCACTGAGAAAAGCTGTTGTCGACATGTCTGTCACGAGCCTGCTATGGAGTGGAGTAAAAGCCGTGGCTGCCCCGTTCTGGTCCTGTCTAGGACAACGGGCGCTACCCTGGAGACTGTGTTGAGGACATTGTTATAACAGGAGGAAACACAGTGAGAGTGACTTCAGTCGCATACAAACATATGAACGCTACTTCTATTCTTGATCAGACTGACAGTGCTACCCAAATGGCGGCTCCCTCGCTTCCTAGGAGACCGCGTGGGCGATGGCAGACTATTCTGCAAATGCACAAGTTACAAGAATTGGCCAGAAGCGGCGCCAACAGGAGAGCCCCGCCCGCATGGGGGGTTATGGCGCGAAAGCTGTGCCCGCGCCTTCATGGACAAGTAACTCACTCAGCCCAGTGCTGAGTCAAACCGATTAGTCTATGGACCCTCCCCTAATATCAACCAGGGGGAGTGGTTTCCAGCTATGCCCCGTGGGTATGACTCCCGCGGCCCAGGAGCTGGTGCGCTGATGGCACAATTACCAGAGGTAGTTCCGCAGCTGAATAGTGTGCAAAAAAGAAGGGTACTTGTGCACGCAAGGCAGCTGAAAGAAAACGCTGGAATTGGCGGCAAGAGAGGAACCCCACCCTGTGTGGGGATAAGGGCGCGAAAAGCTGTGGCTGCCCCCCTAGGACTGAAAGAGGTGTGGCCCAATTAAAGGACATCCTATTCCCTTGTGGGACCCGCCCATAATCGTCTACTCTTGGGGGGCGGATTCCATGTTCAGATGAGGGGGAGCTGAACCAAGGAGTGGCTGAATACCCCCAACCCCTGTTGGTCACTCACGCGAACCAGCTTCCAGAACAACCAGTGTTAAAGTGGCTCCCACCAAGACAATGGCCTGCTCCCCAGACAATGACCGGATGGTATCGAACTCAACCCTACGCAGTACCAGGGGGGGTACTAGTGATACGTGTAGGGGACGCGGAGCAGGAAAATGGGGCCTCTGCCTGCAATGCAGGCTGCCCTGGGCACCATGGCACGGGCGCCGCTGTCCCCAGTGTGGCACACAACCTTGGCCGATGTGCCCACCTTTGTGCCCATTCGACCAATGACCCGGGGGGAGACGGCTAGGTTGTCCGCCGAGTCCCCGGTGCACTATGGACCCAGGTTCGGATCCAGAAGAGCGTAAGTGAATCGGTTCACGCAACTGACCAGAGAAGAGAAGGCGGTCGCCGCGCTTGGCGACCCAGTACCCTTAGTAGCGGATCCCTCGGACGAGGGGCCCAAGGAGTTAACCAGTACCCTAGTTGGCCGGTGGGCGGTGTCCTGTGGAGGGAATGGAAATAAAAAACCACTTACCGGAAGTGACAGCGGACGGAGCCGAGTGTCACGTGGAGCAGAGACCGGAGAGGCGGAGCCCATCTGTTCTCGGGACCGGAGGCAGCAGGCAACGGCGATCCACGCCAAACCTGCGTGACTGGTAAGGATAGTCCCTGTCCTTGCCAGGCTCCGATACCACCGCTAGAGGAGGAAGGCCGTGCCAGGCCAGACGGCGCACGGGGGCGCGGCGGACTCCGGACATAATTGTGGAGGAAGAGATCCCGCATGGGGGTATCCCCAAGAGGCGGCGCATCCGACTCCAGCGATGACGCGTTTCCGGCGGAGGTGGCGGAACCAGCGGAAGTAAGGACACGCGTTCCCAGCGATCGGTGGTTGGTTCCCGATCGACTAAAAACCCGGAGCAAGCGGCAGACGAGAAGGTGAGACCAACCGGGATACCATTGTCCAGTTGGTACGGGACAATCTGATGACGGCGAACGGGTCGAACCCCGCCTGCCAACCGCCTACCCCTACGCCAACCCCCACGCCCTAATAATGCCCCTGTCCCATCACCTGTTCCCCGGGGATCATCATCCAGTTTGGGGGTGTCGGAAGGTCCTTGGGGGTTGGTGAGAACCGGACTGGTGAACGACTGGGCAGCTCTTTGCTTCCGAGGGTGGATCAAGGGGAGGAGGACAATTGGGACAAGTATCGAATTCCCTGGTGTGCCTGAAGAGGGCGGATGTACCTTCTGGGGAGGCCCCAAAGCATGAGAGGTGGTCCAGGCCCCGTTCCGCGGGGACCTCTGGGGTATGCTCCTGGGGGGTACAGATGAGGAACTCTCTCGGATTCTGGGCCCGAGAAGCCTAGGGAGACCCATTGGTGGGTGCCCTTATTCGAAGGGTACGTGGTGGTGGATGGACCGCACGCGTTCTTGCTAGAGAGATGACATCGTGGACTACTGGTGGGCTAAGGGGGAGTTTACCGCCCGCCGGAAGAGGAAAAGAGATGCAATTCAGGGTGGTTCATGATAGGCAGGAATGAAATAGAACCATGGGGCCTGAATATATTGTCAGATCCTGTGACCCAGATGAGCCCTTGTCCTGGGTATTACCCGGGAGAGCGGGGAACGCCAACCTACTAGGGATAGTCGGCTGAAAGGCGATCACTCGCAAAATATAAGTACTCTCCCATGGTCTGAGTACCCTACGTCCCTGAACCCCTCATGCAGGAGATTGAGGATAACAGGGATCAGTGGTTAAGGGAGACCATAAGGAGTATATGGTCAAAAGGGTGGAGCCTTACTGGTAGTAAGGCAGAAGAAAGGATTGGAGCACCTGATAAGGGTATGGAGTATCGGGCCGAAGTTGTGTGTAAACATAAGTATGTACCGGCCTGAGAGGGGGTCTGCCGCGCACTTCAGTGTGACGGTACTGGACATGGGGGGGTCGGGAGGTGAGAAAACCCGATCCCCGGCACTACTATTAGGAGTATCTGGGTAGCATAACGCGGGTTCGTGGCCTGCTGGTCAGGGCGTGCTTGGCGCAATGTGACTTGTTTTTTATAGATATGATGTATGTAATACTAATAATGTGTATGTTCTCATTTTACAGTGCTTCCTGGGGAAAGGTATTCAAATGTAGGTCCCAGCTGGGACTGGGATTCACCAGGGGGAGAATGTAGCCATGCTGTAAAATGGCTGCAGTCGTCCTCTCCTGCTGACAGTAAGGCCTGGTTAAGTTATGGGCATTCCAGCAGAATCATGAGTTTGCCCTCACACCATCCCTGGTGGGGTGCCCTATTATGGATGGGAGTGGTCACAGTCTCTGACTCATGGTTAGTGATGTCAAGTTGTGTACAGCCCCAGAGGATACATAAGGCACAGCACTGATCAAAAGTTAGCGAGTTGGAAGTAGAGAGTAAGAGAGTGTTTGCTGAGTTAAGAAGCTGTTAGAGGACGTGTTGGAACTGTGCCCAGGGACCGGTCACAGGGAGATTCCCTGCGGGGATCGGGAATCCCTAACATTAGGAAGGACTATACCTTTCAAGGGAAGTACGGTGAACATGAGGGCTAAATTCACCCATTGTGGAGGGCAGCTGGTCCCGTGCAATAAAGTGTCCTGTTAAAAGATACCCTCTCTCGTGTAAGTGTGGAGTGATTAACGCAGGGGGCTGCACCGCAGGAGTTTCCTCACCAGACCATCCACAAGCGGACGCTGGATCCTGATTAGGGTGAGGCGCTGCACTGGTATATGGTAGTCTCAAGCACACTACCTCAGACCTCAGCTCTGCCGTCTGGGTTGGCAATCCCCACCACCACATCATGCGGGAGACTCAGAGTCCTGTTGCCAACAGGTGCACCACCAGACATCACACGGTAATGGGGACTGGTTAGACAAGGGGCCAATATGAGATTGGGTGGTCAGGCCGTTCAGAAAACCGCTTATATATATATATTATATATAGCAATGTAAATATTACTGTAGTTCATTTGCATGTCTTAGACATTCTGCAACCCTGTCTTTCCCATTGTCACCCAGCATACAGCGCTTCCACTTCAGAAAGGGATTCTGGGAAATGACATGCAAATGAGCACCTCAGTGCCACCCTTTGTCTCAAGCTCGTATTTACACAAGCCAATCCTCAAGCCAATGCATGCTTTTTTTAAACACACGCTTTTAGACAGAGGCTGGGATGAATGCAAAGCGCCATTAGACCACCCACTCACATCATGTTTCAACCTTGATGGGTATCATCAGTGTGAGGCTGGTCTTAATGGCTAGAGCAGGTTTGAACTAGACTAGGTAATCCCAATGTCATTAAGGTTATGGGGTAAAAGAGACAAAAACCCTTCACAGTAAAGCTAAAGCAACTGTAAATATTACTGTATGTTTATTTGCATGTCTAGACAGGTCTGCAACCCTGTCTTTCCCCATTGTCACCCAGCATACAGCGCTTCCACTGCAGCAAGGGATTCTGGGAAATGACATGCAAATGAGCACGCGATGCCACCTTTTGTCTCAAGCTCGTATACAACAAGCCAATCCTCAAGCCAATGCATCTGTTATAAACACAGCTTTTTAACCGAGGCTGGGATGAGATGCAAAGCCATTAGACCCCCACTCACATACATGTTTCAACCTTGATGGGTATCATCATGTGGGCTGGTCTTAATGGCTAGAGCAGGTTTGAGACTAGACTGGTAATTCACCAATGTCATTAAGGTTATGGTGGGTAAAAAAGTGACAAAACCTTCACAGTAAAGCATAAAGCCACTGTAAATATTACTGTATGTTTCATTTGCATGTCTTAACAGGTCTCAACCCTGCTTTCCCCATTGTCCACCCAGCATACAGCCGTTCCACTGCAGCAAGGGATTCTGGGAAATGACATGCAAATGACTAGTCTAGTCTCAAACCTGCCTAGCCATTAAGCACACCTCACACTGATGATACCCTCAATGTTGAAACATGTATGTGAGTGGGTCTAATGGCTTTGCAATCTCATCCCAGCCTCTGTCTAAAAGCTGTGTTTAAAACGCATCATGCTTGAGGATTGGCTTTGTGTATACGACGTGAGACAAAAGGTGGCACTGAGTGCTCATTTGCATGTCATTTCCCAGAATCCCTTGCTGCAGTGGAAGCGATGTATGCTGGGTGACAATGGGGAAAGACAGGGTTGCAGACCTGTCTAAGACATGGAAATGAACATACAGTAATATTTACAGTTGCTTTATGCTTTACTGTGGAGGGTTTTTGTCACTTTTTTTACCCACCATAACATATATATATAAAATAGCTTTAAAAAAAACTCCCCATACATATAAAAATTCCCCCAAGCCCCCCAATACATATAAAAATTCCCCCAAACCCCCTCATATATATATAAAATTCCCCCAAGCCCCCCCCAATACATATAAAAATTCCCCCAAACCCCCTCATATATATATAAAATTCCCCCAAGCCCCCCAATACATATAAAATTTCCCCCAAGCACCCTCATAATATCCATAGACATGGTCATAAGGAGAGATGATATTGTATTCTTAATAATAAACTTTGCCTTAAGCCCGAAACAGACCCCAGCCAGCAAGATTGAAACTCAAGTCCCCATCGTTTATAATACCAAGTGCTCTAATCTTTAAAAAAATAACATATTGTGTTGCACTTCTTAATATGGCAGTTTTGTACCGGTTTTTTTCCCCCATAGCAGCACAAACCTCGAAATGCATCAATTAATCATTAACATGGTCAATAAAGGTACATTTGAAAAATGACTAAAAAGAAAAAAAAATGTGTGGGCTTCGGTAACTACTGTGTCTCTTAAAAGCACCCTACTTGAAAATATCATTTATATTATTCTTCTACTAGTAACATAGTATCTTAGGCTTAAATAGTACAGTACAGCTCAACCCCGTTATAACGCGAATCCGCTTATAGCGCGATGTAAGCGTGGCCCCCAGTTTTCAGATTTATGAATACTTTACAACACGATTATGGGTATCTTAAATACTTTATTGTACAATGCATACAATTGTACTTTATTTCTAACGTGATCCGCTTATAACGCAATGTGATTCTCTGGACCCCAAGCACAGCATTATACGATGGTTGAGATGTATTTTTTGAAGTGTATAGTACTATCTTGATTCACATTTGTGGAAGGGGAGATATTCTTATACACGGCAACTTTTCAGCTAAATGTAGGACTTTACAAACTAGTTTGGTAATTCATCACAGTTACCCATGTGGTCCCACATAATTATTTCATTTTTCACATGCAAATGATTGTTTGTAATTGCTATCAATTTAAAAAAATAAATGAATGTAATTAGGAGGGCAGAATTCCTGGTCTGTGTCTAAAGTGTTTTCTGAACTTCTGACAGGGTTACAGAAGCCAGTTCCAGAGTACAACGTTGACGTAGAATCCATGGATATTTTCCCCGTTGGCTGGTGCGAAGCAAATTCCTATCCACTCAAGACACCACTTAAAGCAGTCGGTAAGTACATCATACCTCTGCCCAGACAAATGCCGCCGGAGGTTAGCCAGCTTTCTGTTAATGCAACAGTAACACGTCTTCACTAGCTACAGAACATGGGCAAAAACGCAACATTTTTTCTTGAATTAATCAGGAGACTTTGCACCAATAAGGTAGAACTCCTGACTTTAAACAGCAGTCAGCATGACTAAATTACCTATACAATGTCCTTTTGGTAGGAGCATTCACAGTACTGAGGTATACGTTGCACGGGTGCGTGACCAGTGAAATCCAGAGGAGATCCGTATCTAACATGAACCACATAGGTGTAGGCACTGACGAGGCCTTGTAATGTAGAAAAATATCACTGTATTACATGGAGGCCCAAGAGTGGACCGAAACGTTGATCCTTTTGGGTAACAAATTGATGTTTTTCTACATTACAAGACCACGTGAGTGCCTACACCAGTAGTGGCCAACGGTAGTCCTCAATGGCCACCAACAGGATATACTTATACTGAGCCACCTGTGCTGAAGCAGGGATATCCTTAAAATCAGACCTGTTGGTGGCCCTTGCGGACTGGAGTTGGCCACCCCTGTCTACACTTTTGTGATTCATGTTAAAATTACCGCTACACATTTTTTGTGTGAGTGGTGGCGGCATGTGGTTAATGACAATTGAATGTGATAGATGGACATGGGCCCACGGATTTCAACAATAACTAATTTATTGTGCCATATAACACACAACGTTTCGGCCTGCTGGCCTTTCTCAAGTGAAGTGGCATCGAGAAAGGCCAGGGAGCCGAAACGTTGTGTGTTTTATGGCACAATAAATTTGTTGTTATTGAAATCCGTGTGCCCGTGTCCATCTATCATATTGGATGTTAAACAGGGACTAATGGAGAACCGTGTTCCCTGGAACTAAGGAGCACCGGTAAATGTATCATAACTTAATTTATATTGTTGGTGTGCCGCAAACATCCATAACCTTTGTTATGACAATTCAAAGCAGTTTTTCTGTATGAAGTATATTTTAACACATAAATGTGTTGCTACTGTATAAATGAAGAAGTGGTACACATCAGATCATCACAATATCCACAGCTGACCGCATTGCCATACACAGTGCGCAGCAGACTGTGTGCAAGGTAATGTCCCAACCTTTCCTCGCACATGGTGTTCAAGGCTGAAACCGCAGGCAGATTCGTCATACTGGACTTGGCAAATATTTGACCAAGATCAATTTTAGCAGAAAACAATCTTTAGACGCGGTGCAATTAAAGTTTATAATGGTTTTTATTGTAATGTGCAAATAAAGGTTGCCTAGTAAAAGTGCTTGCTTTGTCAGCTTACTGTATGCCCAACATTTAATGCTAGAGGAGTTTATTAATAAGTGAAGTTTAACAATAACCGTAATAAATCACCAGCGTCTTTCCATCACTGAGGAAATATCATTTTGCGTAAGTAACGTCCAATTAAAAAGTTCAGTAACCTGTTTTTGTAATGAAATCTCTCACTCATCTTTTATCATATTTCTGCTCTTTTAATAAGTAGGCAATAAGTGGAAAATATCATATAAAATGCACCAAATCTATCAATGCAACGTTATATTTAACATTCTAGTGTCAACTTTAAAATGGTTATTTATTGAAAGCAGATTATATAAAATAACACCCATGTGTAATTCCCACACACGTACATGGCGCATACATGTACAGTATGTTGATGCACCCTACTTCATACAGTAGCTTTACAAATTGCATAGGATGGAAAGACGTCTTTCCTCCAGCCCCATTACAGAGCCATTAAAATAACGCTAACTGGAGCATCAAGCACAGATTTCAAATCTGGATGGGATACTAAAATGTGAATTACAAAACACAAGGATTAATTTAGGCATTCCCGTGTTCTCCTGTAAGTGGCAGCAATGCACCCAAATGTTTCAATCTGAACAGTCTGGCAAGACCATATGATCTGAGCAACTGGAAGGCTGTCATTTTGGCAAGAGTGCCTTAAGATATGATCTAATTAGAAATACTTTTCAGTGTGTTCATTGAATCATTCATACAGAATCATTATAGATCACGTTTTGTTGTTGTTGTAGGAATGCAAAAGTAGGACTATCATTCATGCATAGCATAACCGCCGAGATAAAACGGTAGGATAGATACAGTTAGCAAATCCAACATTCTCATTGACATACAGTATATCTTTCACTCACAGTAGTGTAAGCCCATTCACTTCAATTAGATTTACCACTCAGTGTATATAATGTGTAACCCTGCTCACTCATGTAACTATGTATTTGTAACCATGTATTATTTGTCATCAGAACTCTGTGCCCAGGACATACTTGAAAACGAGAGGTAACTCTCAATGTATTACTTCCTGGTAAAACATTTGATAAATAAATAATATAGCCATCACAGTTCTCAAAGTTCGATATCTCTGACCCCTAAATCTCCACATTAAATAAAGAAGTAATTGTGCTCCTCTGGGGTATTGCTGTTGAGGATATCCGTTCTAGGTGACCAGATGAGGTACATTTATGGAGCAGTAAAAGGTTTGTGCCCACTCACATTACGGAGTACAGTACAGACACAAACGTTGGTGCAACCCACCTGCAGTGCCTGTTTCCAAATGCTGTTTCGATGCCCAGAATTCCGCACTTGTGTGATTCTGTATTGGTCAGATTGAATGGATAGGGAACCTTGTCTTTTCTCATCTCCAGAAAACACGAGTGTATTTACACAATAATAGGGTTGCAATCCTGTATATTCAGGATTTTCCCTTATTTCATTGTATTGTCCCGTTGCCCTGTGGGGACAACTGTGTCAGGCCTGGTACCAGTGGGGGGCCGTGCTGGTCAGCGCTGAAAGTTGGGCTCGGCCAGAGGTTGGTCCCAACTTTTGCGTCTGGCTGCCAGGCCTCTGTTTGCTGCCTCACCTGCTGCGATGGGGCCTCCCCACCCGCAGGTCAGCACCCAGAGAGATTCACTGCAACCTGGTGTTGTAATGCTCACCTGCAGGTTTACAGAAGGGCCTGAACTTCCGCCGATGTTAGTTGGGGATGAACAGGACAGGCTTTTGGGATCTGTAGCTCTCATCTTCTTCGGTGCAGCGCCTCCATTTCAACAGGGCCTGTTAAAGATGGTGCAGTCTCTGCAGAAAACCTTCTTCTCTCCCCCTGAAGGACTGCAGCCTCAGGCAGGAGTAAAAACAGAAAGGGGTCTTTATTGAGAACACATCACAGCACACAGCATACACGTTTTTTTCTGTGTCCCTGAGGCCAACCCCAAGGGCTTGAGGCCCCAGGAATCTCTCCCTGTCTCTCATGCTCCCGGACGGAGTATGGGGTATATGCTCCCACTCCCCAGAGGGAGGGGATAGTGAACCAGAGCCCTGGCTCCACACTTCAACAACTCTCAACAACCACTACATTTGGCTGCAGCTCCTTTTTTGTTACCAAGGGAGGGGCCCCGGGTCTTAGCCCCGGCAGTGGGCAGTACCTAGGCCTTAGGCCACACCCCTGTCACTCAAGGGAGCTGTTTACTGCAGCAGGGCGTAGATGTAACCCTAACACTGCCTGGGCTGGTACCAGGGCTTACGTATTAGGCAGGGAATTGGTAGCCCAGGGGTAAACTGGCTACAGAATCATAGCAACATGACGTACTGTATGTGTTGATTGTATTGTATTATGTTTTGATCACGGTTTAGAAGAGGAATGATCACATTCACATCATGCCTGGTACATGGAATAGGGGACCAGGCATGTTCTATACTGACAGTGCCGGTTCCTGATATATGTATATTTTACTTTAGAACAATAAGTTTATGTTCCTCCAACCCCCGGTATTATTCTCGTGTTAATGCGGACATGCTTATAAGGTAGCGCTTTGTGTTTTTTTTTTTACAGTGAAAAAGAAGAGAAAAATTGCGATTGTGCAGCCGGAGAAACAGTAAGTTTTGACCCTATTACCCGATTTCACGTGTTTTCGGATATTCAAGCGATATGGAGGCCTGTCACTCATCATCCTTAACTAAAAGACATCTTTCTTTTACTGCATCCACGGTATTTCCTCGTCAAATGATGGCACTGATATCATGCAGCTGAGTTACACTAGCACAGGGGTGGCCAACTTCTGCCCTGAAGACCCCCTCCCCCAACAGGTCAGGTTTTCAGGATATCCCTGCTTCAGCACAGGTGACTTATAGACTCAGCTACCTGTGCTGAAGCAGGGATATCCTGAAAACTTGACCTGTTTGGGGGAGGGTCTTGAGGACTAGAGTTGACCACCCCTGGGTTAGGCAGAAGGGTAGACAACTCCAGTGCTCAAGACCCCCCCTCCTCCCCAACAGGTCAGGTTTACAAACGTGCTTCAGCACAGGTGGCTCATTCAGGCTCAATCAGGACTGTAGCTGGTCAACCCTGCGCTAGCAGCGTCGGCTGCTTGAGTTGCTCGTAGCCAAATACCACGTGGTTTGGCCCTTAGTTTCATACGGCTGAGTGGGCTAATTAGCTTTGAATTCAATTCGGAAATGTATATTAGTCTGCCAACTTCACAGCCCACTGGAAAACCATTTTCTGTGTTTTCACAAATTTGCATTGTGAAATATTATCATGCCAGCCAGACGCGGCAGGCTGCTTCTTACCTTGTCTTCCCTCGTGTAATATTCAGTCCGCGAGAAGGTGGGTTTTTTTTTTTTGCTTGAAGGACGGCAAACCTATTTTAGGGATCAAATTGTGTGATTTGCGTCTACTTACCAAGTTAAGGAAACACCTAAATAGCAGCTAGCAATTTTGCTAGAGGATAAATATGTAGGTAAAACACATGTGTGAGAGGCAGATTATTTATCAGCTTCCCAGCTCGAAATACAAGGATTTTGGTGTGCATCCGTTGTATAAAACAAGGATATTCCGTCCGTTGCCAGGCTCGGGGTTTTTCGTCACTAAATCTTGTGCAGTTTCATTGCACCAGTTTTCCAGCCGAGAGATTTCTATCTCCCCGTGTGGCTCCAGATTTAGAAAAGAAGAAAAAAAAATCCCTTAGAAAGCAGCAAGATGTCTTTCTGTGAGAAGTAAACAGTAATGTGCTGCACACCTTTAGATGTATGAACAAAGAGTATTATCGTGCTGCTGGTTCAAGGATACCTGTCAAAACATCCACTTGGACTATGGAAAGGAAGGATCCGGCGAAATCCGTGGAGCGCAGGATCCTTCCTTTTCATATTGCTTTAAGAAATCACACATTATTTTAAAGTTATGGTGGGTGAAAAGGTGACTAAAAACCCTCCACTGTATAGCATGTAGCATATAAAAATATTACTTGTGAGCACATTCACATGTCTTAGACAGGTCTGCAGCCCCTGCCTTTCACCATTATCTCCTAGCGTACAGTGCTACTACTGCAGCAAGGGATTCTGGGAAATGACATGCAAATGAGCACACAGTGCCACCTTATGTCTCAAGACAACATTACATGGTTAAACTCTTAAGCCAATGCATGCTGCTTTAAACACAGCTTTTAAACATAGCCTGGGATGAGAAATCACATATTGTATAGTGTTTTTTTTCCACCAAAATAGACCTTGTTTGGAACAGCTCTGAGACTTGGAGAAATGGCCCTCTGGAAAGGTAGCACTGTGTTGTCTTCCTACTGGTTGTCCAGGCTAATTGAGGTTTACCATTGTGTGCCCGTTGCCTTTCCTGGTTCTGTATTTTCAAAATAAATGACACTGGGCCAGATTCAGTGAGGTCCATTAACATTCACTGCATCTCTACTAAAAACTATCACTTCGCAGCGTTTCTTTGTTCACCTAATGCAGGGGTAGCCAACTCCAGCCCTCAAGGGCCAACAGCAAACCAGCTATTAGGGATATGCCTGCTTCAGCATAGGTGGCACAGTCATAGACTGAGCCACTGATTGAGCCAAATGTGCTGAAGCAGGGATATCCTTAAAACCTGATCCTTTGGTGGCCCTTTTGCACTGGATTTTCCCTCCCCCCCCCCTCCCTGCCCCCTGACCTAATGCATGGGATAAATATATCCACAGTGAAACTATGTCAGACGAGTGATGAAGATCCCCGGACTTGTGAATGTGAAATTTCCCCTAAGTACAGAAGGTGGCGGGGAACTGGCAGGAATTGGGGAGATTTGGGAGACAGAAACTTTATTGTGGTGAATGATTCCATTGTTCCTTTAAGTTATTGTCTTTGTGCAGTGGTTCCTGTGGTCTGTGAGGGTTCAGGGGGGTCCCCTGAGAAAAATGTTGTAATGGGAGACCGTTTACTGTTTTATTTTCCCATATTCTTTCCTTCCATAACGCAAAAATGTTAATACATTTTATACCGTGATCCATGTTATACAGTAATGTTATACAATACTTGTGTGTGATATTGATATATATGTATTTATCAGAGCTGTATACAAAGTATATTAATCAAAATATAAGCCATACTACTGCAATTGTATTTTTATGTACTGTATAAAGGATATCTTATTATTATTGTTTATTTATAAAGTGCCTACATTTTTGGCAGGGTAGTATAATGGGAGAACAGAGTTAGGCTGCGTCCAGGGTCAGCGCTTAGGCGCTAACCCGTGCTGAGGCGTGCTGACGCATCTCAGTGAGCCCCTGCAGCCGCAATGAGAGTGGTTTTAGCAGGGGCTCGCGCACGCTTCCGCAAGCGTGTGGAAGCGTGTGTCTTTGAAAAAATTTAGATTTTCGCGCCCAATGAGGGCGAACCAGCTCCGTGACGTCACAGCCCCCCCCCCCCCGACGCGCCCCCAGACGGCGCGCGGACCAAGGCCAGGGAAGGCACCCACTTTCCCTCAGCCTCCGCGCGCCTCCGCACGGCGGCAGTCCTATGGACGCAGCCTTATACAAATTACATACCAAATAAGGGCAAGCAAGCGCAAACAGATACAGGAGGTACTGGAGGGCCCTGCTCAGGAGAGCTTACAGTCTAGAGAGTTAGAGACTGTATATTCTGAAATTGCTGCTTAACAAGATGGTCACACTAAGCTACAGTAAGCTTCCAAACCCATCGGCTGAGACAAATTAAGGCGTTTCTCGCAAACCAATCTGCAGATACTAGCACAGGCCTCGGCCCACTCCAGCCTGGATTTTGCAAATTCTCTGCTGCTGGGTCTCCAAAAATGTAATATCAAAGCCCTGCAATTAGTGCAGAACGCCAGTGTCTGTCTTACAGCAGGCAAGGCAAAGAGATCACAGCTCCCTAGTATTACATGGTGTGCACTGGCTCCCGGTGGAGCAAAGGGTTCATTTTAAGATCTTGACCCTTATCTTTAAGGCTATCCAAGGTCTCGTCCCCTCAGCCCCCCCCCCCCCTTACCATCAGTAACACCCCCAATCGGGCTCTCCAATTTGCCACCACCCCTCAACTGATTGGACCTCAGTTTAAGGTCACTAAAGCTAACAGGAGATTTTTTTTAAGAATCGCCCCAAGACTGTGCAATAAGCTCCCTGCTGCTTTAAGAGATCGGGAAGCTTTGCTTCCATTCAGAAAGCAATAAACCTTCTTTTTTTTAAAACAAAACCTGGCAGATGGATCCTTATAACCTGGCAGCCATCTTTGCTGCTCCCGTTTGTGCTTTCCGCCCTGTGTTGGTCTTCAAGGTTCAAAATAGATATAGGATATGATGCATTTGGGTTTTCTAACCACATCATGCATTTTCAAATGGTTCTCAAGTTCTTAAAAGGTAGAGAACCACTGATCTGTTCCCACAGTAAGGGTGGGAAAGAGGATTTGAGATCAGTATCTTAATGGAGGAATCCATGCAATATCCTACATTTGTCATTTTTTTTAAATAAATCAATTCTGTAGTATTAGATAATACTTTTTTTTTTTTTTCTTAATTCGTAATGACATTTTTATGAGTTGTAATATACTGAGCACCGTTTGATTTCTATAGCAGGTTTTTAGCCCACCTCCCCCCAGCAGTGCAAGATCTTTGCAACACTTTCCTTTTTGTGATAGTTTGTCGCCAATATTCCCAGCAGTTTGAGCTGCAAACTGTAACAATAGATTATGTTACCTTAGTAATATAAGGATACATTGTAGCTGCTGAGTTACACTGAGTAAAGGATTGATTGAAACTTAAAGGCAGCCATTTAGTGAACCCTGGGAAGCAGGATCTTTGCTAATCGATCACGAGAGAACGAATTGGTCAGCAGCTTAGGTAATTAGTTTACAATAAAAATAATCAAATGCATATATTTAAAGTGCCTCTTGGATTGCCTCTTTAAGTGGCATACTGATAATCCCTTGTTGTAGCTTATTAAATACTTGATTTGGTGAAACATGCTCCTTTACATACAGATATCCATATTTGAGAACACCCCCTCGCTCCCCTCACTGCCTCTTTGCCATATTTCAATATTCAATATAGTAAAGCTGTCACGCTTAGGACTTCATTGAATCTGGTCCGAAGTTCCTTCCTTCATGGTTTCTCCAGTACAGGTGTACACTTAAATTTGGCATCTTAACACAACACAACACAACAGTGTTCTGTATCTGCTCCATTTTTTACATTGTTTGGGACTGGAGAACTGGCGGGAGGTTAGGGGACCTCCATTTTATCTGTAATATATTACTGGGTTCACTAGGAGAACCCCTGGTTTAGACTTCCCAAATGTGAGATTAAGCAGGAGGCATAGTGGGTTTTAACCCACTTTCCATGAAATATCTGTGAATTTACTGTATAACCTCTGTTTAATTTAATGAAACCATGTATTGTTATACAGTAACTCTGTTCCCAGGACTAACATGGAAACGAGAGGTAACTCTCAATGTATTACTTCCTGGTAAACCATTTTATAAATAAATAGATAGATAGAGGGGCCTGCATCATTCTACAAGGTTTTGCATAAGAAAAAGACGAAAGGAGACCCGCTCTACCTAGAGTGACCAGAGGTCATCAACAAGCAGGTGCACTAGGGAGGGCAAATTGGGTGAACACGCAAGAGAGTCCGGACGGGGCAGAGAGACGCCGAACGAGAAAGTCCCTGTAACGTGCACTCGGTGCTTGTTAGTGAAAAGTACCGATCTATAGCTGTCAGACAGATAATCTGTCTGTGATCATCTAAAATGTTGGTCCAGGTGGTTATGCTATGAGGAATTGGACCTTAGGGACAGGAGAGGAGCTAGCATTCAGGGCACCGTTCCTGTCCCTCCACCCCCTGCCCCCCAACCTTCCCGCTTACCGCTCCTCACCTTCCCACTGTGTGTAGGGATATGGGTTTAGGAACATTTTATTTAATGGTCCCTTCCCACAGCAGTGTCAATCGCCGCACGCATGTCGCATTCGGGTTCACCGCACCCCATAGCCACTCGCGCTAGCGTGACTGCCGTATACAGGCATCCTATTACCAACCGTATAGTGCTGAATATGTTTAATATAGTTTTATTGTTCTCATCTTATTGGTCCTAATTATTTTAACATATACCCATTAAATTTGATCTTAATTACATCATACTCGCATTACCAATTGGACCAGCATTTTAGATGATCACACACAGATTATCTGTCTGACAGCTATAGATCGGGTACTTTTCACAAACAGTGCACATTATAGGGACTTCCCCCTTCGGTGACTCTTTGCCCCATCTTGTGTGTTCACCCAAGGTTTTGCATAACCCTCAATTAGCAATAAGTGCCCTGGATCCCACAAACAAGTATTGCTTTTTCAGCAAGACACAAACCATTTTTACAAAACAGACACTGTAGCGGTTTACGTCTTTTGTGTATTTTTTGATTAGTCTTGCCATTAACATCAGGAAACGCATAAAGTAGATATCCGTCCATTACATGCATCATTACAGAGCAAATATAACTTTTCTGAGTGGGATTAGTGTTGTGATGCTGATTTTAATGCTGCTTTTATTGATGCTGTAAAACAAAAAAAATTGAATTGAGAGTTAAAGAATTCTGTAGAGACGCATCTCTGGCAATATTGTTTTTTTATTTAGTCAGCTTGGTATAGCTGGTATCAGGCAAGACATAAACTAGTTTTTAGTAAATGCGTCATTAACGTCTGAATTTAGTGTTATGTTCCTGCGATTATGGAGAGATTTCACAAAAGAGGTATTTGGTCTACTTTATCTTGAGATGAGCATTACCCAGTGTTTTTATCGTACTGTGCCAATAATGATTGTAATTAAACAGCACTGTGTCTTCTTGAAATTGAATGAACTAAAATAACAACACACCACTTTATACGGCATCTATATAAATTTGGCATAAAGGATTACAAACTGGAATAACTTCAGTTTTTAGTGCATGTGTAGAAATGGCACTGGGTCGTGGACCAGAAATACGATGACAATATCAACCTTTTCATTGTCCAGTAAAATGGCTCTCATTATATGGCCAAAGTAATTTCCCACTTCTGCAGCAAAATATGTAATCAAAGGGTTCTGGGTACTTTCTGCTGCGACCTGGGAAACCCTACACCAGGGGTCTCAAACTCAGTCCTCAAGGGTCCACCAACAGGCCAGCTTTTATGGATATCCTTGCTTCAGCACAGGTGGCTCAATCCGTGGCTCACTCGAAGACTGATTGAGCAACCTGTGCTGAAGCAGGCGTACCCATAAAACCTGGCCTGTTGGGGCCCTTGAGGACTGAGTTTGACACCCCTGCCCTACACCAACTCCAGTCCTCAAGACCCCCAACAGGTCATTTTTTTTTACGACTGAGCCATTAATTGAGCCACCTTGTGCTGAAGCAAGGATATCTTTAAAACCTGACCTGTTGGGGAGTCTTGAGGACTGGAGTTGAGATCCCCTTCCGTACACCATTCCACCCTCTGCCCCCAAAACAACCTCAACTTTAAATTAGTTAGGCATATGGGTTCAACATTTCTTTTCCATTATTGTATATATAATAATGTGATTTCATATACCTTCGCGGGCTGCCTGGTGTGAGATAGGGAATGTGTTTAATCCCTGATAGCAACACCACTCAGGACAAATTCTATACACTCCCAAGAGGCAGTGTGGGCTATTTCCTACACGAGCAGCAGCTTGGGCGTATATAGAATGTATCCCCCCTTTCTTTGGGGGTTTAATAAAAGAGTAGTTCTTTATTTCTGTGCCAGCTAACATATTAAACACAAAACTGCTACTTTGCTTTCCCAATTAACAGGGTTGTTTCATTAAGCTGCTAATGATTTGCATATTGATAAGAGATTTAGGTCCAGATCCACAGAGCTCCATTGTTGATTTAACGATGCGTTAACTTAAGTTAGCGCATCGTTAAGTGCTAACGGGCATCTTCAAAACTCACCGACGCTGTGTTAGGTGCTGTTCTCAGGCGTAACAAGCCCTTGCGTTCGCTATAATGGACGTTCGTGCTAATGATATGCAAACTAGGTGTTCTCTTACCCTTAGATTGCAAGCTCTTTTGGCAGGGACTGGTTTTTCACTTGTTCTATGTCTGGAGCACTTATTCCCATTATGTGTTATAATATTATGGCCCATGCATTGTAAGGCGCTATATAAATAAAGACATACATACATGCACAACGCGTATCCACAGAGCTCTGTTATGTTAACGCAGGGATTTACCGATGCGTTAGTTAGGTCTTAGCTAAAGGTAGGGTTAGCACCCTCCGGACCCTGAAATAAGGGGGCGGGAGAGAGTGCTTTGGGGCTTCATGTTAAACCTCAGGGAACATAACGTCTGATGTTGATAACATGACGTTATATACCCTGACCTAACAGAGCTCTGTGGATTTGAGCCTGCATGGGGAGTTCACTAAGCTCCAATCAGAACTTCAATCTGCCATTCACTGCCATTCAAGCCAACGCCATTTAAAGCCAGGGGTAGCCAACTACGGCCCTCAAGGGCCAACCACAGCCCAGGTTTTTGGGATATCCTTGTTTCAGCACAGGTGGCTCAATGAGTGAGCTACTGTAGGTTAGCAGATACCAATATAACAAACGTCCTATGTGTATGTTGGCAGGGTATGCTTGAATTTATTTCTATAGTAAGTATACTGGGCTTTCTACCCTAACGTAACAATGCCATTGTTTAAACAGGTTACCATCCTCGGTGCCTGTGGAGAAAATACCTCAAGATCATTGTCCTTTTCCTCAACCAGACAACTACTCAGCAGGTATTTATTTTTTATTTTTTTGCTCGCCTCCCGGAAGGATTTTAACAGCTCCTGTTGAAATAGTGACCCCCCAAAAAAACAAATAGATCTCGTTTAAATCGGCTATGAATTTATCAACACCTTTGCTTTAAGGTGTTATTGTTTTTCCCCTCATATAGTTCTGAGAATATACATTTCATATGGTGTAGACAGAAATAGTCACCGCAGCTTGGCTTGCCGACAAACCTTTTATTAATGGGGAAGTGACGTTCTGCTTTGTGTTTATAAACATACAGTATGGTTTCCCAGTGACATTACCAACCCTCCGAGGACTTTCCAAAAATACATCTCTGGATATCCCAGAGTCACCTTTAAACACATCTATTTATCCCCTCTAGAGGGACCATTCTTTACCTTACCTGCCAGGTACTGTACATCTTTTAAAGTGGGGCTACAGTTTCTTCTAAACTAAATAATGGTTTAGTTGACTGCTATCTAAGTAAAAGTAGAAACAGTGATGCATATTGTTTTCTGTCCTCCAAACTCTTTATGAAGGTTTTGCCATGAAAAGTTGCAACACTAAAAAAGCGCAGAACTACTTTAAATGAACAAACTCTGCTTTTACCAGCATTATTCTGCATTATATTGGTTCATTGGAATCAGTAGTGATATATAACTTTTTTTCAAATAAGTACCAAGTGAAAGTAACAATTACGGTTAAACTGCGCATATTTTGTTGCACCCTAGAGAACGTGGGGCTGCCCTTTATGATGCCATTTTGAAATAGATAGAAATGTAAGTGTGATAAACGATGTGTTTGATGTTTGTACCTAGGAATGGCCAATGGAAAATATTGCTGCCCCCAGCTGTTCATCAATCACCGCTGCTTCTCCGGGCCGTACTTAAACAAAGGACGGATTGCAGAACTTCCTCAGTCTGTGGGGCCTGGCAAATGTGTGCTGGTTCTCAAAGAGGTATGGTCCGAAAACCCATTATAAAACGGTACTGTAGATAGAGATTGTCTCATTACCCAGAATTTTTAAAGTGGCAAAATTCCCAGGACCAACGCCACATTTTAGTGACAGAGTTCTGTTTTTGAAATATGGGGTGTTTTTTTTTTTTTGGCAGTACCTGGATAAAATGATTGCATTGTAGCTGGACAAAAAACAGCCTTATCCATGTCCTGTGAACCCAGACTCCTGGAGTTTTGTGTCCTTGCCACTTCCCATGCAGCCGTTTACTTGTTGGGGAAAGTGTGCACTAGGCGACAATAACATAGTGTGTGCTGAATATTAGTTACCTGAAAGAATTACTAGCAAAGAGAAGAAATACAAAAACAAGCTCACCAGGGGCCACACTACATTCTTGTTATAAGTTGTACAGCAAATAAAAATCCCACGTTGTGAGCACATTCCCACGCCTCGGACAGGTCTATACCCTGTAATGTCATATCTGCCTAATAAAAAAAATTGAAACAACAAAAAAAAATGCATCTGATCTCAGACACGCTATTAGAGAGGGTTGGGGTTCCTTACAATGCATCTGATCTCAGACGCGCTATTAGAGAGGGTTGGGGTTCCTTACAATGCATCTGATCTCTGAAGCGCTATTTGAGAGGGTTGGGGTTCCTTAAAATGCATCTGATCTCAGACACGCTATTAGAGAGGGTTGGGGTTCCTTACAATGCATCTGATCTCAGACGCGCTATTAGAGAGGGTTGGGGTTCCTAACAAAGCATCTGATCCCAGACGCATTATTAGAGAGGGTTGGGGTTCCTTACAATGTATCTGATCTCAGACGTGCTATTAGCGAGGGTTGGGGTTCCTTGCACTGCATCTGATCTCAGATGTGGTATTAGAGAGGGTTGGGTTCCTCAGAATTTTACATAGGGTTCCCTCACCATAAAAGGTTGGAAACCACTGCTGTGGTGTATTTAAATGTATCTGTAGTCTTTCCAAACTGTTCCGTGTTAATCTGTTTTTTGTATTTACTACAATATGATGTGTTTTCAGAGGACAGCAATGTGTTCAGTATTCCTACATACTTAAAAGTATGGTAAAGCCGATCTCACAAGAAGTCTTCATTTAAAAAGCTAATCAGACTTCAAGTATTAAGTCTCAGCTTAATTTGGTTATTAATTTGCACCATTACTATTTCAGGGGCTTATCAGAATGTAATTGTCTTAGTTATGTAGCAAAACCATGCCTCTGAAACCCCATTTGCCAGACGGGGAAAATAATGGTAGTGAGCAGAACTAAAAGACTAACCCAATAATGCAGGATACTTTATTGTTGTGGGATACAAAAAGCTCAAGTCACTCAACCTTTCCACCTTTTCAAGCATTCTTTTTAAAAGCCATATCAACTTGTATCTTTTCCTTTCTTTTTTTTAAAATAGATACGCAAACCGGAAAAGCACAGTTGTTCCTGAACAAAATATATATATATACATATAGCGACTTTTTATTTTAGTTTCAAGGCTAATTTTAAAAATGTACTTATTTACGGACAAAGCAAAGTAATGCAAGCTGTTGGTGGATTGCATACTCATAAATGTATCTGGCAACACCAAGTTGTCTCAGCATGCACAGTACACCCTTAAAGCTGCAGATCATGTAAACAGACAGTACTTGCTGTGCTTGAGTTGTGATGACAGCACTAATTACATTTCACAGTGTAGTGTAGTAGAAAGAGCGTTCCTTTTAAGTCCTGAAAATAGAAGAAGCTTTTATATTTATTATTGTTTTAGTCAAAATGACTACAGTAGAAGAACATTTATCAGTGCAAGTCACCGTGGTTTAAACAAAGGTGGCTGTCACCTTCCTAATAACTTAACAAGTGTTTTATTGCTACTGCCTTCTGCCAGTATGTGTAATGCATAATTTATATGTTCTTTTACAAGTGTCATTGACACATAATAGACAGCTTGCCTTCCTTGTTGGAGAACTCGAATGATTTGTACAATATTCCAGCAGGTATTGAATTTGATGTTGTAGGTCGTGTCAGTGGTTTCTGAGCATCCACATTTTTACATTTTAATATAGTGTATCTAGCCCAAGGCATATTAACACCACATTAATTTTGAATTTGCTGAACAATTTTGAAAATAAAACTACCTATTGTGAGCTGATTCACATGTCTCGGGCAGCTCTGCAACCCTGCTTTCTCCCTTTATCTCTTAGCATACAGTGGTTCTACTGCAGCCAGGGATTCTGGGTAATGACATGCGAATGAGCACAGTGTCACCTTTTGCTTCAAATCCATTTTAACATGGACACCTATAAATTGATGCCTGACACATTACACAGCTTTCCAGCACAGCCTGGGTTAAAGCAGTGCAGAGCCAGTAAACCTGTTGGCTCTCATCAGTGTGAGGCTGGTTCTACTGGGATAGGTTTCAACCACACATTATATAAGTTAATGTGGGTAAAAAGGGACAAAACCCCCTCAACCATACAGTGTTCAGTAAACAAAAACAAATAGATTGCATAGATGATACTCTCTAGTTCTTAGCTATTTTTAGTTTTTTTTTTTTAAGGGACTAATAACCAATGTATTTTTAATAACATGAACAATTAAAAAGACCCGATTCATTCAAAGGATCTCAGCAACTATCATTTATCTTTACCCCTTTCATAAATTTGCCTAAACCTAAGCCTGCCAAAATGAAGAAACTTGTGTTGCAAAACCTAGTTTAATAAGGAAGCGCAGTGCCGGAAGCGCAGTGCCGGAACCGCATAAAAGCCTTTTCCTGCTCTTGAACTGTTAACCCTGGCCCGGTTACTGTAGCTCTTCTGCATTGTGAGGTTGGAAGCAGGCTGTACATGTCAAGAAGTCCGCATAGAGTTTGGCATTTTTCCTACTGAGAACCTTTGGCTGTGTGTGAAGGCTCAAGTGTCCCTGTGAGGGGGTGCAGATTCCCGACATCTAAAGCCTCCGCACAAGCAGAGAACCCGCAGTCAGAGTTAGAAGTCTTACCCAATAGTACATGTCTGTATTATGGTTTTATGTATTTCATTTTCTTTTAAGTTATGGCTCATCCCAATTAGAAGTCTGTATTTGGACAAGCCCTGCAATTTGCCAGTGCTGGGCCACTGTAATGAAACACAGATGTCGCAGCTATGGCATGTGGCCGGGATACTTTACAAATTGGCTCCACAACCTTCCTGGGGATTAGCCAAAGTTCAGATCTGTAAATGATTATATACTGCACTTGTGCGATATAATGTGCTATATAACGGGCTACAACTTGTATCCCATAGTATTTTAGGTACAATGTACTGAGATCTATCAAAAGATATTCCTTAATCTACATACTGTAGCACTGAAAGTACAGTATATGTAACTGCTTGTACAGTATATATAGTGTAACTTCTTGTACAGTATATGTAACTGCGTGTACAGTATATATAATTGCTTGTACAGTATATATAACTGTTTGTGCTGTTTATATAACTGCTTGTACAGTATATGTAACTGCTTGTACAGTATATATAACTGCTTGTACAGTATATAACTGTACAGTATATGTAACTGCTTGTACAGTATATGTAACTGCTTGTACAGTATATATAACTGCTTGTACAGTATATATAACTGCTTGTACAGTATATGTAACTGCTTGTACAGTATATGTAACTGCTTGTACAGTATATGTAACTGCTTGTACAGTATATATAACTGCTTGTACAGTATATGTAACTGCTTGTACAGTATATGTAACTGCTTGTACAGTATATGTAACTGCTTGTACAGTATATGTAACTGCTTGTACAGTATGTAACTGCTTGTACAGTATATGTAACTGCTAGTACAGTATATGTAACTGCTTGTACAGTATGTAACTGCTTGTACAGTGTATATATAACTGCTAGTACAGTATATATAACCATGTGTGCAGAACTTCCTCTAGAAGAGCAACATTAAAAAAAAATGTTACACAATATTGCTCACGACAAACTCTTTTTGTAACCATTTCCGTACTATCACGCCTTGCAACATAACACATACATCAGCAGTTAATGAAATATTACCAAACCCAAAAAATGAAACCAAAACAACATTTTAGTATCTGACCCCAGGCAAGCATCTGCTTTGCCGTGCAGATAGAGTTGTAATATCAACCTGTGCAGGGCATCTCCTCCAGTGCTGAACAGGTTAATGCACGTGACAGGATTATTTTATACATCTTTTATAACCCCAGGAGGGCGGCGGCAGCTGGAGAAGCTGGACTCGTTTTGCAGAACGGCTCACGTAACTGCTTAAGCCGCTGACGTTACTGGGAACAAAACTTTCCGGCTTTACTCACAATCTACATACAGTATCTGCAGGTTAAAAGTTGGCTGAAGGTTCAGAGCCGGGGGCGGCCAACTCCAGTCCTAGCGGGCCACCAAACAGGTCAGGTTTTTAAGGATATCCCTGCTTCAACACAAGGCTGCTGAAGCAGAGAGAGCCTGAAAACCTGACCTGTTGGTGGCCCTTGGGGACTGGAGTTGACCACTCCTGGTTTAAAGACTACAGCAGGATTTGCCGACGTGTTTTTGCCCCACTGAGTGTGTATTAAGGCTCGCCCCCACTCTATAACGGGGATTTTTTTTTGAGTATTTCATTCATCTCATAACCTTAGGGCGTGTCTGCTCAGAAGCCTGATACCAACTATAATGCACAGCTTACAAGACCAAAATGCCAAAACGGCTGTCTGTGAGTGTTCAACTGGCCCTGTACTTTCTTAATCTAAACACAGCTGTATAAACGGCCTAATGCAACTGGCTTAAACTCTAGGGAAATTCCTCTCACAAAGGTTTTTTTGGAAGCAGTTTAAAGCTGATATATTTCAACATAATGCCGTTTCCTCCACAATGCTGAGCAAAAAAACAAAGATAATTTGCATCCGTTTGTGCTGGCAAATAAATAAATACTGCTGACACCAATCTCTTGAACAACTAAATTAACAACACCTGAGATCTGGCGGATTTAAGCAAAGGCAAGGACAACTGCAATATTTACTGCCCCGAAATGTGATGCACACTGAAAAACTCCTTCCATAACTGCCCTACTAATCCCTCCGCTCACCAATGCAGCAAATTTGGTAGATTGCCCAAACTGACACAACCCATAATCTAGGGTAAATTAAAAGTATTAGCTAAACATAATAATAGCCACGTGCGACCTTTGATGCTTATCCCGCAATGCGTGCTCATTGTAATGTATTTGCTGCCGTTTGAACACGCTGGTGCAGACTGGGGCTACCTACAGTATGCGACATGTGTGGCTATTGTTCTGTATTTTTATCGTGTGGCATATTCATCAGTTCACTGGTGCTTGTCATGTATTTGTGACAGGTCCTAAGCATGGTAATTAATGCTGCCTACAAACCTGGAAGGGTCTTACGGGAATTGCAATTAGTGGAAGACACATTGTGGAATTTCCAGGAAGAAACGCTGAAAGCCAAGTAAGTAATACTCATACCTGGGTATTAAAATATATAAGCATCGTCTGGCTATCTTTTAACCTTTAGTGCCCTTTGGATGATTACTGTTATTTTTGAACTGCTGCTATATCAATAATAGCCGTTGCTAAAAGTAATGACAACCACCCCCAGCTCCTGAAGAGTTTCCTGCTGGACTCTTCAAGTTAATTTTTTATACTAAATGAACAATGCTTGTGGTATAATAAAGAGTATGTTGTGTGCTGCAGGCGTGCTCAACTCCAGTCCTCAAGGCTCCCCAACAGGTCAGTTTTTCAGGATATCCCTGCATCCGCACAGGGGGCTCAATCTGAGCCACTGATTGGGGGCACCCTGTGCGGAAGCAGGGACTAATTGAGTCACCTGTGCTGAAGCTGGGATATTTTGAAAATCTGACCTGTTGGGGGGTCTTGAAGACGGGAGTTGAGCGCCCCTGGTGTAATGCACCAGTCATGTCTCTTTCACAGGAAATATATGAGTTTTTTCTAGATCTGCTTCTGTTTCCTCAATCCCCTATCTTCCAGACAGGCCTGCAACGCATTTCAAAGATATGCAGCCGTGTCACTAACTGTTTTATTTATTTATGTTCGTATTGTTACATGGGCCGTGCAATTGAAAATAATGTTTGCGTCCATCAAGTTCAATCTTCCAAGCAAAATGCATATATTTCAACGTGACCCACAGTAGTGGTCGGACTTCAAAACGCCTCAACTGTGTCTAACTTTGTGTCTGAAGTACTGGACATCGATTACTGTTAGACATTTATGAATGAAGTAGAAATAGCCGTGTTAGTCCAGTAGCGATAGTGCAGAGTAAATGAGTGCTGCAGGATTAAGTAATACCTTTTTTATTTGGACTCACAATAGATATTATAAGACAAGCTTTCGAGAGCTCTGCTCTCTGCCTCAGGTCAGCGATACTGATTTACAGAGATTCCACGAGCTTAACACAGATGTAAAAAAAAAAGCAAGATAACCATCTAAGGCGGAACATGTCGAGAATACATTGCAAAAGGGATGGTATTAGACATCCACAATCTTAGCAAGCTCAAAACCCAGACCTACAATATTATATATGTGTACAAAAGACACTGTATAACATTGGTAGTGTTGGACCTGCTGATGGGTCATGCCTTGCCGTGGCTGCAGGCTGGACATATTTTTGGCCAAAGGATTGAACAATAAATGAATATAGAAAGCGCATATAGTAATGAACTAAATAATTTGTCGTGTTGGATGTGCATTGGGGTTTTTTTCTTTTTTTATTGTAGTACATCAATTACTTCCTGACTGCAGGACGGATCAGATCTCTCTCTGGATCAATAACCTGCTTTATATTTGAACCTGCTTTGCATATCCCTTTACATCTTCCCGTGAAGCAGGATATTAAGGATATTTCCATACACCGCCTTCTGGCGCCAGTAGACGCTGTAAGATTAATTCCAGTGAAGGAGCCCTAAGGTAGCCTCTGATGGTTGGAAGGAGTGCGGAACCTCTGCTTAGTAAATATGTCTCCAATCTCCTACACATAGTAACCATTCTATCTGCCGGTGTTGTCTCTGCGGAGAGCAGATTCCACATTTTCATTGTCGCCGATCGGAATAAAATGGTTACTGACTTAAACACCTTCGCAAAGTAAATCACATCTGCTCCACTACCGTGGTCCAAATGTGTCAAACAAAGTAATGAGGCTAATTGGGCGTGACCTGTTTTTAATGACCGTGCTGAGTACAGCTACTAATGCTATTCTCTTAAAGCTGTTTCTGGACCATATCCCTTAATGGGACTTAAGTATCTTATCTGTCATTTGCTTATCTGTAATTCTCTGCTTGCAGTTATAATGCTATAATGGTCATGATTTCACTGTGCTCCTTAAGACCTCTTGGACGAATGCCACCTGCACATCACTTTATTTATTTATTAATTGTATTGACACGGTTTAAACTGTGCAATACAGAATACAGATTTTTGGCTAGGTTTCATCCGCTCCTGTACTTACAGATGTGACAAAGCTTATTGTTCTCAGTGCCGTGTTCACCCGTGGCTGTAGCACGGCTGAGTGGCCGCAGCAGCCTGAAAAACATAAGTGGCCCGAGAGGATTAGCTTTGTGGGGAGCTTCTGAATGGGACCCCCACAGCATTACTCCTTTTGGGTGAGAGAAAATTGATACTAACCTTTTAGATGAGCTGCGCAGCCGTCTCTCCATCTGCAGCCGTCTCCGCCCCGTCTGCACGTCTGCAGCGTCTTGCCACAGTGCAGAAGGTAAGATGCAGGGCTTGGTAACCCCTTGGATAACTGAGATGTCCCAGTATTGGTCTCTACATCATGAGGGGGAGGCTATATGGCCATGATTCGGTCATCTACATCACAAAGGGGACCGGACATTTCTTTTTTTTAACCCGGCCAGGAATCGGGTACCCGGCCGTGTAGTTTTGACGTACCTGCAGCCGGCGACGGAGGGTGAGGAGGGTGATGGCGACATCCAGCAGCCGGCTGGCGGAGCAGATGAAGACATCCTTCAGCCGGTGGAAGCAGAGGAAGACATCCTTCAGCCAGTGGTGGTGGGAACAGAAGAACATATGACTGGAGCAGGAGTGTTACTAGAGGACACCCGGGGAGAAGCTCACCCCTGCGGTCCGTCCCAGGAGTCTTCCAACTTCCTGTGTTTGCTGCTGCTACCGCCCAGCTCCTCCCCTGCTGTCCTCTAGTAATGCTCCTGCTCCGGTCACATGTTCCTCTGCTCCCACTGGCTGAAGGATGTCTTTTACTACTCCCACCGCCACCAAGATGTCGCCCTGGTACTCCTCACCCTCCGCCGCCGGCTGCAGTTCAGTCTCTTCTGCTGCCGTGCTCCTGCCGTTCTCCAAGAGGAGGACTGAGGGAGCAGAGCAGGACGGAAATACCCGGCACCGGGTCCCAGCACCCTGGTCCAGTTCCGGGTAATTTCAGGGCACTTATATATACAGCTCAACTCCCTTATAACGCTGTGCTTGGGGTCCAAAAATCACATCGCGTTATACGCAGATCGCGTTAGAAATAATCTACAATTGTATGCATTGTACAATAAAGTATTTAAGACACCAATAATCGTGCTGTAAAGTATTCATAATTACGAAAATTGGGAGCCACGCGTGCATCGCGTTATAAGCAGCTCCGCGTTGTAACGGATTGCGTTATAACGAGGTTGAGCTATATATGGCCGAGTACCGGGTAATTTCCGGGTACCCGGTACATCACTTGTAGAGACCCATATAAGGGCATTTACGTCATCCAGGAGGTTGCCAAGCCCTGCATCTTGCCTTCCGCGCTGTGGGAAAACACTGCAGATGGGCACAGAGACGGAGATGGCTGCAGATGGAGAGACAGCTGCGCAGCCCATCTAAAAGGTTAATATTTGCTCTCTCATCCATCAAGTGAAGGATTAACACTGCGGGGGTCCCATTCAGAAGCACGGACCTCCGCAGTGTTAATCCTCATGGACCACAAACGTATGGTTTTTGGGCTACAGTCGAGCCACAGTTTCCCGTGGTTGGTCCGCTTCCCCAAGAACAGTAAGTCTTGCTACATCTGTATGGCCATGTCAAACCGCGCGGGTTGGTAATGACAAACTCGCAGCTCCTACAATATCCCCCCCCCCCCCGCCCATCAGTGCATTAAACATTGATTATTGAATATGTATGAATTTAGAGGTTGGGAATACTGCGGAAAAGAAATCTTTTTTTTTTGCTTCTCTATTTCATCCTGGAAAAGGCAGAACGATGTGTTGCAGGCGCCTTCGGCAGCAAAATGGTTCCGATTACTTTTATTTGCATTCATACATTTCACTGAGTATTTGTAATGAAGCCCTCAATTAAGCTCTCTGTTAATTTGGTCCGACAATGTTCTCATCCAGCAACTGCCTGCATGCTAAATATAGTCCTCTCTGCACTCCAGAGACCCTTTCTCTTAATTCCTTGGTATGCACTGCTGCGGACACCATCCATGTTCTGTTAACCAATGTCCTGCATCCATTTGTGTCTGCAGTATTTTATGTACTATTTTATTTATTGATAAAATCTAGTATGAGATTGTTACTGTTACAATATGACAACCTAATGTGAGTTCCCTTTGCCCAAACAATGATAATGCTTCAGATAAAGAATTCTGATTTGATTGGTTTTAACCAAATATTGGCATTCACGCATTGCTTTAACCCATAAAAATGCTTATATAGCACTATACCAAGAATAATGGTAGATATTTATATTGAATTTAAGAGAATAGATTTATATATGAACAACACACATATATGGATTCATATTTATGGATTCATGTTTATGATAAAGTTAAACTGTATTAATATTCTCTCATAGCATATAATCACTGTAAACTTTCGTCAAAGTGTTTTGATTATTAGGTAATCATCCTATCTTTTTTCATGGATATGAAAATTCGGCATTCAATTTTGTCACATTAAAAAAAAACATTTATTATTCCCGATTATTACTTACATCTAGCAGACATATGGTATTTCACATCAAACATGGCATGTGTTTTTCCATGATGGGGACTTGTTCTCCGTGCTTTCAAAGATGTACATGTGCCTTCTTCCTCTCTGGATGGAATCCTTTCTGCTGAGGTTATCCTGTTCCTCCGGAAAACGACATACGCAGCTATCCTATCTTAATATGATCTCTCAATATGGTCTTTACATGTTTGGTCTCCGTGACATAGTCACACCTCTTATCTTTCATATGTAGCGCCTATTCCCCCATCCTAAGGGGCCTATGCACTAACTAAAGGTTCATAAAAAAAATCACCGGGTCATTTAAATCACCGTTTTTATGAGCGTTGCTATCACGGTATCAAAAAGCTTTCATTACCTGTCATAGCAAAATTCACAAAACAGGCGATTAGCCGGTGATCTGATTAACGACCCTCTGAAAAGGCCTTACCCGGCGAGTTGTATCTGCTGCAGAGAGAGCTGCTCTGAGAGAGCCGTCTCTCCCTATGCAAATCTCGCCCAAAATGTATGTGTATACATTTTGATTTCGTTAATAGTTTAGTTGAGCAGGGGGTCTCCTGAGCTGAACTGCATTGATTTCAGCCTCAGGGACCCTCTACTTCCAGAGATACAGGCCCCGTTATGGGGTGCCGGTATCGCCTATGCATTTTATTCCCATGGTCACGTGACGCGGACATTTAAGTGCATAGGAGATACCGGCACCCGATAACGGGGCCTGTATCTCGGGAAGTAGGGGGTCCCTGAGGCTATCCGCTATGGTTATGAAGTTTACTGTAAATGCATTTTTATTGCATAGGATTCATGCCAGGGGTCTCTGGTGCTAATATTAATGTATATCAGCTCCAGAGATTCCCGGCATCAATCCTATGCAGGAAAAATGCTTTTTTTTTCTAAGTCCCATCTCGCCGCTTCTCTGCAGGTTTCCAACACCTTTACGCCAACTTTTTGTGGCGTGAGAATTTTGTGATAAAATCACCGTTCTAGAGCGGCGATAGGCGTTCATAGCCAAATCACTGCTACTAGAATTGCGCGAGTTTATGAACATGCTGAAAAGCGTCGATAAGTGGCTTATCACCGCTGCCTCTGTGATTTTTTTTTTATGAGCAATTTTTTTGGAGCGATTCAGTCTTTTATCACCCACTTATCACTGCTTACTGAATAGCAGTAGGCATTTTGGGCGATAAGTGCTTGATAAGTGGCTTATGAACGCTTACTGCATAGGCCCCTGTAAGTGAGATCATCTAGCTACCAGTGTTTCTGGTGCTGGTGCATACCTGGGAGGTTGAACAGAAGGCCTGAGAACTCCCCAATGGCATGGGGAGACATCAGGACAGGCTCTCAGTGATGATTCTTCTGCAGCGCCTCCAGCCGGTGAGGATCCTGGTTCAGCCAGGATGGTCCTCACTAGCAACCCATGTGGTGTTCCATTCAAGCAGCCCACAACAGATATATTCAACTGGATCTTTATTTGCTGCACACATACAGTTATGGCAGACTCATTCCCTGAAGTAGTACACACAGGGCTTGAGGCCCTGCAGGCCCCTTCTCAGCTCCTTTGCCCCCTGATGGGATAAAGGGTAAGTGCTTCCACTCCACAGGGGGAGGGACGAGAGCTCCTCACTTCTGGGAGCGTGTCTGTTTTATACCCCAGGGGAGGGGCTTGTAACCCTAGCCCATAACAGAGCAGATCCGAAACTGACAGGCATCACATCATGGGCATGTGACCCAGCCAGTATCCTCCCCAGGGATGACACTCTCTGGTTGTTGTTAGGCCTGCCCCTGGATACAGCAATAGTGTATCCAGGCTGCAACAGCAAGCTAGGCCTCCATGAGAGCACTTATCCCCCACATTGCCTGTGCCTAACAGGACTTATACTGTTAGGGCCAAAGAAAAGATGATAGCCAGAGAACTAGGCTACACATATAAGGAAGAAAACGTTGTCTGTGTCCAATAGCTATCATCACCACAAATTGTCGTGTTCACAGCAACGGCTCACTGCTGCCTGTAATAAATCTAAGTCACTTATTGGAAGTTTACCACACCTCTTTATACCTACAACTATCTCCCAACAGTTGTTGTAATATAATCTGACAACTCTATCATTAGGAAGTTTTTGCAGTGGAACTAGTACACAGGAGCCTTGAATGTAAGTAAACTTCAAATCATAAGAGCAGGCATAAATGTAAAGGGTTTCAGGACCAGTTGTCCTTTCCTCACCATACACCTGGACCAGGTATAATACAGTGTATATTAATATGGCGTCACCCATTACGAGATTTTAATATTAATTTCATTTTTTTTTCTTTACATTTTTAATATTTGTACTGTATTGTTTTATCAACCGGGATAGTGTAGCTGCTTTAAATGCTACAGTTCAGAAGTGCCCGAGAGCTGCTTTAATTCAGTAGATTTTTGAGCTGGTTAATATTCGGAAGTGAAACTATATACTGTGTCCTGGAATAATTACAGGATGCCACCTCTTTCTGAACATCTCGTAGTAATCCCACTGAGGACGCCATTGACATCATGCTTCCTTGTTGTTGCTGTGTATTAAATAACTCCAGTGAGCAGGGATTGTTGATGTCCCTTTTGATTTAATTTTGTAAGATAATCTAGCAGTCACCGAGGAAAACGACATTTAATGTTTTAATTGTCCACGTTTAGTGTGGACAGCAGATACTCAGATGTTCAGCTTCTGTCTCTTTTGAAGTAATTGATCGCCAGAAGATGTGATTTAGAGCTTCCTGCTAGTTAACTGACCAGAGTTTGCAGACTTAGAATTAAAGCTGCTTTCTCTGTTTGATGATTTCTGTCTTCTATTAATGTGCATCACCAATGTATTCACTGTATCATTTATGATATGATTATATCATTGATATCACTGAGCAGAGACCATTTCCATTATATCACTGGTATGAATGGTTTTGCAGGATAATCTTATTTTTGCAATTAAATTAGCATTTATACCACAAGACCAGAAATCTGCTTGCCTCCAATTAAGATTATTTTTTACCTTTAAAACAGCTGATCCCACTGCGTTATACTCTGGTTTCAGCATATGCAATTCTGACTGACACACTGAGCCCTCAAATGCAGCGTCTCAGGGCTGTATTAATGGCTTACAGGATTTTCAGAAAATCCATGTTGAGGTTTGTTGCATGTTTGGATTTAACCCGCCTCTGGCACTGAAGGTGTTAATGGACCAACATGTTGGCCTTTGAATGGTCTAACAACCATCTAGAAAAGTGTAGTTGAACATCACAAAAACCATAGAAGCTGAACACAACGAAACCTTCCCATATTCTACTTCCTTTGAAGTTTTGTGCTGGTTGCTACTTCGTAGTATGAAATTAGCTGTGAATGTGTTTTGATGAAGATGACTGCTTTTCAGAAAGAAGTAAGGAATGATCTTCTCCTTTCTTTACCTCGCGCTTTTATGTAAATGTTGTTATTTATTATTTTTCGGCGCCGACCACATTCAGTACGGTTCAGGGAACCAACTGTGAAGTTATGCAAGTCCTCAACTAAAGTTACTCAAAAAGTGCTGCTTTCAGCCCAAACCTGCAGTAGACACAAAGGAATTGTATCCTTAAGATATCATTCTCCGTTTCGCTGCGAGACACAATGGCAGTGGGGTGTTGAGGTTGTCTTCTAAATATAGTCATATATTTAGATAACCCATTTTTTTGTTTGTTTAGAAATTTAAATGAAATACAGGTGCTAAAGGTCTGACAACCACAGGGGTCTTTGTATCAAGGCGAAAGGAGTGCAATTCTGGGCAAAGACAATTCTAGTAGATCCTGTATATCAAAGAAAATAATCCTGTTGATATCAATGGGATCTTCTTTGATACACCTGGTGATACGTAGGCCCCCTTGTCCTTTACGGACGTCTTATTTATTAGCTTCATGCTTCAGCTGCTGCATCTCCCAGTTGGGACAGCTAAATGCAGAAGAAGAAGAAAAACAGAGAAAGAAATGATACAACTTTCAGCGATACTTTTACACCCGATCCTATTATTTGACACGTGCCCAATTCCCACAATTGGATTACCGATGCAGAACATTTTGCAGAATCACACATGATGTTATTTGCGATGATAATGGGCGCAATAAACACTGCTGGGCCGGTGCATTACACAATACAGTTGGCTAAGGTAACGTTACGGCTTGGAACTAATTCAAGTTGAATTTCACAAGAGGCACAAAGCAAAAGCAATTACTTTTTAAACATGAACCTGGCTAATGCAATACGGAGACATGATTAAAACATACAGAGAGAATATTTCATTTGATTAACTATAATTAGTGGAGAGTAAACACTGCTGCCTGCCAATGTGCCTTCTGTTTTTTCCTTATGAATATGTCCATGCTTAAAATCAAACATGCGCTCTCTTGTATGCAGCTGAGCATCGACCCTATCATCACACACACACACACACACACACACACACACACACACACACACACACACACACACACACACACACACACACACACACACACACACACACACACACTCTCTCTCTCTGTATATATAGTAATTTTACAGGTACTTTCCACTCTCATTCTCAGTACTAGGCATTTTTTTTATTCCTTTCCGTTTTTGCATTTTTATTTAGTACCTCACTACTTTTTTTTTTTTAAACAAAATTTCTTGCTGTAAAATCTTTGTTGCAGCATAAATGAGTGTTTGCTGAGAACTGTTTTTTGACTCGCAAATTAATGCAACTTTATAGTTTCTACGTTTTTTTCCTCACACTGTAATGGACCGTAATGAAGGCTGCATGTATGGTATATATACGAGGGGTGGCTAACTCCAGTCCTCGAGAGCTACCAAAAGGTCAGGTTTTCAGGATATCCCTGCTTCAGCACAGGTGGCTCAATCAGTCACTGATTGAAGACACTGATTGAGCCACCTGTGCTGAAGCAGGGATATACTGAAAACCTGTCTTGTTGGTAGCTCTCGAGGACTGGGGTTAGCCACTCCTGATATATTCAGTACATATCAGGGAGTTCGCCTTTTAGACACACATTTTACATATCTTTGTTTCATGATACAATGTGTAGAGGATGTTGCCACAGGACGTAGGACTGGTACGAGTACCAGGAACCACACCTTAAGCAAAAAGGAACAATATCATTAAAGGAGCCGCTTTTCCACTCTGACCCTCAGTTACGAGATACTTATCAGTGAACTTTCCGAGTTTAAATCTCCCTCAAGGGGAAACAGAATAGCTGCAAAAATCTCGGGCCAATTGGAAGCTGCAGCATCATCGCCTGTGGAATTCTATTGGATGACAATTTAAATCCTTTTGTATAACAGGAAGTAATACCGGAAAATTAAAGGGTGGATTGCACTTTAACATTTGGTATATCTATTGAAAACGAGAGGTAACTCTCAATGTATTACTTCCTGGTAAAATATTTTATAAATAAATAAAATAAATAAATAAATTACCAAGTCCTTGTATAAGATATGGTGCAGAACTAAGGCGCTAAAAAGTAATAACACAAGATAACACTAATAAGAATTTTCTGCACAGGTGAATCTGTCATCTTATTTGGTTCAATACATTAATATTCTTTACAAATCATCTTTTTTTCCCCAAAAAATTACCAAATATCTGTATACAGCAACCCTACAGATTATATGCCTGCTGTATTTGTGGAGCCTGTGCTGCAATATCTGAAAGGTGACAATTATAATACTAGTTGATTTTGTAATATATTTACTGCAATCAGAAAGTGGTAACTAGCAGATTGTAAAATGATCCGTGTCTTAGTATTGCAGAACTTCTGCAGTGCCTTATTACTTATGTAGCCATATGTGATATCTCAATAGCTGCTTAGTGATCTACTCTAGGGTATCATTGCCAATTATGTGAAATCCCAGCCACATAAATATGGGTCTCAAGGGAGCTCCGCAGAGGTGCCTCTTTTGGGAATGTGTGCAGCATTTCACGTGTGCCATGTTTTATTGCAGATACAAAGGAAAAACCTACAGGGCGACGGTAAAGATTGTCAGAACTTCAGATCAAGTAGCGGACTTTTGCCGACGAGTCTGTGCGAAACTGGAGTGCTGCCCTAATCTGTTTAGTCCAATGCTGATCACTGAAATGTGCCCAGAGAACTGTTCAGTTCATACAAAAACCAAATACAGTAAGTGCCGCACAGAACTTCTGCAATAATAGAAATCGTTCTAGTTTAAAGGAGCATTGCCTTTAAAAATATATATATATATTTCCCCCCCTACGTGGGAAGTAGGGGGTCTCTGGGGCTGAAATCAACATGGTTCAGCTCCGGAGACCCCCTACTTCAAACCTTGTTATGAAAAAAATATATATATAAAAAAATATATATATATATAAAAAAAAATAAACAATATATTGCTACTTTAGAGCAGACTTCATAGAAACATAGAATTTGATAGCAGGTAAGAAGCACTTGACCCAACGTGCCGGTCCATTTTCCTATCTGCTTTATCACCTCACACCCAATTTGATCCTTGGATTTCTTTCGAATTTAGGATAGTCGTATGTCTGCCTCAAGTATATTTGAATTCCTGTATTAGCCCCTAACATGTCTGTTAAGTCTTATGCTGTAGATCAGGGGTGGGGAACGTCCGGCCCGCGGGCGAAGTCATTTGGTCCGGCCCCGGGGAAGCCTGAGAGAATGGTTTAAAAAAAAAAAAAAAAAAATTTTTTTTTTAAAAACTCCCCCTTTCCTGATTGGCTGCCCGTGCTGTCACTCTGCCAATATTTTTTTTTTTTGGCCCTCCCCTTCCCTCAGCACTGCTTCCCTCCCTTCTCTCCTCCAGTAATGCCTGGCTCCTTAGGCTCCGCCCCTCTGTCCCTCCCTTTAGGCTCCGCGGGCCTTCCAGTCTCTCAGCTGCACTGGCTACCTATGCTGCTCCAGCAGCCCATCCACGGGCCCCAGGTAACCCACATGCCCCCTTATACCCCCTCCCAGGCACCTTACCCACCCCAATGGGGGAGAGGCCTTATTTTTGTGTGTTTGCAGAGGTGGGCTTATTGTGTGTGTGTGTGTGTCTGTCTGTCTCTGTCACTGTGTGTCAATGTCACTGTGTGTGTGTGTGTGTGTGTGTGTGTGTCTGTGTCTGTGTCTGTGTCTGGCACTGTCACTGTGTGTGTCTGGCACTGTCACTGTGTGTGTCTGGCACGGTGACTGTGTGTGTCTGGCACTGTCACTGTGTGTGTGTGTCACTGTCTCTGTGTGTCTCTCACTGTCTCTGTGTGTCTCTCACTGTCTCTGTGTGTGTCTAACTGTCTCTGTGTGTGTCTCACTGTCTCTGTGTGTGTCTCACTGTCTCTGTGTGTGTCTCACTGTCTTTCTGTGTATGTGTCACTGTCTCTGTGTGTATGTGTCACTGTGTGTGTGTGTCACTGTCACTGTCTCTGTGTGTGTCTCACTGTCTCTGTGTGTGTCTCACTGTCTTTCTGTGTATGTGTCACTGTCTCTGTGTGTATGTGTCACTGTCTCTGTGTGTATGTGTCACTGTCACTGTGTGTGTGTGTCACTGTCACTGTGTGTGTGTGTCATTGTCACTGTGTGTGTGTGTGTGTGTGTGTGTGTGTGTCACTGTGTGTGTGTGTGTGTGTGTGTGTGTGTGTGTGTGTGTGTGTCACTGTGTGTGTGTCACTGTCACTGTGTGTGTGTCACTGTCACTGTGTGTGTGTCACTGTGTGTGTGTGTGTCACTGTCACTGTGTGTGTGTGTGTGTGTGTGTGTCACTGTCACTGTGTGTGTGTCACTGTCTGTGTGTGTGTGTGTGTGTGTGTCACTGTCTGTGTGTGTGTGTGTCACTGTCTGTGTGTGTGTGTGTGTCACTGTCTGTGTGTGGCAGCAGCCACCTGAGGTGATGAAGGACCTGAGTATCACCAGGGCGGCGCGGGTAAGCAGCGCTCCTGGGGGGAGAGGGTATAAGAGGAGTGGGGGATGGGGGGGAGGGGGTATAACAGGCTTCGGGGATAGAAGAACGAGACTGCAGTGGGAGAGACACCTCACTACCGCCTCTCCTCCTCCTCCCCACACCGGGCAGCAGTTGTGGAGGGTACCTGCTCCGATCACCCCCTGCTCCGCGCCCCCGTGCACTTACACGGCCCTCCTCCCCACACCGGGTAGCAGTTGTGGAGGAGGGCACCTGCTCCGATCCCCCCTGCTTAGATCCCCCCCCCCCTTGCGCACTTACACGGTCCTCCTTCTCCCCACACCGAGCAGCAGTTGCGGAGGGCACCTGCTCCGACCCCCCCCCCGATCAGATTTCCCTCCCCCTGTGTGTGTCTGAGAGAGAGAGTGTGTGTGTCTGACAGTCTGAGAGTGGTTCTGACAGTCTGAGAGTGGGTCTGACAGTCTGAGTGACAGCGGGTCTGACAGTCTGAGTGAGAGTGGGTCTGAGAGTGAGTGAGAGTGGGTCTGAGAGTGGATTTGAGAGTCTGAGAGAGAGTGGGTCTGAGAGAGTGGGTCTGAGAGCCTGAGAGAGAGAGTGGGTCTGAGAGAGAGTGGGTCTGAGAGCCTGAGAGAGAGAGTGGGTCTGAGAGTCTGTGAGTGGGTCTGAGAGTCTGTGAGTGGGTCTGAGAGTCTGTGAGTGGGTCTGAGAGTCTGTGAGTGGGTCTGAGCGAGAGTGGGTCTGAGAGAGAGTGGGTCTGAGAGAGAGTGGGTCTGAGAGAGAGTGGGTCTGAGAGAGAGTGGGTCTGAGAGTCAGAGAGAGTGGGTCTGAGAGTCTGAGAGAGAGAGTGGGTCTGAGAGTCTGAGCGAGAGAGTGGGTCTGAGAGTCTGATTTCCCTACCCCCTGCCCGATGTCTGTGTGTGTGTGTGCGCGTGCATTTGCGTGTGCACAGATACCAACCCACAGTCAGTCATAGTCACCCACCACCCAAGAGTCAGTCAGTCACCCAAAGAGAAGCAGTTCCAGCCATCACATTAGTGGTGAGTTCATTAAATGTTTGACAAATATAGCAGGATCATTTTTAAGTTGATAATTTTGTATGGCCCCCGAATGATTTTATAAATATCAAAATGGCCCTTGGCAGAAAAAAGGTTCCCCACCCCTGCTGTAGATCATGCACCATTTTAGGAGCCCCCTTTTTTTTTTGCACAATCTCCCATTTATTTACATCCTTCCGGAGATATGGAGCTATGGTCTGCAGAACTGAACACAGTGCACTAGCTGAGGTCTCACCAATGGTCTATAAAGTGGCATCACCACTTGGCATCTCTTTCTGCTGCTAATACCTCTCGTTATACAACATAACTTCCTGCTGGCCCTCGGACACCCGCGGCCTCTGGTATCAATCATGTGGGGGTAGAGGAGGTGGGTATTAGTGTTTATTGTGTTTTGTGCAGAGCATTGACCTACACTCCTTTTAAGTCCCAATAATGACTCCCAGGCCCCTTTCCCTTACAGTTGACATTATAGTGCTATTAATCCCGTATTCTGCCTTTTGGATTTTTGGGACCGAAGTGTAGGATTTTACACTTTTAGCATTCAGTTGTAGTTTCCACAGTCTTGACCATTCCACCAATCTACCTAAATCATTAGTTATTTGGTTTAACCACCTGGAGTGTTAACCCAGATCTTTGTGTCATGTGCAAAAAGGCATACTTTCCTTTCCAAACCCTGTACCACAACTCTCTGTCGCCTGCCCTTAATGTCTTAAACATTCTACCACCTTGGGATTATACTCCAAGTATTACAATTTGTGTATCAGACTTCCATGTGGGACAGTGTCAAATGCCTTACTAAAATCTAGGTAAGCTACATCTCTTGCTCCACCTTAGATAATTTGTTTGTCATGATCTCCCCCCAGTAGACCCATACTGGCGGGGATTTTCTAGGTTGTTGGACTTTAGATAGTCAACAATTCCATCTTTCAGCAATGTTTCCATTAATTTCCCCACTACTGACACCAGACTCACTGGCCTGTAGTTACCTGCTTCTCCCCTACTTCCATTTTTGTGAAGTGGGACTACGCTGGCTCTTCTCCGGTCATGTGGTTAAATAGATCTTTTAATGATATTGGCAGCAGACCCCTACACTCTTTCCCCTTTCCCCCTGAGCTCCGGCCCCATTGTCTTGTCCATTTCAGTTTTGAAAGTTCTAGTAGGACCTTCTCTGTAAATGGACTTGTGTCCGACTCCTTTCCATTTATATTTCTGTTACCCAACTGTGGTCCCTCGTCACCTTCAGCTGTGAATACTGAGCAAAAATAATTGTTAGTGTGGGCTGCTATAACTTTTTCTTCTTTAACAAGACTATTCCCTTCTGTCTTTAGTCTTACCGTTCAGCTTTTGTTTTTCTCCTTTTACTTCTATACCTTAAAAAGGTGCATCTTTTAGTTTTTACCAGCACTCCACTCATACTGTACCTCCACCCTGCCAAAAAAAAGTCTTTAAATAATTTCGCATATCTGAAAAGTCAGCCCATCCTAAAATCTAAAACCTTAGTTTTGTATGTGGTATGTCTCAGCCTCTGTATTTATACTAAACCACACTGCTTGATGATCACTGGAACTCAAGTTCTTACCCAGAAATACATCTGACACTCCCCATCGGTAAGTATTAAAATCAGGATTTCTTTATTGCGAGTTGGCTCTCTTACCAATTGCTGGAGAGATGCCCCTTACAAGGAATCCAGGATCTCCCTGCTTCTGGATGAACCTGCAGAAGACACGTCAGTACACATCAGATTGAAGTCTCCCATAATGATTACCTCTCCTTTAATTGCCACCTCAGTGGTGTCCTCTATTATTACCCCATCCAATTCCTTCTCTTGTCCTGGAAATTCGTAGACCACCCCAGTCTGAATGACAGCCTTCTCACCATTTTCTAAGGTCACCTAAAGTGACTGTCTTTTCTCCAGTACCTTGTACTGAACCCACCTTTATGTTGTTCACAGAAAAGGGCTCTACTTCTCCCCTTCCTAAATATAGTGTAACCTGGTATAGTTATACAAACAATAACAGAAAGGCCAACGCAACATACAAAATGGCACAACATATAGTACAATACTTCAGTGCTTATCTGCTCATGAGTAAGGGTCATTTGGTATAGTTATGTCCCAGTCCTCATATTCAGTGTCACAGTAATAGCCACAATACCCAGGTCGTCCCTTATCATTATTGCAGTTAGTTATGTGATTTTATTCCCCAAACGGTGAGCATTTATACACATTGCCCAATAGCTTTTGTTACTTCTTTTCCTAATCCTTCCTTTCTTCCTGTGCACCACCTTCTGCTGCATTCATCTTTTTCCTATTTAAGCTGTCTTCTGTTCCCCTGGATAGGTTTCCTGCTTTAATATCCCATCCAATCGCTACCTTTTTCCCCAATCGCTACTGTTACCCCATCATTGACTGGACCCTCTCATTCCTGACATGAAGTCCTACCTCCTCCACCTACAAAATATTGCTAGAATATGCCTTTTTATCACTCGAGATGCAACCAACATTTTAATTCACTCTATCATGTCCCGCCTCGGCTATTGTCATCATAACTCTGTGCCCAGGACATACTTGAAAATGAGAGGTAACTCTCAATGTAATACTTCCTGGTAAAACATTTGATAAATTAATAAATAAATAAATCTTCTCGAAGTGCATTTAAAATGATGGTTAAGCTCCCCCATGGATTTTGCGCAATTAGCACATTTTAAATAGCTGCTTGAGTTCAGTGGCGGGTTAAATGCTGACAGCTGTCACACAGCTGTGAGAGTTATAGATATCGTCAAATCAAGGGAGCGAATAGAAATATGTAGCATTCTAGCTGGTTACAATACTGCATTCCTGATTTGTGTTTTATGCAATTTAACATTATGCATCACCCAAATCCAAGGACATCTAAAACATCCAACAGATCTCCCGATTACACATTGTTTCACCGAGACATGCACATTTTTACAGGCACTAATCCATCAATATTGGACAGGCCCACATCACACTGTAAAGTTTGTGTGTGTCCCCTGTGAACCTCAATAGGTTCGGAGAACAATTTAAATGGCTTCTCTAGAACTGCTGCTCCTGGCAATATTTTCAGCCTAAGGCTTCGTCCACGGTTCTTGCTGGCGTGCGGAGGCGCGCTGAGGCTGAGGGAAAGCGGGTGCTTTCCCTGGCCATAGACAGCGCGCCTTCCGTGGGCGTGCCGGCGGGAGGGCCAGTGACGTCACGGAGCTGGTTCGCCCTCATTGGGCGAACCGCTCACGTGAACGGCCCTGCGCTCCGGCAAGCGCGGAGATTTCAAATTTTCCTTAGACCTACGCTTCCGCAAGCCTCTACTAAAGCCGCTCTCATTGCGTATCCGCCCGCAAGCACTAAACATGGACGCGGCCTAATATTGTCTACTGTAAATTGCTGAACAGGTCTGCAGTGCATCTCAGGCTCTTTTAGAACCAGAGTGTTTTAAACCTGTTAAACAGTGTATATGATAGTATTAAAATGATTAGTTCTTTATTGGTAACTGGTTTAGCTAATGAAGTCTCATTGTTCCCAAGACGTTGTTGGGCTATTCCAGATTTGCACTTCATTTCATTTATTCGTTATTATTTATTTATTTTTATTTTTAAATGATCTAACTGCTTTTATCACATTTATTTTTATCACTTCGATTTTATTTACACATATATTAAATCTCTACTTCACAACTTATAATTTTAGCTTACTATTATGGAAAGAGGAAAAAAATAATTAAGCCGCCAATCGGAGAACACGCTATCGAGAATGTACAAGCCAAGCCGGCAAGACGTAGGAAGAGGAGAAAATCCATTTTTGTGCAGAAGAAAAGGCGATCGTCTACAGTGGATCTCACGCCAGTGGGGTCGGCGGAGGTATTTTTATCTCCGTTGTGTTGCTTATTCACTTTAATATCACCTTTACTCTCTTTCCCACATTTGTATTATACCGTATTTCAAATGACTTAAGCGTTTGATAACTCTACGCTATTTAACCAGGCCATTTCTAAGCAGGCATTAATGTCATGTACATTGTAATGTAAGTTGTAACAAATGATGAATCTCACAGCTTCAGCACAAGTGGCTCAATGAGAGGCGCAGTCTTCGACTGAGGGATATCCTGAAAATCTGACCTGTTGGGAGGCGGGGGAGGACTGGAGTTGAGCACCCCTGGAATACATGATTGACACTAAAATGTATAATCCAATGACAGGAAAGTGAAGACGAGGAGGAAGAAGAAGATGCCATGGAGGATGAAACAGGAAGTGAAGAAACGAGTTCTGAACTGCGTGATGATCAGACGGACACTTCTTCAGCAGAAGTGCCTTCCATAAGGCCCAGGAGAGCAGTGACACTGCGGGGCAGCATTGAGTCTGACCGGCCGCCTCCTGTAGAAAGGGCACGGCGAGAGCGTAAAACACGCTCGCTCTCCTGCATAGAGGGAGAGAAAAGCACAGCTGGGAAGAATGTAAGTGCTTTTCTGTGTTCTTCCGTTTTCAAATGATCATATCAAACATACTGCTGCACTCCCAAGTACATATCAAACACACTGCTGCACTCCCAAGCTCATATCAAACACACTGCTGCACTCCCAAGTACATATCAAACACACTGCTGCACTCCCAAGCTCATATCAAACATGCTGCTGCACTCCCAAGCTCATATCAAACATACTTCTGCACTCCCAAGCTCATATCAAACATACTGCTGCACTCCCAAGCTCATATCAAACATACTTCTGCACTCCCAAGCTCATATCAAACATACTGCTGCACTCCCAAGCTCATATCAAACATACTGCTGCACTCCCAACCTCAGATCAAACATACAGCTGCACTCCCAACCTCAGATCAAACATACAGCTGCTGCACTCCCAACCTCAGATCAAACATACAGCTGCTGCACTCCCAAGCTCATATCAACATACTTCCTGCACTCCCAAACTCATATCAACTACTTTGCTGCACTCCCAAGCTCATATCAAACATACTGCTGCACTCCCAAGCTCATATCAAACATACTGCTGCACTCCCAAGCTCATATCAACATACTGCTGCACTCCCAAGCTCATATCAAACATACTGCTGCTGCACTCCCAAGCTCATATCAAACATACTGCTGCACTCCCAAGCTCATATCAAACACCTCGCGTGCACTCCCAAGCTCATATCAAACATACTGCTGCACTCCCAGGCTCATATCAAACATACTTCTGCTGCACTCCCAAGCTCATATCAAACATACTGCTGCACTCCCAAGCTCATATCAAACATACTTCTGCACTCCCAAGCTCATATCAAACATACAGCTGCTGCACTCCCAAGCTCATATCAAACATACTGCTGCACTCCCAAGCTCATATCAAACATGCTACTGCTGCACTCCCAAGCTCATATCAAACATACTGCTGCTGCCCCTAGAGTGCGGGCCTTCAGGCTTTGCCCGGGCTATAGACATGCCCCTGCATTGATATCAATGGGCGTTTGTGTGATTGTGCCCTGGTTGGCACTATTGCAGTTGAATGGATAACCCCCCAATTAGTTCTGCTCCAAAAGAAGTAAAGCTAAATCTCCATCCCATTCGCATGAATGTGACAAACAATTCTGGCCACATCTGCAGCTTAAGACCCTTCTGCTCAAGGTGCAGTTTTGTCTACATTATCCTTAGGAGACGAGTCAGTGTCTTGCTCCTATTGACATCTCCCATGTCCTCCATTTAAAGACTTGTGTGTCGCCCATTTGGTCATGGTCCGGTTTTTGGTATACTCATTACTGAAGCTACCCTCGCAGGGCCAGCCTTAGCCATTTCTGCGCCCTGTGCATACATTTTTTTTGGTGCCCTCCCCCGCCCCTCCCATAATTGTTACTTTTATTCAAACCAGTGTTTTGTCTTTTTATTTAATGTACCAGAAAATACAAAGATGCTCATTTTGATGAATATTTATTACATAACATTGTTACATTATTGAATGAGAGGATCGTGACCAGGCATGGACTAGAGTTAGCAGTTATTTTTTGTCCATCAGACTGTTTAGGTAATATACTGTCGAGTTGTGTTGTGCATGGAATACACAGATGCAAAGAAGACTTGGAGACAACAGTTTTGTTTAAATGATTTATTCTTTACTCTATCTGCTGTGTATGGTTACAGGATAAAACGCAGGAGGAAGAAGAACGCCTTATTTTAGACAGTAACCCCCTGGAGTGGACAGTAGCTGATGTTGTCAGGTTTATTAAATCAACGGATAGTGCTCCCCTATCAAAAATCTTTCAAGAACAGGTATGTGGATTGTAATCTATCCTTCTGTAATACCACGCTAGAGTATTTGTTTCTTTTTATTTGTAATACTTGGGAGCCCTTTACAACCTTATTAACATTTTTTGTATTTATCAACTGTGCCATTTAGTGCTAGATATTCAGAGTATGCTCAATGGTCTGAAATAAGGAAATAACCAGCTAAATCCTCTCGGGGACTTTGTGTGACTTTGATGGACATTTTTACTGTTGGTTAATTCATCAGATGTACTGTGGTGTTTATTGAAATGTTAAATCGGCATTGCTGAGCACCTAACCTTTCGAAGGTACAGTCCCACGTAGGAGAAACTGAACTCGTGGCAGTGATATGTTGGATAGGTTAAGACTGGGTGAGTGGGTCTCTAAAAAAAAAAAAAAAATAGACAGAAATATTTTTAGATGACTTTTGAAAGTCTGCAAGCTTACTAGTGTTTTTCCATAGTGCTTGAAATGTACAATATATCATACCGCCTTGTCACATCTCATGTTATAAAGGCAAGGAAGAGGAAAGTGGAAAGATAAGGCAGATATAAGGGCAGTAAAACCAACCCTACATTTAAAATCAGGCAGGTTTACCTCTTCTGCATATCGCTGGCATTAGTTCAGTTTCTGCATTTTTAAGTGTTAACAATGTTCCTTCTATGTTCTTGGAGTCGTAAGCGTTTCTAGCCTTGCAATGTGTGCTGCCGTCTCTACACACAGAGGCACAGACAATAAGTAGCACACACACATATACCCACACACATATATACACACACATATATACACATACTGTATACACACACACACACATATACACACATATGTATACATACACACACACATATATACACACACATATATATACACACATACATACATACACATACTGTATACACACACACATATATACACACACACATATACACACATATGTATACATGCACACACACACATATATACACACATATGTATACATACACACACACACACCTCACTGATGTAATTACCCACTGAAATACCAATGTATCTAGATGAAACGAAGAAATGTAATAGTAAGTAGATTCAATGTATCCCTGGGAACACTAACTCTCAATAACCCAATATGAAGCACATACAGGTATACACATACAGTATTTATCTGTTGTGATCCCCACACTCATTTGCCCTTTTCTAGACATTTACTCCTTTCAATCCAGTTTTGATTCTTTCACTTCCACAATTATTTTTGTTAAATGTGGTGATTTTGGTGTGTTATTTTGTAATAGTTTATTTGTTTGATTTACATGCGCTATTTCCAGTGTGGCTGCTAATAATTGTATCGCTGATCTATTGTGCGCTCACCCTAATCTATTCTGCTTTAGACTTGACCATCCAATCATTCTCATTTAGATCCTTTCATATTTTTAGTATCATTAGTTCTTCAGCTCAGTTTGTAATTTGCTTTATTTACATTAGAAATGATCAAATCTTTGATCCGATTTCGAAAGTGATAATAGCATCACAAGTAATGCGCTGAAACTAGTAGAGCGTGCCTAAGTAGGCATAGTACGGCTTCCAGCATGAATCAGGACAGGGTGAGCCCGAGTCATATGTAGGTGCGTAAATGTGCCCATGGTTCAGGATGCAGAATTCGGGTCACCTGTAATTGCAGGAAAGGCGTCTCATTTCTAAACCCAGGCGAGCTGTAAGAGATATTCGTTAGATTCCCTCTTGAAACTGCTGGAATGATGGATGACACCAACAATTTTCCGATCTTTGCTTTCTTTCATCGTTTTGTTTGCAGACACTGCTGGAAAATATGGTTATTTAGACTAATGTATATGCACAGCCGTTGATCTCCCAAACTGCATTACCTTCCCATGCCATATATTACGGTCTTGGGTTCCCACAAATGTTTGGTAACACAGGAGGGAGAAGGGGGTGTGACACCTTTTATTGGACCAACAAGTGGTTGATATGTGGTTACAAGCTTTCCAACCTCTCAGGATCCTTCATCAGGGATGAAACGCAGAAACAAAAATATTATATACAGTGTTTGTAAGAGGGATGTCTGGTTACAAATGTGTGCGAGTTTAAATCAATCTAGGGTTTCACATAATCAATAGGAATTGTAAAAAGCCCAAGCATTAACTCATACTGGGCTCCATGCCCAATCTTTTCAACACCACTTTTCCTCCCTGTAATGAAAATAAACATATATCAGATTTTCTTAAGATTTTTGCATGTTAAGGACAACACAAGTTTTCTGTCTAGAGACAATCCAGACCGTGACGGGTTACATAAATTAAGGTGTTTAATGTATGACCTGTCTACTAAATGTGGAAGTATACACCCCTACAAAAAAATCTGAATGTGAATGAATATCCTCTGTGAAAGTTCCAACAGTTACACAAATTTGTTTTCACCTTATAAGGAAAAGGGAAGGAAGTTAGATCCAGCTACTTTGAGTGAAAAAAAGGTGAAATCAGAAATAACGCACAAAATACTCACACAGGCTTTGTGTGGCCTCATTGATGAACATTTTTACTGCTGGTTAATTAAGAGGCTATCAGATGTAGTGTTTATTCTGTGCAAAAGGGAAAACATTTTGTTTTTTTTTACGAAAGGGTAGAATATTACATTTTAAAAATCATGTAAATCTTTATGGTTGTATTTAATCTTTTTTTCTTTATCGTGTTTAAAGAAATATATGATCTCACTAACGTGGTTATGAAATTTGTAGCAATATATTTTAGTCCATAAAGAATGCAATTGTAATGCCCCAAAAGATAGCTCCGGGACATCCCAGGGTCTTAATAGGTGGGCATGCGGGTAAAGTGCATTGATTGGGATGCACCATTGCATGTCTCTGCTTCGTGGCACCAGTATATGCCGGCGTGCGGACCCATGGAACACGCCCTCTGGCACTCCAGTTGTGAGCTGGGATGCACTGGCAATGTGAGGGAGATGTCTGCCAGGCAAGCGGAAGGGCAGAGAGATCGAGTCAATGCCATTATTAACGTCAACAGTTTGATGGCTTTAGAGCAGCTCTTAGCATGAACAACAATATCAAAAGCCTTTGCCAAATCTAGGAATATTGCACCAGTGAGTTGTCCCCGTTCCATTTCACACCGGATCTCATTGCAAACTTTTAGGAGAGTAGTTAGCGTGGAGTGTTTGGGGCGGAAGCCAGATTGGAATTGGCTAGGGAAATTTGTCTTGGTATAGTAATCGCTTAATTGGGGGTGAACATCTTTTTCTATGACTTTGGATAGTATTGGGAGAAGAGAGATTGGCCTGTAGTTTGAGACAGTGTTTTTGTCTCAATTTTTAAAGATTGGGACAACGCTGGCAGTTTTCTAAGTCTTAGGGATATGACATACTGACAAAATAGAGTTGATTATGGAAGCAAGCGATTTGGCAATGCCTGGGACACCAAGTCGTTGTAACTTTGATTGCAGCAGGTCAGGTCCACATTAGCTGCTTAGTGTTAATTTGTGGAGCGCTTGTGTAATCTGACCAGATACTGGAACAAATTAAATTGTGGGCAGTGTTGGGAGAGGGTGGGGCTATAGGGGTACTCCCAGATTGAGCTTCATGTTTGTAGTTCGGGTTGCGTTTTGCTAATAGGGAAGTAGCACACCCCACAAACCATTTTTGAATGTTAGTGGGATTTATCAGAGTAACATCATCCTTAATGATGTCACATGGTTGTTGATGGCTAGAAGGCTAAAATATATTGTTGATGGCTTTCCTGGAGTTACCTGGATTTGATGTATTCTGGTGAAGATTGTCTGTGAAGTGTCGGGCTTTTGCGTGTCTTGTTTGCCTTGTGCACATATTCCACATGCATCTATAGTTATTAAGATCCTAGGGAGTGCCAGTTACTTTGTAGCTTTTCCACAAAGCATCCCTAAAATGGTAGAGCGCTATAAGGTCTAATAACACCTTTTCTGTACAGGATGCTGCTGAAATTAGCTTTGAGTTGGTATGCCCTGGTCATTGATTCATTGCTGACTATACGTGCTCTTAGACCGGGAATTATCTGGTCCTTTTTGGTTTTCCCATAAATTGATACAAAGATGCGTCTTTTTTTCTTGTTTGTAAATTGCCCGGAAAACTTTGTTTCTACATATCATTCTAAATCTGTTTTTGCCAGAAAATAGATTGAAATACACACTACCAGAAGCACTGCACCAAAATTCAACTGAAAGCTGGTACATTGATGTTTGTTTTTGTTTTACAGGACATTGATGGACAGGCTCTGCTGCTGTTGACTCTTCCCACAGTTCAGGAATGCATGGAGCTCAAACTCGGGCCGGCCATCAAGCTCTGCCACCAAATCGAGCGAGTAAAAGTGGCGTTCTATGCACAATATGCTAACTGAACTTTTTGTTTTGTTGGGGGTCTAACCGATATTTCCTGTAATGGTTAAAAAAAAAAAAAGAGAGAGAAAAAAAAGCATGTGTTTTGATACAATATTTAAGAAAAGCACTTGTCTACATTAAAGTTAGTATTTCCACATTTGTAAAGCACATTTAGACAAAGCGGTAGTTTTTGGTAAGCTGTGTTAAACCATGGCCTTGAGTTGCAAAAAAAAAGACTTTTTCCATAAGGGTTTCTAACAAAGTGCATTCTGTGTAGTACCGGGCTTATTGTTTGTATGGATTTCGGTGTAAAGGCATATTTTTGGCATGTCTGATCTTTTAGCAAATCTTGTAATCTTCTTTCATATTGAAAGCGTGTGGTCGTTTTTACTGTGATCCGTGGCTTAAATGAAAGCTTTTGATCTCAATGATTATCACATTTCCTACTATTGCTTTTTGCCATTTTTTTTAAATAACAATACGGATAGGAAGTTCTTTCTCTTCAATGGGCCGTATACCTTGGTAGGTTGTATAATGTTTGTAATGATTCCTTAACACCTGTGGCTTTTTGACTGATACCCTGTACTTGGATACTTACCATGACGGTACAAAGGACACAGATCAAGCTCCCAAAACGTGCATGCAAATGCAAACCATTAAACTAAACTTGTTTTTTTTTGCTTGCGTCTATGCCAAATTTTGGCCATTATGCATTTACATTGGATTATTAGCCAGGAGAGATTTCATTATTAGAAAAGTGAGAAAAGGAACAGTTCCAGTTACTGAATTTCATAAACCACACGCTGAGCAACTGCTGCCTACAGATGTTGCATGACTTGCTGTTCGCGGCACCGAGGATTCACGCTGCAGCGAGTCCAATTCGGAAGCATGGGGACCCCCCCCCCCGTTGCGTCTCGCTACATCTGCAGCCCTCCCTATAACAAGTCCACAAATTGCACGTCAATGCACACAGGGTAATATGGGTGAAAATAGCTTCAAGCACTGATGCGTAGAGATGAAAATGTCAGCTTTACAGTTACTGTCAAATGTGTAACAGTAAAGAGAGACCAACTTACTAATAGGAAAACACTGCTTCCTGGTCGTACCCTCTCTCTTCTTCTTCCATCGATAAACATTGACATCCACTTATTCTGTTACTTGAAAGTTAAACTTGTCCAGACGTCTTAAGTTCGTGGGAAACCACGAGCGCCTCAACCCGTAATTGCGTTCTCTAGAAAATGATCCACATGTTGGCGGTAGAAGAAGTGCCGACTGCTTTTATTTCACCGTTTCTGTCTCCTTGGACAACTATCAGTTTTAATCATTTTAAATGATCCTTTATTACTTAAATCAGTGGTATTCAACTACAGTCCTCAAGCCCCCCACACAGGTCAGCTTTTACTTAAGTAATATTTGTCATGCTAGACTCCAAGGGTTTTTATTTTGGATCAAAAATAATTCAGGTCAAACAGTCACGTAAAAGGCAACAGCTGTTTTAATACAAATATTCCAGAACTGATTTATTTTTTTTAAGATCAATGCTAGAGGAATATTTGTTTTATTACAATACCTGGTAGGGATGTTATTTTTCTTACTTCAGGTAGAAAAGGCTGCGCTGCAACCATAAGGAAAGCTGGTTCTGCGTAGAGACGGGTGAATCCGTTTCCCAGATTTTAAAACATTCCCTCCCCCTTAAAATCCGTTTTGCGCTGTAAAATCTGCCAACGGATTTGGGTCGGTTTTAATCGCGGATTAATCAAAATCCGCCATTGGATACAACCCGTGGACAGATTTGTGGAATCCAATCTGCGGATTCAGCATCACGTTGGCGGGTTCTTACAAATCAGTCAACGACTTGGCTGAATCCGTCAACGGGTTATGGAATCCGCGGATTGCATTCTACAAATCCGTCAAATCTGCCAAAGCAGCTGTTGACCAAAGCAACCGGGCGATCCGCTGCAAATCTAAATCCACCAGAAAAATGTACCTACAGTATCTCTACTTCTGGAGGATAGAATCACGCTGGAGGATAGAATCGCGCTGGAGGATAGAATCGCACTGGAGGATAGAATCGCGCTGGAGGATAGAATCGCGCTAGAGGATAGAATCGCGCTGGCGGATAGAATCGCGCTGGCGGATAGAATCACACTGGAGGATAGAATCGCGCTGGAGGATAGAATCGCGCTGGCGGATAGAATCGCGCTGGAGGATAGAATCGCGCTGGCGGATAGAATCACACTGGAGGATAGAATCGCGCTGGAGGATAGAATCGCGCTGCAGGATAGAATCGCGCTGCAGGATAGAATCGCGCTGCGGGATAGAATCGCGCTGGAGGATAGAATCGCGCTGGAGGATAGAATCGCGCTGGGAGGATAGAATCGCGCTGGAGAAAGAGGAGGAAAGGTTGTTTGCTTTATTTCGGCTAAACCTGGAAAGGGTTGTTGGCAAAACTACTTAAACATGCACAGTTTTAAAGGAATATATGCCACATGCAATAACAAGGCTGATCTTTTATTTTAGCTATACGTATACTATTTTCTTTCTTCATTTCAGTTTAAGACCGAATGATTGCTGTTACGATCTCTTGTGTTGAACGTGTATAGTTTTACACAAGTGTAGTCACTGCTGATGTTATCAATCACAAAATATTGTATGATTCGCCAAACAGATATGCTAATGACATCACTAACCTGCCTGATATACAGGTTTATAAATCGGAAATATTTATAACAAGAGCACCAGAAGATTCTGTTTCAATTCCTTTACTAAACTCAGTATATATATATAGAGTAGCTCAGTGAGTAAAGACACTGACAGACACTGAGTTTGTAGCAGGAGAGCCTGGTTCAATTCCCAGGCTCCTTGTGACCTTGGGCAAGTCACCTTATCTCCCTGTGCCAAAAAGGCACCAAAAAAACATAGATTGTAAGCTCCACGGGGCAGGGACCTGTGCCTGCAAATGTCTCTGTAAAGTGCTACGTAAAACTAGCAGCGCTATACAAGAACATGTTATTATTATTATATTCATATCCCTATTCATTAAATGACACTTCTAACAAAACAGACTAGAACAAGGAACAACGGCTAGAATGTATTGATCTTATTCACAAGAACAAGGGCCAGAATGATTTTGGTTTATGGTGAATAATTTGAAGCGTAAGAGTGACTGTAAAGAATGTCGTTTGCCTGGGAATAACTACAGTATCTGTTTTAGGTTCTCCTAAAAATCAATAGGCTGGATTTAGAACCGACTGTAAACGGCTTTGTCACACGCATTCAGCCGTTGGCATGAGCAAAAATGGCTGTCCTGTTCACTACCGCTAAAAGAACATGCGCACCCGATAGTTGCCGGACCTTAAAGCTGCAGTTCAGTCAATATCCTGCATGTGTGTTTTTTTTTTAATAAATCAGTTCTGTAGTAAGAAAAAAATACTTTTAGCATTTTCTGTTTTAAAAAAACAACAACTTTGAAAGGCCAATTTTCTTGTATTCTATTTTAACAAGCAGGCTTGTTCCTATGGCAACCATTTATATTCCCCATATTTAAAGATGTCGCCAAACTTCGCCGATCAATAGACGGAGAACGAATTGACCGGCAGCTATGCAGTTCTTTAGGTAAGTAGAGATTGCCCACATGAAACTATTGAAGTAAAAAAAAAAGCCTAAAAAAACAAAACGGGAGCTTGAACTGCAGCTTTTATTACTTTAGTAAATAATTTGTGAGTTAGTAATGTATTCAGAGGTGTTAGAACCTATGGAAAATAGTGCCTAATGGGTTAATCATTTACTACTCTGCTCTCCTCACTAACAGATGCAGTGTGGGCACAACGGTCTTCTTGCAAAATATCAAATATTTGAAGCCATGGTGGCAAAACCAACGTTGCGGCTGCAGGTATGCGGCCTTTGTCAAGGCAATGTTTTTGCCACCGTGGCGTAATAACACACACACACACATACACACACATATATATATATATATATATATATATATATATATATATTATATACAGTGTTCGACAAACCTATACATTTGCACGCCCCGGGCGAGTGGATTTAACATCGTGGCGAGCTCCTATTGGCCCAAGCAGCACACGTTTGGTACTAGGTGGCGAGTAGATTTTTTTGTGTGGCGAGTAGATTTTTTGGTGATTTGTCGACCACTGATTATATATATATATTTTTTTTTATTATTTTTTGATGTTGCAACGAGACCATTGTGTCCACCCTTCAGGTGTTTGGACTTGTAACGATTGTACTTACATAGGTCATCACAGTCTCCATGGGTAATGAATTCCACATTGTAACTGCCCTTACTGTAAAGAACCCTTTCCTTTGTTGCTGGTGAAATCTCCTTTCCACCAACCTTAAGGGATGGCCCGGGTCCTTTGTACGCGTTGGCGTTTATTACAGTGAATAAGGCCCTTGTTATGTCACAATATTAAAGACAATCTTATGTACTAGAGCAGCGGGGCTAATCTCCAGTCCTCAAGAACCACCAACAGGACATCCCTGCTTCAGTCAAAATTATCGAGCCACCTGTACTGAAGCAGGGATATCCTTAACTCCAGCCCATCAACAGGTCAGGTTTTGAGTACCCATGTACTGGAGCGTAAAAGGATGGGCGTAAAAGCCTTTTTTGACATCCTAATAATTGCAAGCATGTAATTTCGCTTTCCTGGGTTCTCAGAAAAAGAAGTAAGAATATTTTTGGAAATTAACCCCTTCAGTCTGCAATGCCATTGGCGCACTTGAGTCCCAGGAAGAGACTGCTCTTTTAATGTTAATAATAATGATGATACATTTCCTTACATAACAATGTCTTCAATTGCTTAGAATGTCGGTGTTGGTGCCTGAGGCTCGTGAAAGTAAATTGAATCATCCAATGTCACAAGATGCTGACACCAGGTTCGAGTTACCAGTTCCTGTATTTCATATTCCACGGTTTTTAGTGCCAATGTTGATAGTGCCTTTCACACTCAATCCTTGTGTATAGAGCCTGTCAGGGAAAAAAGCCCCAAGCACAATAGCCCATTGTATACAGTATATTATACAGCCCACAATGGTGCTATTAAGCCGAATAGCTTAACCGCACTATTACAGTACATCATGTGCTATATATTTACAAATATCATTACAATGGCAGTTACCAGTGACAAATTATAAATAGATTACTTGTAGTACCGACAATCTTTCAATGAATCTAGCTCTTGTGTTGGTAAACTTTATATATATATATATATATATATATATATATATATATATATATATATTCCATCCCTATACACCAATAGGGACCACATAGTATCCACACACACTTTTAGTTGTGCTACAAACTCTCACATTTCCACACCCACCCACACCATTTATATCCACTCTCACTCCACACACACCTTGTGTAAAGCACTGTATATACTGTGGGCTCTCCATTCATTTTTATTCACACTGATACACATACACACTCTTGCTTCACTTGTTTTCAGTAACCTCTTGACACCTCTAGCCATAAAACACATCCACACCGGGGGGAAGGACCAGCACAGATAACATTCCTAGAGACACTGTTTATAATTATACCTTTTGCTTGCTTCATTCATTGTAACATCGCCGGAAGAAGAGATCAGTGTATCTCGAAAGCTCGCACAAATAAAAGCATTTCGTTAGCCACAGAACGGTATCATCTATTTATTTTTTGATTATATATATATATATATATATATATATATATTGTTTTGCAAAAATGATTTGTGGAGGCTCCGACATTTTAGGAACGCTTCTAAATTTAGATTCCAATATAATTACCAGGTGCCCCGTCCCTTTTAGCTTTTAGCAGCATAGATTGGAGTTGCAATAGTTTGCATTGAGTCTGTTTCTCTGAAGCCTTCGTTCCTGTTTTCTTGCTAATATATATATGCTGGTCAATGTTAAATGACATGTCCTTTGCGTACTGAACATTGTCCTTTTATTGTTCTTTGCCCGTGATCTGAACACCGGGTGGAGGCAGTTTGTTAACCGTTTGTTTCTGGGTGAAATACCAGGCATTGGTTTATTTTTCCTTATCAACTAAACGTGGTAACAGAATAAGTGGAAATAGTTGTTCAAAGAGTTTATTTAGAATTCGGAATGTTGAATTACCTTAAACAAAGGTTGTGGGATCTATGACCAGTACCAAGGCAAAAGTGGGGCAGTTCTGAGACACATGATCATACCAAATGTAAAACAAAAAATCCTATTCTTGTTTTGTCCCCAAATTGAATCACCTGATATTTTTGGGAGTAAGGTTGCATCAAATGAAAAGCAATCTCTTCTCGTGCAGATTATGAGAAGCGCCTTAAAATTGGGTGACTTTGTTTCAATAGAGACGCTAACGTCTGACACATCTCCTTATAACCTGTGCATCGTGTAACTCCTCTCTCTTAAATCCTTTTTTTTTTAATACTGCAATCCCAGACCAAAAAACTGGAGCACAACACATTGGCCGGGACTCATCAAAGCGAGATCTGAACTATGGCGCTTGAATCGGCGACATCTGCCATTGACTTTATTAGCAGTTATCGCCGATTCGGCCACGATTGTGCCGATCGTGCGTTGATGTCTCCCGGCCATTGAGAGAAAGTAGTGCAAACAAAAAAAAAACGAAGCTATTTTCTCCAAAATTGCCTTAGTACATAACCCCCAAAGTACCCTATACATTCTGGGGCATAAAACAGTGGCACCATATGGGTCATAGAAAAAAAGCGATCAGAAGTAATAAGGTTATTTGATACATACGAGGCATTATTTCCCCTCTAGTAGGATTACTGACTTTAGTGACGGGCTGGGGGTAGGGATTAGGGAATAATATCTGTGGCACTCATATGAAAGTATACATAGGACTTTGTAGAGTCTTCACTTATTTTAATCCCATCTTTAGCAGAACAACGTTTTCTGGCTGCGAAACTGGGGCAAATAAAATGCAATTGCCCCAGTTTTGTAGGTGGCAGCCGGATATGTATCCCGCAGCTAATATGATCTCTGAAATTGCAGCAAAATGTTAGTGCTAAAAAGAAGTACAAGCCTTAATAAAATGAGCGCAAATAATAATTACTACATACTGTAGCCGACGCCGATATTTGTCAGCGCGAGTTACAACATAACAGACATTGAGCCTAAATGTTGCCCACGTCTCAATTGATACAATTTGCATAAAACAGAATGATGCATATTTTTATTTTATAACTAGTATTAGGAAATATAAATTATTACGTTTAATATTTTTTATAATAGACATTCTGTGAAAATAACACATTTTGTTAACGTAAATAGTGAAACATCCGTGCTGCGCGCCAATGTTTTCTGTTCAAGCACTTATCGTTTTGCGCTAATAATTCACACCAGTTACAACTTCGCAGACAATTTTGATGCAGGTTTAGCCACGGTATTTATTTGAAGCAGATATTTAAAACGCATTTTTAAGTGCATAGCATTTAGCTGTGTGCGTCCTGCGCGTCCCCTTTGTGCGTCCTGCGCGTCCCTTTTGTGCGTGCCACTATATTTGACAAAAAGCATTTTTGACGCTTGAGAAATAAAAAGTTAGTACATAGGCGCACACAAGCGCAATAAAATGTGTGATTTTCCGAGCGCCAATTTAACGCCACGTTTTCCACTAGCGGTGTTTAGTGCACAGGCCCAAGTGTGACGCAGATGCCCTGAATGGCCGTATGTCATGTTATATTGCTGATCAATATCAGAGTATTAAGTATACAGGCTTCCTCTTTTCAAAAAGTGTTTTGGAAAACGTACACTGCCGCGTGTTTGTGAAAGCGCCTGCAAATGTCAGGGTGCTCAGCCAGTGATTGAACTTGATTAGTTTGAAAGGTTAAGCCAAGTTAATGGTATTCATCTTGACTTACTGAGAGCTTCTGTTGGTGAGGGGCACCCATGGCAGACGTTGCTGACAATTCTTGTGCTAAAGGAGTACTTTATTAGCTGTGCTAACTTTTTCTTTGGACTACGGTATACAACAGAATATATTACACGTAGGTGCCAATCCTGCAGCCTGTAAATGACATATTGTTATTGCTAATTACGTAAAAGATACCACCTTCTAGTAAAGTACTCATTTATTTGTGCACAAATACAAAATGGTCTTAAACAGGAGAATGAAGGAATAATTATAGTACACATATTCATTATTAGTAATTCAGCAATTATTGCGATTTTGGGGGGGGGGCATCTCATTCTCTGATGTACATAGCCCCCTTCAGAGGAACCTGTCTACCGTGTTTCCTTGAATGTATATTCTTGTGAAACGCGACGGCATAAAAAGAATGTGGGTTATGTGTCAAAGGCTCTCGGCTGCAAACCTGGAGCCAAAAATGGCACCAGATTTCTCTATAATAAAGTCTGATTGATTTAAATCAATTTTGTTACTTTGATAAATATGGTACAGTTTCTGCTCCAGTTTTGCAGCAAGGAGACTTTGATACCAACATGTAGGATTTGCATTGATTTAATTAACATGTACAGTACACGTAAAAGAAATGACCAAAAATGTAACCATATGAACCAAATGTATTAAGCAAAATATATTGAAGCCAGAAATACCATTGTTTTCTTATGGGATGAGCGGGGTTTTTTTTGCCGCGGTTTTGCAGTTGGGAGACTGGTCTAAAATTACATGATTGTATTCGTTCATGGATTGAAATTCATAAATCCGAAGCCCACGTTTCTGTAAAAATGCTAAAAAAATAGCATTAATATTTGCAGTAATACTTGTATCTTGATACATTTTGATTATCAGCACTAAATAGAATTATCTGTAGTAGTACTATAGTGATACAAATGGAAATAGAAACGGGCGATGGCATTGTATTAAATTAACCTAGCATCTTGTTTGTTTTAAGAAAGGCATATTGTCGTTGGTTTTGCTATAGTAAAAGCCTCATACTGTCATCTAAAAACAGAGGTGTTAATTACACCATTTAGAAACAAGTCTGCATTCTAATTGTTTAGAATACTTGTATTGCTTTCAAACTAGTTTAACATGACTGAAGCAGCGGCTCAGTGAGTAAAGACACTGACTGCACTGGGTTTGAAGCAGGGGAACCTGGTTCCTTGTGACCTTGGGCAAGTCACTTTATCTCCCTGTGTCTCAGGCACCAAAAACATAGGTTGTAAGCTCTCTCTGGGCAGGGACGGTGTCTGTAATAATCCTACAGTATGTGCTGCATAATGCGCACAATACGGTAATTGGGGTGTGAGTTGAGTCCCATCGAGAGAAAAGCGCTATATGAAATGGTTATTACAATTATTCACATATAAAGCAGCAGTCCCCATTTATTTTTATAGGGAAGGTTATTTGCCTGAACCAGGGGGGTCCCCTGGAGCTATGTCACAGTCCTCTGACATCCACGAGACCCCCCCCCCCCCACCCCCGGTTACAAAGATGAGTTTTTTTGTTGGGGTGTTATGGCCGCTTGATCACCAATAAAAAGTAACAATGTCATCTCCCGTTTTCTATTGGCCGCCACAGCAAGTCTGACCCTGTCACCATGTTGTATCCATTCTTGCCCGTTATACAAGACTAGTTGTATCTGGGAAACCGGGTTGGATTCCCGGAGGTCTGGGGAATGCAGATCAGCTCTGAGGAACCCCCTAGTCCAAGTAGTATACAAAAAATACCCCCACCCGCCTAATATATATTTATATCGATCAGCACAGGCAGCTGGATACAATCTACCAGGTTAATTTGTATGCCATTAATGAGGCAGAAAATGCCGGCATTGGCTCGGCACACAAAAACCCCAAAGCGCAACCTCTCCTCAAACATGTAAAAATAAAGAAATAACACAGTGCAAATGTAACAAATTGTGACGTCTACTTAAGGGCTGGTGAGAAACCCCCTCCAGCCAGCTGCATCTCCCTTCCACAGTGATATAATACTTGCACTTAGAGGTTTTATGTTATTTTATTAGGTGTTTTAGGTTTGCGCTTTCTTTCTGCTACACTGGCATTGGCTCGGAGCTGGTGGGTTACAATACATTAATTGTTAAAGTCTCCCGGTTGCAAAGTTGGAGCGAAAATGGGGCAAAAACACATTTGTTTTGGCAGATTCCACGTTTATAAGTTAAAAGGCAATTTCCCTACACTGGGCGAATAAATATAAATAATTTCACACCCTTTTGCCTTCCCCTATTCATCCTATTATACAGTACTTCTTTTTGAAAATCGTAAGTCATTTTTCGTCTACGTAGAAAGTTTCTGCTAAGTCAGGCTGCACCTTTAAAGATAAAGGGCTGAGCAGGCATTTGTATACATTAACGATATCATTAGGGTATACAAAGCTTTGTAAATGTGTATTGCACCAGCTCTTTATTTAATATGTTTATTTACTGTGAATTATCTTTCCATTTAGGCTTATTACACAGTTTTTTTTTTTTTTTATCATTGCAAAATTTGTCGGGTCCTTTGCTTTTACAGAACCGCACAAAATGTGTCGAGTCCGTTTGGATACTCGGTGAAAAGATTTAGGTTTTTATTGTTACCCTTTTTTAAAATAAGTCGGCTTACCCAGTTTCATCCATTTTTTGGATAAGTTGCATCGTGAATATACCAACTCTGTTTACAAATGAACCTAATTCATAATTGTTGCTTTTATGATGTGTCTTCAGGTACAGTGGTCAGTTGTTCTGATATACCAATATATTAAGTTTAATGCTTCACTAATGAACTTCATCTCTGACAGCCGCTATTATGAAACAATTTACATGCATTTTTTTTGCTTACAAAACTGTGCAAATTAAAGTTATTGGTTGACTGCTGTCTTTAGAAATGCCTTTTACTTCCACCATTCATTTTGATAATAAAATAAAGAATATTCATCACACATTTATACCAAGCAGTACCAACATTTTGCTTTATTTAGTAGACGTTTTCTACTTTTGACTCTGAAAGGTTAGGAGTTCTAGCCGACTTCATATATATATATATATATATATATATATATATCTAATGTGCTTTATATAATATATATATCTATATATATATATATAGTATGTATATATATGTAGTAGTATATAATACTATAAGTATATATAATATAATATATATACTAATATATATAATATTATATATTATATATATATATTATAATATAATATATGTGCTTTACAAATGCTTAGTCCAGTGAGGCAGTAATAATTTGCTGGCTCGTCAAATTAATGAAGTCATTAAAAAATAAAAGCATCATGTAATCACAGACTAGTCCAGATGACAGAATTTGGGCAAAACTGCATCGAACTCAAAGAAAATGAAAAAAAAAGCTTGCACTTAAAACAGAAAAACTTCTTTTGATGCTATTATCCACCAGTTTCCAGAAATGCTTGTCTGCTTCCCAATGACACAGATTAGTTGTAGGCTGTGACACCTTTTAGAGCATCAACATTAGGATTCTTCATACTGTCGATGGAATTATAGTGTACAGAGCTTGTGAAACCTCATAGGTTTATACTGTGCAAATAACACTTATCCGGAGAAGAAACCTATGGGGATTTAAAAGCGCTCTACACTGTGGGGATCGGATCGACCAACTCAGAGCTTTGAGAATATACCCCTATAACTTAATCTCTGAGGAATCCTAAATGTCCCTTAAAACCTCTCAGCCTACAATGAATCTACATTGTCTAGTAGCAATACGGATGCTAGAACTTTGAACTACTTTTCATGCTACACAAAGTAAGTCTTCTGTCTGCAAAAACATCCGAATATGCATCAAAGACAAAGCATTCCTTTGCTTTCTTTGACCCAGGTTTTGTGTCATGACATTATGATAAATAAGCTACATTTACCCCTAGAGGAGCTTACACTGTTTTGCTAGTCTTATCAAGCATTGAAATGGTGATATGGATAATGGAAGGACCTTATCAAGAAATGAACAGATAAACATAAATGGTATCGTCTTGTTAGATGTTTGGCAGCGCAAATAAAGAAACATGATGTCATTCACATAATGTCAAGTTCTTTGTCATGGTATAACAATTCCCAGTGGTTTGTATTACAAATTGTGTACAGTTGTGTGTAAGCATTTTGCATTCTTATGGCAAAGCGCATGTTGGTTTTCTGTAAGATTGCATTCTGTATAGAAGTTTTCATGTAAATAAGTGAAAATCTATATTCAGAGTTTTATTTTAATTTGTATTAAAAACCCTTTTCTACTTGAAAAATTGTAAACCACCATGTTAATAAAGTGATATTAACTAAAATATTCCAGTTTTCTTCTTTGATATATTTTGCACCATGTACGATGTTTTTATTTACTCTTGTAGCCGAGTCCCCCTACCCTGCCTCCGGTGCGGGGGAGCGGTTCAGTGATTGCCCGTAGCTCCGCGCGATCGGGAGGTGTGGGGGCGGCCATTTTGCATGTCACCCATGCACAGTGCGGCGAGGCGCGCAATACAGGAGGCGGTGGCCATCTTAGGATAGCTCTGCACATGCAGCCATGGGCTACATGTCCCAGAATCCTCCGTGGGGAGGGAAACACCACATGAGGCTGTCCCAGCCAATACGGCTCTGAATAAAGGAGGCACAGGATATCCTCCGCGCGCGGAAAGCCCGCGAGTCAGTCTTCCAGCAGCGGCAGAGAGGACGGATGAATCCAGGGTGCCAGTAGCCCCTGGACCAGGCCAGAACTCTGCCCCTAGACTCCAGTCAGGCCGAGAGACACTAGCGAAGTAGCCTTGTAGGGAAAGCGCCAGATAGGGACTCTCCCATTACCAGTACTGTTGCACCAGTGAGCGGATGGACACGCGGTCACCAGGTTACAGGCTCCATAGGCATTTTGTGAGACCTTCCGGCTGGATCTCACACGGCAAGAAGGATCAGGACCCTTTAGGAGAGAGGCAATTTGTGTTGGAGCGGGTCCCACGCAGTGGGCCTCCAACTCACTACGCCAAGCAGCCCCTGGGTACTGGAGTACCCAGGCAGGTATGCAACAAAGCACCTACATCCACAGGGGGTAGCGCTACTTCACACTTGGGTGGGAATTGCTGGCACAGGACACCAGGGGTATTTGTGCCACAGCACACTCAGTACTTTGGGGGAGCCACCATGTGTTGGGTCATTGGGTGTGTACAGTTCTTGCCGTTATTATATGTGTTAGTATGTGTATACAGTAAACCTTAGTTATATACATTGTGTGGTGTATTATTCTTTACTGTGTATTGGTTCCTGTGAGCGGTTATCCCGCCAACACTGGGATCCCAAGGCTGCACGCAAGGAGAAAGAGCTCCCGCCGGGCTCGCGGAGGCGTAGGCCTCCTGTGAGCTGACAGGTACAGCAGCACGTGTAGTTACCCGCGCAGTTCCCTTAGGCGTAGGGAAAGGGGGCTACACTCTATAATTTAACTGCCGATGATAACAATCTGTTGTTGCTGTCTCATCTGCCAACATGAATGCAGACGAGACTATGATTTTGTTTGCGTTGAATACATTTAGATTTTACATATTGACTGAAACGCTCCGTTAATATGTAGAAATTGAGGCCCTGCAAATGAAGTTTTCATTTCCTGTACTTGCTTTGTCGTGGAAAAAGCAGCAAATAGTTTGCAATGTATACTATTTTATTAACTATTTTTGCCCGTTTACTTATCTAAAGAACTTGCTTCCCTCACAACATAAAAAGATGAGAAAAAAAGTGAATTAAATTAGCTTCTGAGCTATTTCTTTTCTGTAGACATTTTTTGTGATGTAAGTATGGTGATTTGCTTTTATTGAATTAAAAATAAATACATTATACTTGAGGTATGTACAAAGAATTTCTAAACAAAAGTTTCCAGAATTGAGGCGGTAAAAATTTGGGGCAGCTGAAGCGAACGCTGTACAATTAGTCTGAATTCCAGGGATTAATGGACCTTAAATGTGAAGACATTCTGACAAAGCACAATCATAAAATTATTTTGTTAATCACCCACTGGGGAAAACTGCTACTGATAAATGTTATACAGCAAAGAGCTGGCAGGGTCTCCCCTGGCTTTTTTTTCATGCAACCATAAAAAGGCATTTTTCAGTTTGACACTTTATGTTGAAAACGGCAAATTAAAGCATGCACGATAGAGGAGGAGCTGTGGGTGACCACTAAACAACTGCAAAACAATGGTCCTGCTGTTTCTTCCTGGCTTTCATTCTTCTGTATAAAGCATCGTAGAATCCGCACGTAAAACAGGAATACACCAGTATAAAAGACTCTCCTACTGTAAGTCAAACAGGAATACACCAGTATAAAAGACTCTCCTCGTTAGTCAAACAGGAATACACAGTATAAAGACTCTCCTCCTGTACGTCAACAGGAATACCAATATAAAAGACTCTCCTACTTTAAGTCAAAACAGACATACACCAGTATAAAAGACTCTCCTACTGTAAGTCAAACAGGAATACACCAGTATAAAAGACTCTCCTACTGTAAGTCAAACAGGAATACACCAGTATAAAAGACTCTCCTACTGTAAGTAAAACAGGAATACACCAGTATAAAAGACTCTACTACTGTAAGTCAAACAGGAATACACCAGTATAAAAGACTCTCCTACTGTAAGTAAAACAGGAATACACAAGTATAAAAGACTCTCCTACTGTAAGTAAAACAGGGTACTGCAGACAGGAAGAGCTGCAGACTCTGCCTTCTTTTATAGCAGCTTTAATATTACTCCCTGTAAAAGGATTGCAGCAAATTAAAAAATACCTTCTGCTCTTCTGTTGTTCATTTTTTATCTGCCTTAAGAACAAGAAAAGCTGGTCTCCTTGCTGTAGAGTGTGTCCAGACACATGCAATGTCATGAGACCTACTCTATATAGTGCGGCCATTTGAAGAACGTACCTGTTTTTCTGTAGTGGGGATAGGAGAGTCGACTGACCGAGTGCATTCTTAAGGGGATCTGCAAATACCAGGGGGCTTGGATAGGAAGGTGTACCAAAAAGAGTACATTTATTAAATATGAAAATGACATGGGCCTGACAGCAATTTGCAAGAACAACAAATAGATATTTGGAACTATTGTGATTACATGAATGAAATTATACAAAAAAAAACAGGGTTTTCTATGTATAATCTCTGAGATACCTGTTTTTCCTGAAAAAATAGAAGTTATATGGTCATATAATAATAATAATAGTATGTTCTTGAGACATTTTGCAGGCACAGGTCCCTGCCCCATGGAGCTTACAATCTATGTTTTTGGTGCCTGAGGCACAAGGAGACAAAGTGACTTGCCCAAGGTCACAAGGAGCCGACACCAGGAACTGAACAAGGTTCCCCTACTTCACACTCAGTGCCAGTCAGTTTTTACTCACTGAGCCGCTCCTTCTCCCTATATTTGATTTGCCAGCATGTTGTTAAGTACACAGACCCAACAGTGAAGATGGCGTGTGGCTAAGTGTTATAGAAACAGTTATGACGTCTTTTTTTTATTGAGGCAAACTTTAAATTCCAAAGAGTTTTTTTTCTTTCAAGTCGTGAAACCGTCAGCTGATTGATGAAAGGGGGGAGGGGGGAGTAGCAGATGTGTGCAGAGGTTGAAAAGAGGAGAGGTAGTTTAGGGGAAATCAAAATAGGCTTTTATAAGCCAGCGGGTTTAGACAACAAAAACAAAGCTTCTTTTTCCGCAAACAGGGAACAGTAACATAAACAGACCTAGCTCCTAGGCGGATCTCTAACTAACATCAGTCTTTAGGCCGAAGCCCCGCTGCCTCAGTCCGCACTGCACGCAGGTGGCGCGTGGAGAGGCAATTGACCGCTACCTGCGGTCCGTAAGGAGCGGGAGTTGGAGCGGGGGGCTGCAGCGGGTGTCTCCCGGGCTGCAAGAGGGTGCAGCGAGCCCCCACACATGCCCTCTGCTGCTCGCTCTCCGTGCTGCTCCCCCCCCGGTCGGTCCGTTCGTACGTCTCACCCCCCAGTCGGTCCGTCCTCCCCCCACACACAACACACACAACACATATACACATATACACACATACACACATACACACACTTCCCCCCTACCTTTTGGAGGTGGGGGAAGCTCTGACAGTTCCAGCCCTCGGCGCTGATAGGCACCACGTGACGCGTCACCGCTCGGGATCGCAATCCTCTTGCATCCCCTGGTGGCTGACACGTCACAGCGCGTAGTGAGCCTCATCAGAAAGAGGCAGCGGGGACAGCTAGGCATGACATTAGGGGCTTGCGTCCCGCGCGCGCGGCCGTCCACATCGGGTCCTCAGCCTTAGTCCTTATCTGAGGGTTGGGAGGCCAAGCCTCTTTCGACCCCCAAAATATAATAGTTCAATGGAAGGTAAATTCTACCTTTGGGCCCCAGCTTCCTCTCCACAGCGGTCCAGGGTCCAGTACTTTCCTGGGTCAGAGAGTAGTCCCTGCGTGATCCCTGAAGCAGTCCAGGGGGTCTCCCTGGACTAGAGATCCCTGAGACTGCTGTCAAGTAGGCTTTTAAACTCTGTTAATGAGCCAGGTGGAAGATGGTTAATTGCCTCATGCTGAGATTAACCAGCTCCCCGCTGCACTCAGTAGCCAGAGGTAGGCTTATCTTGTAAAGCCTTTAGACAGAGAACAAATGCTGTGGCGGTGGGCTTATGTTGTTCTCAATGAAGGGAAGTTAGAATATAAAGCACTACTTTTTAATTATGAGGTAGATTTCAACTAAGAAAATGTCCATACTGGAACACGTGAAATCTCAATCACCACTCAAGATTCCAGATCTGATCAATGTTTTCGATAACGTAAGTTAGATTCTTTGTTTATCCTTAATATTTTGATGACACTGCCTGCATTTATTATAACTGTATGTCCTTGCAATCCTTTTCTGTAACCTACGCACTGTTCTTTTTGTATCTTAAAGCTAAACGTTGATAAGTAATACTTTGGGCTCTGATTGAACCTTTGCACGCTTTCTAGGGAGTCATTTCCATTATTGGACATATTTTGCTATAACCGATAACCGATTGTTAAGTGTATAGTTTTTCTTAATAAGGCACAGAGACTCTGCAAATAATTGCATATTTGATATGTCTTTGTTGTTGGCAGCGGATAATTATTTATATTGGCTGTGTGTATTAACCCTGGTTGCATATATGTCACATGCTCACAAGTGTGCTGTTCGTGACAGATGGTAGATTGGGACTGATAGAGGGGAGATATGAGTCATTTGAGGGTCCATGCATGGAGAAAAGTGACTCGGCTAGATAGTGGTGTGTATTAACCCTTGTCCCATATACAGGTCACATGCTCACAGGTGTGCCGTACGTGACCCTCAGTATTAGTAATTATTAGTTGCAGAAGAGCTTACACTCTAATATTCTAACATTTTCACAGGGCCTCTTGCGTCTGCAATATGTTTCAGTGGAATGTTTGGAATGTAAAACCAAGGAAAGAACAGAGCTGAGAAGCTGGCAACTCAAGGTCAAGATGGAAAATATTCCAGACAAAGAGTAGACATTCTACAAAGACAGACAATTAGTGTCTCATAGCAAAAATAAGAAGGAACTCTAGTGGACTATTGAAATTATAATATTGATGGGCAAGTGTTGCCCAAATACACAACTAATATGATGATAATCATGTAGTAATGACCAATACTGTATGTACAGTAGGTTTGATTGTTTTCATAGATTTCTTTATAACTGTTTTCCCATCCTGCTGTTTTGCCGCTTGTGAGAGGCAGAATAAATGATACACTGAGACAAAAATCTACCTTGATCATTTACTGTTGAGCCTTTAGAAATACTGCATTGGACTGACTTCTAACTCCTAATACATATTGGGGACTCATACTGGTGGCTATTCCTGGGAGTGAGAGATTCAACACTAGATCGTGGATCTAGAGTTCCAGAGAAGTCCAACCGTGGTGGGGGTACTATAAGATCCTTTTGGCATAGTAACTGATCTAAGTAGTGGAGGATCGTTCGAAAACAACATCCACCTGCATTGCCGGATCAAAAATAATTTATAAATATGAATGTTTTAAAACATTTTTCCAAGGTAGTTGACCAAGGATCGCAACCTAGAGATACTGCCTATCGGGATAGAATTGAGGGATGTTGTTCTACTGAGTTAGTAAATGTAATACATGACCTGGTTGGGAGTCATAGAGGTACATTGGCATGAAAAAATGTTGCTGATGGTACAGCAGATGGTGTGGTGTCTGCTAAGACTTTAACTGTAACGTTTATTGTGAGAACCATTGGATAGGTAGAGGTATCCAATTTTTAGTGGAGACTCTTATGAGAGACCACGATAGAAGTAAAAGTGAGAAACACAGAATAGGTGAGCATATCCAAGCGTTGTCAGGCCGGAAACATTGTGTCCCAAGAGGTTAAGGAAATGGTAGAGACAATTGAAGAGTTAACTGAGGTACTGCATTGGCTAAAAAAAGGGAATAATAGCCTGGCTGCGAATAGGGCGTTGGCTCAGACTGACACCCATACAGCTTCTACCTTCCCGAACAAGCTGGATGAGAGTGAAGGAAAGATTCACAGGTTACAAAACGCAGTGGAGACTCTTCAGAAGAGAAACCAGAAAACAAAATCTTGCACTAAATTGTGAAGTACTAAAAGAGGTAAAGGATTTTTGACAGCATCTAAAAACTCATCAAGAAGAGGATACAGGTTGCCACTTTGCACGCTCCAAATCTGTGTGTAAAGGATTATGAGGAAAGTGATGATGACTGGGATCAATTATGGTTTGATGCTGAACTAGAGAGATTATATTGAATCACAGAGCACAGCACTGTCCCGTTGTGCCCACAGCAAAACCAACCCTCCCTCGCCCCCCTCTCAATTATATCCATGCACCTGTGCAGTTAACAAACATGTGAATTGCAATGTAACCTTTAATTCCCTATTGCAGTGATTTTTAACCAGGGTTCCGCGAGCACCCCTCGGGTTCAGCGGCCGCCAGAGGGGGAGAGCTGGGATAAGGCTGCTGCCAGGGTGATGCTGAGCGGTGCGCGCGCTTGTGCTCAGTTCAATCAAACACATTGCTACAATGTGTTTGTCCAGCGTGAGCGTGCGCATGCACCCGTGAGCGCTCGGCGCTCAGATGCTTGCAGACACAAGTAAATTTGTTTCTGCTGCTCGCTGGTGCGTGACGTGAGTAGTTCGCTCAATGAGGGCGAACCAGCTCTGTGATATCATATGCAACTACAACACACATCACTGCGAAATGCTCAAAGAACTAGATTGGTCATCACTAAGTCTAAGGCGCAAACGTTCACCTTTCCTGGTCCACCCCTCAAATACTTTCTGGGCAAGCTACCAGCTACCGAACAAGCTCCTCACCCCTACCCATGCAGTACCTATCACCTGAGATCAGACTATCCAAAGACTATTCATGGTCCCAAGACTCAAAAAGTATCCGGACGTTCCTCCCTTCTCCTTCCGTGCACCCAAAACTGGAACAACCTACCAGAGACTCTCATATCCACCACCAGCTTAAGTCTTTCAAATCTAAGGCTGTCTCACACTTTAATCTGGTCTGTAACGTTTCATACGCTCATAATATATATTTTTCTTAACTGTGCATGCAATGTCTTGTTATATAATGTATACCTGTTCATTTATTATGTATTGTAACCATGTATTATTTTGTTTTACTCTGTGCCCGGACATACTTGAAAACGAGAGGTAACTCTCAATGTATTACTTCCTGGTAAAATATTTTATAAATAAATAAATAAATAAATAGCTACGCCCCCCCGAGTGCGCAACTGGCTGGCTACAAATCCCCCAAAGAAAATGTGCGCCAGCACGCTCTCGCTCACCCTGGTGCCAGGTCCGGTGGCACCCCACACAGCAGCGACCTGGCATCAGCAGCAGCCCTTTCCTCTCCCTGCTTCTGCCGGCTGACAGGAGAGAGCAAGAATCAGCAGAGAGCCGTCTCCCTCAAAGACACAGTGTGTGGGTGTCTGTGAGAGGATGTGTTTGTGAGAGGTGGAGTTTATGTCTGTGTGTGTCTGTCTGTCTGTGTGGGAGGGAGTGTGTGTGTGAGTTTGTGTGAGAGGTGGAGTGTGTGTGTGTGAGAGGGGGCCGTGTGTGTGTGAGAGGGGGCAGTGTGTGTGTGAGAGAGGGGAGAGTGTGTCTGTCTGTGTATGAGAGGTGTGAGTGTATGTGTGAGGGCGGAGTCTGGGTGTGTGAGAGGGCAGTGTGTGTGAGGGGGGAGTGTGTGTGCCTGTGTGTGTGTGTGCGCCTGTCTGTGTGAGAGAGGGAGAGTGTGTGTGTGTGTGGGGGGGGTGGTTGGGGGGGGGAGGACGGTGAGTGATGTGCATGTTTTGTAGGGGGAATGTGTTTGTGTTGAGTGTGAGATAGGTGAGGCGTATAGGGGTATTGTGGTGTGTTGGGGAAGGGGGGTGAGAGTGTGTGTGTGTGGCGAGGAGGGGAAGAGAGAGCGTCTGTCTGTATGGGGGAGGGGGAAAAGGGTCTGTGTGGTAGGGGGAGAGTGTGTCTGTTGAAAGGGGGGTTGTGTGTGTGTAAGTGAGAGGGGGAGAGCATTGTGTGTGTGTATATATGAAGTCTCCTTTTCCCCGTCACTAAAGGAACTACCATTACTGCTGTTACCTGTTTGGCTACCAGGAGGCCTGAGCCTCCGTCACTGGGAACCTGGGGGTGATATCTCGTTCGACTTGGTGCAGCGCCTCCACCTGAGAGGGATCCCAACTTGGTGGGATAAGCGCCTCACAGGAATAATACCAATAATAGTCACATACAAGGTATATAATAACTGGTTTTACTGACATAGGATAATCCACCTGTACCCCACAATATATAGCCCACACACACAACCCTAGTACACCAGAGGAGTGTCCTCAATGTACATTGGGTGCTTGGCACCAATACCACTGATGTCCTTCACCAATGTTAGGGCCTAACCAAAAGTGTGTGGAATATTTATTTATTTATTTATAAAATATTTTACCAGGAAGTAATACATTGAGAGTTACCTCTCGTTTTCAAGTATGTCCTGGGCACAGAGTAAAACAAAATAATACATGGTTACAAAATAATACAAGGTATACATTATATATAAGACATTGCATGCACAGTCAAAGAAAATATATATTATGAGCGTATGAAACAGTTACAGACCAGATTAAAGTGTGAGACAGCCTTAGATTTGAAAGAACTTAAGCTGATGGTGGATATGAGAGTCTCTGGTAGGTTGTTCCAGTTTTGGGGTGCACAGAAGGAGGAGGAACGTCCGGATACTTTGTTGAGTCTTGGGACCATGAATAGTCTTTTGGAGTCTGATCTCAGGTGATAGGTACTGCATGTGGTAGGGGTGAGGAGCTTGTTCAGGTAGCTGGGTAGCTTGCCCAGAAAGTATTTGAGGGTGAGACAGGAAAGGTGAACTTTGCGCCTAGACTCTAGTGATGACCAATCTAGTTCTTTGAGCCTTAGTCGCAGTGATGTGTGTTGTAGTTGCATTGGAGAACAAAACGACAAATTGAATTGTAGAGGGTGTCAAGTTTGCTAAGGTGGGTTTGAGGAGCCGAGCCATATACTATGTCTCCATAGTCAATAATTGGCATTAGCATCTGCTGTGCAATACGCTTTCTGACCAGGAGACTTAGGGAGGATTTGTTCCTGTAAAGTACCCCTAGTTTGGCATAGGTCTTGGTTGTCAGGGTATCAATGTGCATCCCGAATGTTAAGTGGGAGTCAAACCATAAGCCCAGGTATTTAAAACTAGTGACAGGTGTTAGGGTGGTTTTAGCGTTGGTTCTAATCAGGAGCTCAGTCACTGGAAGCTTTACACATTTAGTCTTGGTCCCAAATACCATTGTTACAGCCTTGTCAGTGTTTCTCGTGAACTGTTGGGGTACCTGCCAGGGCTCTCCAGCTCCCGGGTACTGCTGAATAACAAACGGGGATCCGCTGATCCAGCGACGACGTCGTCGTCCGTGATGGCGTCCACCTCTGCGTTGGGTATCCCACTGGAGGGTCTCACCTTTAAGAGTCTATTCGGAGGTGGTCTTGTCCCAGACCACAGGCCGTAATCCCTGTGTGGCGTCTCACCGGAGCTATACACTAACTACAGGCAGCTACTGTGGAAATGTCCCTAACTATGGACTTTCCCTGTAGCAGCCACAATCTGATGTGAGTCAGGGCCTAGATGGGGTCTAAAGGGGGTATCTGGCCTGTCTGGGAGCCACATGCACCCAGACACAACCTTACCCCTCTGCGTCCCTGCTCCGACTGGCATGGTCCCTCCTGAGCGCGCCAAAAGTTTCAGTAAGCTGTCCGTGCATCTAGCAGCCCTATTGGCTGTTGGGTGCCATGTGTGAAGCAGCCCCGGGGCTGCTGGGACTTGTAGTCCTGTGTGGAGCCTGCCTAATGGCTGCCACACTACTGCACGTGTGAGGCTTCAAGGCGCATGCACCCTTAACAAAGATGGCCACCGCCTGTAGCGCCGAACCGCCCCGGAGCTCCCTGCAGTCTCCTCCCGTTCCCGCACAAAGGCGGAGGTAAAACGGAGTCAGGGCTACATACAGAAGAGAGGGGGAGAGTGAGTGTAAGGGAGAGGGAACATAAGGGGGAGAGTGTGAGGGGGTGAGACACGAAAGTCGGGGGTGAGAGACGGGGGGCGAAAGACTGGGGCGGGGATTGGGGTTCCCCAGAATTTCACAATCGATTTCTGGGCTTCCCCAAACAAAAGATTGAAAATCACTGCCCTATTGTTTCAGTAGTATGTTCCTTAATATGTATTACAATGAACAACCCACAATAATACTCAGAAAGAAATTGGATAGAATTCAAATGAAGAATTTTTAAATCATTTTTTTTTTTTTATAGAAATTAATGCATGTATTTGTAAAAATGTTGACAGGTTACAATTCTAAGAATAAAAAAGGGAACTCTTATGAAGTTGTTATAGTTTTTTTTCTTGCAGGAATGTGAATCATAAGCTGCTTTGTTAATAATCTTTCTTTCCTCCAGTGTGATTCAACACTGTACTGCAGATGTTGTTATTAATAAAAAAAAAAAAGTATTTCTCTTGGGATGTGATCACATTGAATTATTTGGAATATATTTTCAATTTGGATATCCAATAATTTTAAGAATAATAAAGGATGGGAAAAGAAAACCCACGTCATATTACATCTTGAGCTCGTTAATGTATTAAGAAAATGTTTGCAATTTTGCCGTTATGAAAAGACTGTGCTTGTCTCCTGCTGGACCAACACACAGAATCCCAACAAGCTCTGAGAAACCCCTAACATTACCACATAATATATACATATGTATATAAGTGTCCAAAGGAGTGCTAGTGGGCGTGGATAAATGTATACAACAAAAAACAAACAAAGATGCCCAAAGCTACTTCCAATGTGACAAAAATACACAGAGCAATATCTATATATACTGGCGACCAACTTTATTCTTACTTGGCTAGCTCCGCGAATTTCAGAGTATCCCGGTGATGTGCGGTTTTGTATCATTTTCTCCCGGGGTATATAGCGTTATTTCCGCGGCTGTGATTTAAGCATTTTATTCCGGCTGGCTGCAATACTGCAATGCCGTGTAAAAACGCATGTGGGCGTTTGCGAGCCGTTGTCTTTGAAGCCGAGAAATTCATGAATTGTAATGCAGTATATACTGTATATATACAGTATATACTGTATAACAACAACCCCTATAACCCCTAACATACACATACACTACTGTATATGCACATCAATGATACTATAGGCTGTCCCCTGGCGAGATGTGTTTGCAGCAGAGAGAGAACCGCTGCTCTCTCTGCGCAAACATCGGCACATTAAAAATTATTTAAAATACATTTTTATTGATAGTGTAGATGTGCAGGGGGTCTCCGGAGCTGAACGCGTTGGTTTCAGGTCGGGAGACCCCCTGCTTCCAGAGATACAGCCCCCTTTATGAGGTGCCGGTATCCCTCTGCATTTAAAGGTCCCGATCACGTGATCGCGGCTTGTAAACAAAGCAGAGGGATACCGGCACCCCCTAAAGAGGCCTGTATCTCGGGAAGCAGGGGGTCCCCAGACCTAAAACCAAAACGTTTCTGCTCCGGAGACCCTCTGCACATCTACACTATGAATAAAAAACATATATAAATAAACACTCGTTCCTTACCTTAGCGGCTATGTGCTACGGTAATGAAGCAGCATTTCTGTATTTTAATAATATTGTACAGTGAGCAGGGGGTTCCCTGAGCCAGAAATGAATGCTCAGGGGACCCCCTGCTCCTGCACAATATTATTAAAAATACAGAAATGCTGCTTCATTACCATAGCGGATAGCCGCTAAGGCAATGAAGGGGTTAACCCACCGTGCCTACTTTATTGTGGGTAGCGGGGGTGGGTGAAGGGGGTATTTGGCCCTTGGTGTGAGTTTAGGACTTGCGGGGGGGTTGCGGGTGCACTTAACCCCTTCACGGCCGTAGCAGTTAATACCGCTACGGTCATGAAGGGGTTAACCCCTCCCGCTACCCCCCCGCAAGCCCTAAACAACCACCGTTGGGGCTAATACCCCCTTCACCCACCCCCACTATCCACAATAAAAAAACCTCACACACAGCAGCCGCCAAAAAATAAATAAATAAATCTAAATAAATAAATGACTATAAATAAATACATTTGAAATACATTTTTATTGATAGTGTAGATGTGCAGGGGGTCTCCGGAGCTGAACCGCGTTGGTTTCAGGTCGGGGGACCCCCTGCTCCCCGAGATACAGCCCCCTTTATGAGGTGCCGGTATCCCTCTCGCGTGGGGCTGCGTTATGAACCCTGTATGTAAAAGAATAAATCTTGTATTTATGGGGGGGCACAGGGGGTGGGTAATGTATTTATTAAATATACTGCTGTTTATTGTGGGTCTCTGTACTGTTTTTATTGTGGGTACTGGGAAGGTGTCTCACACTTTAATCTGGTCTGTAATGTGGTTTCATACGCTCATAATATATTTTCTTAACTGTGCATGCAAGTCTTTGTTATAATGTGAGACCTGTCATTTATGTAAAGCTGATTGTAACCATGTATTATTTTGTTTTTACTCATGCCCAGGACATACTTGGAAACGAGAGGTAACTTCTCAATGTAGATTACTCTCTGGTAAAAATTTTATAAATAAATAATAAATAATAGCTACGCCCCCCCGAGTGCGCAACTGGCTGGCTCAAATCCCCCAAAGAAAATGTGCGCAGCCACAGACTCTACGCTCACTACCCTGGAGGCCACGAGTCTCGGTGGCCCACCCCACACAGCCGCGACCTGGCATCAGCAGCAGCCCTGTCCTCTCCCTGCTTCATGCCGGCTTGGGACAGGAGGAGGAGGCAAGAATCAGCAGAGAGCCGTATCCCTCAAAAGACACAGTGTGTGTGGTGTCTGTGAGAGGATGTGTTTGTGGAGTGGAGATGTCGGGGTGTATGGCTGTCTGTGTGAGCCTGGGGGTGTGTCTTGTGCGGGGGGAGAGGGGGAGGCGTGTGTGTGGTGGTGGGAGAGGGGGCAGTGTGGTGTGGTGAGGGTGGGGGTGTGATAGGGCACGGTGCTGTGGGTGAGAGAGGGAGAGAGAAGAGGGGTCGTGTAGGTGTATGAGAGGTGTGAGGGGAGTCGGTTTGAGGGAGGAGTCTGGGTGGTGAGGAGGGCAGTGTGGGTGTGAGGGGGGGATTGTGTGTGGTCCGGTGTGTGTGGGGGGACTGTCTGTGTGAGAGAGGGAGAGTGTGTGGTGGTGTTGTGGCGGGGGGGGTTGGGGGGGGGAGGGAGGAGTGTGTGAGTGATGGGCAGTGTGTTTGTGAGGGGGAATGTGTTTGTGAGTTAGGGGGAGTGTGTGTCTGTTTGGGGAAGGGGGGTGAGAGTGTGTGTGTGTGGCGAGGAGGGGAAGAGAGAGCGTCTGTCTGTATGGGGGAGGGGGAGAAGGTGTGTGTGGGTAGGGGGAGAGTGTTTGGTCTGTTGAAGGGGGTTGTGGGTGTGTAAGTGGAGGGGGAGAGCAGTGTGTGTGTTGTGTATATATAAGTCTCCTATTTCCCCGGCATAAAGGAACTACCATTACTGCTGTTACGGTTTTGGCTACAGGAGGCCTGAGGTCCTCCGTCATTGGGGGATACTGGGGCGGTGATATATCTCGTTCGACTGGTTGCAGCGCCCTCCCACCTGAGAGGGATCCCAACTTGTGGAGAAGACGCCTCACAGGAATAATACCAATAATAGTCACATACAAGGTATATAATAACTGGTTTTACTGACATAGGATAATCCACCTGTACACCGACCATATAGCAGCCACACACACAACCCTAGACACCAGAGGAGTGTCCTCAATGTACATGGGTGCTTGGCACCAATGACCACGAGTGTCCTTCACCAATGTTAGGGCCTAACCAAAATGTTGTGGAATATTTATTTATTTATTTATAAATATTTTACCAGGAAGTTAATACATTGAGAGTACCTCTCGTTTTCAAGTAGTCCTGGGACAGAGTAAAACAAAATAATACATGGTACTAAAAATAAGGTACACGGTATACATTATGATATAGAGAACATTGCATGCACAGTCAAAGAAAATATTATATGTATGAGCGTATGAAACAGTTACAGACCAAGGATTAAAGTGTGAGACAGCCTTAGATTTGAAAGGAACTTAAGCTGATGGTTGGAATGAGAGTCTCATGGTAGGTTGTTCCAGTTTTGGGGGTGCACGAGGAGGGAGGAAAGGATCAGGATCTTTGTTGAGTCTTGGGACCATGAATAGTCTTTGGAGTCTGATGATCAGTGAAGGTACTGCATGTGGTATAGGGTGAGGAGCTTGTTAGGTAGGATGAACTGGTAGCTTGCCAGAGTAAGCTCGTATTTGAGGGTGAGACAGGAAGGTGAACTTTGCGCACTCTAGACTCAGGATGACCAATCTAGTTTCTTTGAGCATTTCGCAGTGTAGGTGTTGTAGTTGCATTGGAGAACAAAACGACAAATTGAATTGTAGGGTGTCAAGTTTGCTAAGGTGTGGGTTTGAGGATACTCACGAGCCCATATACTATGTCTCCATAGTCAATAATTGGGCATTACGCATCTGCTGTTCAATAACGCTTATGACCAGGAGACTTGGAGGATTGTTCCTGTAGTACCCCAGTTTTGGCATAGGTCTTGGTTGTCAGGTGTCAATGTGCATCCCAAATGTTAAGTGGGAGTCAAACCATAAGCCCAGGTATTTAAAACTAGTTGACAGTGTTAGGGGTGGTTTTAGGTTGGTTCTAATCAGGAGCTCAGTCAATGGAAGCTACACATTTAGTCTTGGTCCCAAAATACCATTGTTACAGGCTTGTCAGTGTTTCTGTGAACTGTGGGGTACCTGACCAGGGGCTCTCCAGCTCCGGGTACTGCTGAATAACAAACGGGGGATCCGCTGATCCAGCGACGACGTCGTCGTCGTGATGGCGTCCACCCTCTGCGTTGGGTATCCACTGGAGGTTCTCACCTTTTTAAGAGTCTATTCGGAGGTGGTCTTTGTCCAGACCACAGGCCGTAATCCCGTGTGTGGCGTCTAACCGGAGCTATCCACTAAACTACAAGGCAGACTACTGTGGAAAATGTCCTAACTATGGACTTTCCCTTGTAGCAGCCACAATCTGATGTGAGTCAGGCCTAGATGGGGTCTAAAGGGGGTATTGGCCTGTCTGGGAGCCACATGAACCCAGACCACAACCTTAACCCTCTGGTCCCCTGCTCCGACTGGCATGGTTCCTCCTGAGCGCGCCAAAAGTTTTCAGTAGCTGGCGTGCATCTAGCAGCCCTATTGGTGTTGGTGGTGCCATGCGCAGTGTGAAGCAGACCGGGGCCTGCTGGGACTTGTAGTCCTGTGTGGAGCTGCCTAATGGCTGCCACACTACTGCACGTGTGAGGCTTCAAGGCGCATGCACCTCTAACAAAGATGGCCACGCCCTGTAGCGCCGAACCGCCCGGAGCTCCTGCAGTCTCCTCCCGTTCCCGCACAAAAGGCGGAGGTAAAACGGAGTCAGGGTATAATACAGAAGAGAGGGGGAGAGTGAGTGTAAGGGAGGAGGGAAACATATAGGGGAGAGTGTGAGGGGGTGAGAGGGAGACACGAAAGAGGGGGTGAGAGACGGGGGGCGAAAGACTGGGCGGGGATTGGGGTTCCCCAGAATTTCACAAATCGATTTCTGGGCTTCCCCAACAAAAGATTGAAAAATCACTGCCCTATTGTTTCAGTAGTATGTTCTCTTAATATGTATTACAATGAACAACCACAATATACTCAGAAGAAATAATGGATAGAATTCAAATGAAGAATTTTAATCATTTTTTTTTTTTATAGAAATTAATGCATGTATTTGTAAAAATGTGTGACAGGTTACAATTCTAAGAATAAAAAAAGGGAACTTTATGAAGTTGTTATAGTTTTTTTTTCTGCAGGAATGTGAATCATAAGCTGCTTTGTTAATAATCTTTCTTTCCTCCAGTGTGATTCAACACTGTACTGCAGATGTTGTATTAAAAAAAAAAAAAGTATTTCTCTTGGGATGTGTCACATTGATTATTTGGAATATAGTTTCAATTTGGATATCCCTAATTTTTAAGAATTACAAGGATGGGAAAAGGAAAACCCACGTCAATTACATCTGAGCTCGTTAATGTATTAAGAAAATGTTTGCAATTTTGCCGTTATGAAAAGACTGTGGCTTGTCTCCTGCTGGACCAAACACACAGAATCCCAACAGCTCTGAGAAACCCTAACATTCCCACATAATTAACATATGTATATAAGTGTCCAAAGGAGTGCTAGGGGGCGTGGATAAATGTATACAACAAAAAACAAACAAAGATGCCCAAAGCTACTTCCAATGTGACAAAAAAATACACAGAGCAATATCTATATATACTGGGCGACCAACTTTATTCTTACTTGGGCTGCTCCGCGAATTTCAGAGTATCCGGTGATGTGCGGTTTGTATCATTTCTCCCGGGGTATATGCGTTATTTCCGCGGTGTGATTTAAAGCATTTTATTCAGGCTGGCTGCAATACTGCAATTGCCGTGTGTAAAAACGCATGTGGGCGTTTGCGAGCCGTTGTCTTTGAAGCCGAGAAATTCATGAATTGTAATGCAGTATATACTGTATTATTACAGTATATACTGTATAACAACAACCCCTATAACCCCTAACATACACATACACTACCGTATTGCACATCAATGATACTATAGGCTGTCCCCCTGGCGAGATGTGTTTGCAGCAGAGAGAGAACCGCTGCTCTTCTCTGCGCAAACATCGGAACATTAAAATTATTTAAAATACATTTTTATTGATAGTGTAGAGTGCAGGGTCTCCGGAGCTGAACGCGTTGGTTTAGGTCGGAGACCCCCTGTTCCGAGATACAGCCCCCTTTATGAGGTGCGCGTATCCCTCTGACATTAAAGGTTCCGATCACGTGATCGCGGTTGTAAACAAAGCAGAGGGATACCGGCACCCCCTAAAGGGCTGTATCTCTGGGAAGCAGGGGGTCCCCAGACCTAAAACCAAAACGTTTCTGCTCCGGAGACCCTCTGCACATCTACACTATGAATAAAAAAAATATATAAATAAACACTCGTTCCTTACTTAGCGGCTATGTGCTCAGGTAATGAAAGCAGCATTTCTGTATTTTAATAATATGTACAGTGAGCAGGGGTTCCTGAGCCAGAAATGAATATCAGGGACCCCCCTGCTCTGCACATATTATTAAAAATACAGAAATGCTGCTTCATTACCATAGCGGATAGCCGCTAAGGCAATGAAGGGGTTAACCCAGTGCCTACTTTATTGGGGTAGCGGGGGTGGGTGAAGGGGGTATTTGGCCCTTGGTGTGAGTTTAGGACTTGGGGGGGGTTGCGGGTGCACTTAACCCTTCACGGCGTAGCAGTTGAATACCGTACGGTCATGAAAGGGGTTAACCCCCTCCGCTACCCCCCCGCAAGCCCTAAACAATCATCGTTGGGTCTAATACCCCCTCACCACCCCCACTACCCACAATAAAAAAAACACCCCCCACCCCAGTACCACAATAAAAAACAGTACAGAGACCCACAATAAACAGCAGTATATTAATAAATACATTACCCACCCCCTGTGCCCCCCATAAAATACAAGATATTCTTTTACATACAGGGTTAATAACGCAGCCCCACGCGAGAGGGATACCGGCACCTCATAAGGGGCGTATTCGGGGAGCAGGGGTCCCCGACCTGAAACCAAGCCGGTTCAGCTCCGGAGACCCCTCTGCACATCTAACACTATCAATAAAAATGTATTCAAATGTATTTATTATAGTCATTATTTATTTAGATTATTTATTATTTTGGCGGGCTGTGTGCTGTGTGTGAGGTTTTTTTATTGTGGATAGGGGGGTGGTGAAGGGGGTATTACGACCCAACGGTGGTTGTTTAGGGCTTGGGGGGGTAGGGGAGGGTGTTAACCCCTTCATGACCGTAGCGGTATAACTGCTACGGCCGTGAAGGGTTAAGTGCACCCGCAAACCCCCCGCAAGTCCTAAACTCACACCAAGGGCCAAATACCCCCTTCACCCACCCTGCTACCCACAAATAAAGCGGGCACAGGGGTTAACCCCTTCATTGCCTTAGGGCTATCCGCTATGGTAATGAAGCAGCATTTCTGTATTTTTAATATTGTGCAGGAGCAGGGGGTCCCTGAGCATTTCATTTCTGGCAGGGAACCCCCTGCTCATGTACAATATTATTAAAATACAGAAATGCTGTTCATGTACCGTCGCAAATAGCCGCTAAGGTAAGGAACGAGGTTATTTTATATATGTTTTTATTCATACTGTAGATGTGCAGAGGGTCTCCGGAGCAGAAACGTTTTGGTTTTAGGTCTGGGGACCCCCTGCTTCCCGAGATACAGGCCCCTTTAGGGGGTGCCGGTATCCCTTGCTTTGTTTACAGGCCGCGATCACGTGATCGGGACCTTTAAATGCAGAGGGATACCGGCACATCATAAAGGGGGCTGTATCTCGGGAAGCAGGGGGTCTCCCGACCTAAAACCAACGCGGTCAGCCGGAGACCCCCTTGCACATCTACACTATCCATAAAAATTTCACTTTGTATTTTAAATAATTTTTAATGTGCCGATGTTTGCGCAGAGAGAGCAGCGGTTCTCTCTCTGCTGCAAACACATCTCGCCAGGGGACGGCCTATAGTATCATTGATGTGCATATACAGTACTGTATGTGTATGTTAGGGGTTATAGGGGTTGTTGTTATACAGTATATATATATATATATATATATATATATATATATATATACATACATATACATATATATACTGCATTACAATTCATGAATTTATGCCATCTGGCGGACACGCGAAGCATTGCAGCCTAGTAAATCCTGAACCATTATCAATTAACACATCAACCGCACGTCAGCCGTGTAATGCGCCTGGCTGGGAAGGCAAAAGGAGCCCGGCATGCTCCGGGTGAAAAGTGTCACATTCCAGGAACATGCCAGGTACATGCCAGTTATTAGTAAGAATAAAAGCTGCCGCAGCAGTATTCTCTTGAAAAAGGGTAAATTAATTTAACCCTTTGGCCAAAGCATCTTAAGCCTGTTGCCACTTTCAAGGCATGACCGTTAGCAGGTCCTAACACTACCTGAGTTAAAATTCTTATTTACCTGTATAATTACAGGAAGAATGATCAGCATTGGATCTGTCGTAAACCAGCAAAATGAAACTGACCCGACAACTTGGAATGTGGGAAGGGGCAAACTTAAACCTTAAACCACATTCCAAGTTGGCAGGTCAGTTTAATTTTGCTGGGTTATGATAGATCCACATTGGAAGTACTGTAGCTTTGGGCATCTTTGTTTGTTTTTTGTTGTATACTCCTGCTGGACAATACAGCATATGAAATACCTGTTAGGGGAAGAGGATACTATTTTCAGATGATCTCACAATCCCCTCTTGCTGCTAAGTAAACATAATGTGCTCTAAGCAATGTTAGGAATGAGAATGTAGTGAGGTTACTATATAACTATGTAGGTGGGTGATTACAATAATCATGGACCATATCACTGTGGAACTGTTAAAAGAACCACACATTTCAGTGCTAGGATTGTTGACTTCTGGTACAGCACATGAATGCCAGCCCACATTGTCGTCTGGGAATATCCAGCGTTTTATGTGGGAAGTGTGGCCGATGTGACAAGTGAGCCTTGTTGGTGTGCAAGCTCATCTGTTGTGGGTGGTAAGAGAATGACTGGAAACTAAAACAGGTGTGGACAGTTTCTCACTCTTGTAAGAATGCAGGTGCTCAGTTTGCCGAATCAGCTGCTCTGCAGGGCAACATAGGGAGGGCTACCACAGTTAAATTTTTATAATAGGGGAGCCCCCGAAATCCAGTATGAAAATGTGACGTCAAAAATGGATATGGAACGTAAATAGAGACCGACTTACTGACATCGGACAAACAGTCTCAAAGGGAACCAGCTCTGGACCTGGCGGTAACGACTCTCAGAAACATGACTGCTCCTCCACTGAGTCACGTGCGTCACATTGCGAGCTTCATCAATCCCCTGCGTTACCATAGCTGGCATAGAATAAGGAAGAGGGGTGCATGATCCCCTCTCTCCACCACACACACCCACCTCTCTTCCCCTTTCCTCCCCATTTTCTCTCCTCCCCATCGCCATCCATTTCTCCCCCGCTTCTCCATTCACCACTCAGCCACCCACCCACCCCAGATCCATCTCTCCCCCCATCTATTTTTCCGGCTCCCCAGCCCATCTCTCAGCCCCAAGCCACCCCAATCTATCTTTCAGCCCCCCCAGCCCATCAGATTCATCCCTATTCCCCCCACCCATCTCACAGGCCCCTCAACTCATCACATCCAGCTTTCAGCCCCTCCCGAAGCCCATAACCCCCCCCCCCCGATAAAAGTCATCTGACTTACCTGTGCTGTAGCAATGTAGTGTGGAGATGGAGATGCAGCGTGGAGAGGAGCCTGTTCAAATGGCAGACACCGGAAGTTGTAATTGACTTTTGGGTCAGACTCGGATACTGTCCTCTGCTGCTACAGTCACCACCATTGTCCTCCAGAGCTCTCTGCACCAGCCGCCATCCCCCATCGTCTTCAGCTGCTGCCTCCTCCCGAAAATATGTGCCATTTGGCTGTCCCGACAACAGTTTCAGGGACAATGGGACAGCGTGCTTAAAAAAAAGTGGACAATCCCGTATATACGGGACGCCTGACAACCCTAAAGATAGGTATAGGTGGATGTAATTTGGTTGTAACTGATTCCATGCATATGTTCAGAGGAACAGTAATCTTTCTGCAGTTTTGGAAAATAAATCAGTGTCTATCTACTGATGTCACTCCTATTCTTCCCATGAAAATCATAGATCAGCTCGTGTCAGATCACCGGGGAGTTAAAACTCAGTCAAATCTAGTCATGGCTTACGGGAACAATTTGGCTGACACTGAGGCCAAAAAAGCTGCTAACTCAATCGTCCATGTGAGTAACGGGATACTTTAACCCCTATTGCTGTACTAACCCTCTCAGATATAGCACGTATTCCCCCCTCCTACTGGAGATCTGGCTACTACATGGGTGTTCCTGGTGCTGTGAATTCTCCTGATGGTCTTACAGAAGGCCCGGGGACTCCGTTGAGGTTGTTTGGGAGCAGCAACAGGGCAGGCTTTTCCTCGTAAGAGCACAGCACCTCCATTCCATGAGGATCCTGGCAGGCAGGATGGTCCCCATAGGCAACTCTTTCTCCTCCAAAGACTACACAGTATTTTTGGTACAACAGAGTCTTTATTCCATATAGCACGTGGCATCCTCCACAATCCCTGGAGCAAATACCCAGGGCTTGAGGCCCAAAGCATCCCTCCTAAACTCTCTAACCCCCTGTTGGGATGAGGGGAACACTCCCACTCCTCTGAGGGAGGGAAGACACACACCAGTCAACACCGGTTGACTCAGAGGTATGGTCCGCACTCACTCTCCCCCGGAGGGAAGAGCGCATGGGATGGCCCCAATCTCAGTCTCCCAGTTGTGTGACCTGCCTTTCTCAAGTGGGACTAACTATAGGGCGGTCCTGCCCTTAAGTACAGCCAGGAGGTGGGCACCACATTGTCCCAGATACAACAGGATGTACCACCCTCTGCTGTCACTCAAGTGCAGTACCAAAGTGGAGGGGGAAAACCCCATAGCAACTACTGGCAACCTGATTGTACCAGGGTTTACTGCAAGCCCAAGGGCAGAATAGTAGCCATCAGGTGATCTGGCTACATATTAATTACATTCTGGCACATAATGACATTAACAATTTGGTCTGGGTAGTGTCTTCACATTTGAGAAAATTGTTACTGACATGGGTACATGGCTCGGAGGTAGGAGGACATCCGAAATTCAAGCAAACTATGGACAAAGTTAGTAAATTGGGGTGGTTGTCCACAATACGGAAGGATGTGGAGGATCATATAAACAGGTGTCTACTGTAACTGTTTCATACGCTCATAATATACATTTTCTTTAACTGTGCACGCAATGTCTTGTATTTAATGTATACCCTGTTCATTTATGTAATTGTACTTGTAACCATGTACTATTTGTTTTACTCTGTGCCCAGGACATACTTGAAAACGAGAGGTAACTCTCAATGTATTACTTCCTGGTAAAATATTTTATAAATAAATAAATTACATGTGCATAACTAAAGGTGCACTTTGGAGAGATGGAACCCTGGGACAAATGGATTTTGTAGGCAACCACTACACATAAAAATAAATTCCTGATTGCAAGGGTAGATGCATTCTGTACTGTAGATGGGTGGAAGCTTTCCCAACCCCTAACTGCAAGCAGAACTGACAACATTCTTGTGAAAGATTTTCTGCAGATGATGTGTGCCAGCTATATGTGATTCAGATAATGGAAGAGAGTTTGTGAATGACAGTGTGCTAATTTGCACGTCATTTCCCAGAATCCCTGGCTGCAGTGTAAGCACTGTATGCTAAGATATAATGGTGAAAAGCAGGTTTGCAGACCTGTCTGAGACAAGTGCACGTACTCGCAAGTTGTTTTTATTTGAGTGACATCATAAACAAGGTTGGGTATTGTTGGGATTTGCCCTGGAATTTGCATAATCCGTACTACCCCCAGGCCGGAGGGCTTGTGAAAAGAATGAATGGTCACTAAAGAAAGAGCTCAGTAAAATCTACAATGCTAATGGCAGTAATTGGGATGATTTATTGCCCTTTGTATTATGTCGACTAAAATCAAGGGTTAACAGACATACAGGCATGACCCCATATGAAGTCCCCGTAGGATGCAGAATGTCAGTCTGGGGGGGAAATATTACTGCCTATAGACACTCATACTAGCATAACACTGGCATCTGTAGAATAGATTCACGATTTAGAGGCGTAGCTGGCCACTGTCCAAGGACAGACTGCTCACCCTGAAGCTGCTATGGCAGAAAAGAGCAAAAGAGCAGATTTAACACAGTACCAAGTGAGTGACTATGTCCTTGTCTTAAAGCAGGGCAAAGGACACATGACAAGCTTTCCCAAGAAGTTGGGAAGGTCATTTCCCAGTTAGAGACACACTAGTTTCATCTGTATACTTAATTAAAAAATCAGAGGGAAACAGTGAATACATACATGCCATGCAATTAAAAGCCTTTAAAAGGCAAGGCCGGGGATATTGTGTAGTGTATTGCATTGTATTGTATATCTTTATTTATATTGTGCCAAAAGTGTACTCAGCTCTCCACAATGAAAACAGCACAGGGCATTATAATACAATAAGCGCAGCAAAATCAGACAATAGGAAAGGAAATTCCTGCCCCAAAAAGCTTACAATCTAAGTGGTTTGATGGGAGACTTACAGAGACAGCAGGTGAGGGAATAAGTACTGTAGATGGCAGTGCTTGGACACAATGGGTGGTAGGAGAGACTGTGGGTGGGACGATAGCCATGAGTGGAGGCTATTGGTATGCTTGATTTGTGAGGCGAGTTTTAAGGTTAGTCCGTATTAAATCAGAAGGTTAACACCATTTACAGGGGAGGAGATGGCAGGGAGGCGTGGGTGAGAGCAGGTGTGTATGTCTGGGTTCAGGCTTGGGGGAGATCCCCATCAGCAGGAAGGAGTAGATAGAGGGTGTGAATAGAGGATTTGTGTTGGTGTTTTTATTGAGGGGTAAAGAAGTTGTTGGGAGAGAGGTGTATAAATAATGGTACAGTGGGGAGTGGGCAAGTTGGAGAGAACAGAGACGTTTACAAAGGAGTGAGTGTTGTGGCACCGTCGGACGGACGCCTTGCGGTGATCTGCTGCCTGCGGTCTGGGACCAGACCACAGGCCTCATTAGAGACTTTAAGGGAGACACTCCTGCTGGAGCTCCCTCAGGACACGAACATCACTGGTGAGGACAGAGAGAATTTGGCAGACCCCACATCGCATCGTGGAATCCGGAGACTAGATATATATATATATTAATCATTAAGCTTGCTGCTTTGCTGAAATATTCGTGATGTCAGTTATTTTGATAAACAATTAGTAAATTAATTATGTTTCATGATATTATTCTACATGGACCGCTCCGGCATTCTGTGTCTCTTTCAGGTCTTGTGAAGACCATTGAGAAGCATGATGGAATTGCATTATTTTGGCCTAGTGCAATTTCAAAGCCTTCCAGGAGGCAGGAGCACATGTTTGGATTGTGGTATGAATTTATGTATGTACCTGAACATAAGGTTTTTCTTACTCATACTATGAGAGAGTTCTATGATGCACGCATGCACGCACACACAGTCTCAGGGCACAGGTTAGTTGCATCTAGGAATAAAAAGGATAGAGATTCTCTTAGGTCCTGGTGTATACGTGGAGGTGTGGGATACGACATCACAGTCTGTGCTGTGAGATGGAGAGGAGGTGAAATTGCTGTTTTATTGTAGAAATCAGACTGGATTTGTTTGGTTTCACGGTGGATTAGGAGTGTCCCAGAATGAGACCGTATTACACAAAGAATCTCACAATTGTCTGAGCTAGGGACTCGAGAAGTTGCAGCATGAGGGTTCAGAGTGAGAGAGGATTACATGGGTGTGTGGGAATGCAAACACAAGACATCACACGCTGTTATAAGGTTAAATATCTTGGTCAGAACTTCTCCTACATTTTATAAGGTACATGTTAAGGATTCCCCTTTTGAAATAGGATCTGCTGTGCAAATTTAAGTAGATGCCCCAGTGCCTGGAGCCAGGGATGGGAAATATAAATTGGTTACATGGGTTGTTATTATTATTGTTATTATTATGGATAGTTACGTCTAACTATCACAATCGCACCACATACACATCATTTCAGAAACCTTTGGTATGACCACATATTGTGATGATTCAGGGGATTCCTTCCCCTTATTTCTCTCCCTCTGTCCCATCTCCTTCCAATCCTCTACCCTTTCCCACTCCTGTCCCGCTCCGTCTACCTCTCTCTCTACCCCACTGCCTCAGCACATGCCCCGCAGGCCTCGTGCGCCCGCACGGCCCCCGAGCCCCTGCAGTGACGCTCCCCGCTCCCAGACACCCGCTATGCCCGCGGCCAGTGCCTTACCTTCCCTGGCGGCTCCGTCCGCTCATCTGCCTCCCTCCATCGGGGTACCTGTGGTGCGGCGCCCGCGCACCTGGTGACGCGGCCTGTGCACGTGCACCCTCTGCTTACAGAGGGCGCGCGCACACGCTCCTCTTCTTGGGCCTGCCACGTTCCTGACTGCTCCTCCCAGTCCCTACAGGCCATTCCCCTGACTGCCCCTTCTGTCTCCTCCTCTTCTCTCCCTGACCTATCCCTGTTGTCTCCCACTTCTCTCTCTGCTCCTCCCCTCTCTCCTATTGGTGTGTCTCCCTTTATAATCCCTGTCTGTCCTCTCTATCGTCGCTCTGCATAGTTCCTGTTTCCCTGTGTGCTGACCTATGCTGTGCTCCCTCTTTGTCCCTACTGTATCCTGCTCCTGTGTTTACTTTGGATTTCCCTGGCTTTGACCCGTGCTCGTCCTGGACTACCCTTCTCTCTGTACCCCTTGAACCTTGCTACGAACTCTACCTTGCTGACCTCTGGAATCCTTGGACCTGGCTTTGTACCCTGACGACTCTACTCTCTGGACCCCTGGACATTGGCACACGGACACGACCATTCTTACGCTTACACCAACAGACATTGCAAGTATCGTTAACCACTCTCTCTAGAGACCCAGCAACGATATACCACACTCCGGGCTTGCTCCCACTGCAGTGGGTGTGTGGTGTAATACCATTCCCACCTCAGTACTGGGGTCTTGCCAGGTCTGCGGGCATACAGGCGTGACACATATAAAGCACAAATATTGCTACTATATTTGGAGGAGCCAGAATGGGCATAGGTATGATTAATTTAATAGATGCTGAGATCCTAAGGACAACGAATAAGTCTGCGGTGTTGCTACAAACAGGAACTTGGTGCACAAACTATTCTATTATCAGTGTATCAATGGGGTCTATGTATTTCCCATTACATCACATTCAGCATGTGTCTTCATATTTCATGGTCTAGGTCTATCGTGGATTTAAATCCTTCTGTGTTATAATTTGGACCGACAGAATATTTGGGGCATTGCTGACGCTGTAAAAGTTAAAGTTTGACATGATACTACTAAGATCACGAATATCATACATGAATTACACAGGGATGCACAATTATGGTTTTTTTTCTCATTAGTCCAACTGCAAATGTGGTTTTCGATGTGCTTATTCATCCTATAATTTTCATTATTTTAACAGAAGTTATTTTAATCTCTGTATTGGTATTCGTTGTGTGCCAGGGTAACAACATGTTAACTTAATCTCCTGTCTGCAAAAAGAAAAGTAGGGTACTGAGTGTTGTGGCCTTTAGGAATGATACTTCATATTTGATGCAATTTGATCACCAGAAGAGGCAGTGTCAGGTAACTAAAGAATAAAGGGTTAATGGATTCATGAACTTTCTGATGACTGTGTAAATTAAGGCCGTGTACAATTGTTATTCTGCAAATTAATTTGGCTCTGTTGGCACAGGTTGCTCCATAGCGTGGCAGACGGGACTGATAATTAAATGAAGACTTGGAGTCTATAACCAGGAGCAGATTGGGCCACCGGCAAACAGGGCAAATGTCTAGTGGGTCCATCGGTCAGTGTCACCTTGGGGGGCTTGATGGTGGCACTGGCATGGAGGGGTTGATGGTGGTTACAGATGCCACGCAATCTTCCCACATCTGATTGTTACACTGATTGTTGGGGAGAGCGCGGGGCCTCTATGTGTCTCTTACTCTCCCGCTGTGTACGTCACATGGTGATGTGTTGCCATGACAAGGTGCTGCCACGTGGTGATGCGTCGCCATGGCAACACAACATCACGCCGCAAAATCATGATGTCGTGGGAGGAGGGTCGGTAAGAAAGATATCGCCAGGGTCGATATCTGTCTCCAATACGCCCCTGTTTGCAACCTTTATTTGTACTCCTCGGGGTACTTGGATTACAAATGCTTATTAATTTATTTATAAAATGTTTTACCAGGAAGTAATACATTGAGAGTTACCTCTCATTTTCAAGTATGTCCTCGGTACAGAGTTATGAAAACAATACATGGTTACATTTCAGTGGGAGATGGGCAGGCAGATTATTGGAGATAAGGAAAAAGCTGAGGTATTAAACAAATTCTATGCCTCTGTGTTTACCAGGGAAGAATCAAATGTCAATTGTAGTGCCGCAGGAGGAAGCCACAACCTCTATATTAATGACCAATTGGTTAACTGAGGAAGAAGTTCATAGGCAGCTTGAAAAAAATAAAGTAAATAAGGCACCTGGCCCCGATGGCATACATCCAAGAGTTCTCAAGGAGTTAAGCTCAGTAATAGCAAAACCATTACATTTAATATTCAGGGACCATTTCCACAGGCTCAGTACCACAAGATTGGCGTAAAGCAGATATGGTGCCTATATTTAAAAAGGGAGCTAGATCACAACCAGGAAATTACAGACCTGTTAGCCTGACTTCAATAGTGGGGACACTACTTGAATGTTTAATTTCCACAGGCTCAGTACCACAAGATTGGCGTAAAGCAGATATGGTGCCTATATTCAAAAAGGGAGCTAGATCACAACCAGGAAATTACAGACCTGTTAGCCTGACTTCAATAGTGGGGACACTACTTGAAGGTTTAATATGGGATAATATTCAGGAATACCTAATGGAAAACAAAATTATTAGTAATAGTCAGCATGGATTTATGAAGGATAATGCCAAACTAACCTTATTTGTTTCTTTTAGGAGGTAAGTAAGAATTTAGATCAGGGTAATGCAATTGATGTGGTCTACTTAGATTTTGCAAAGGCTTTTGATACGGTTCCACACAAGAGGTTGGTGTACAAAATAAAGCAAATTGGACTCAGTAAATATATATGTACCTGGATTGAAAACTGGTTGAAGGACAGGCAACAGAGGGTTGTCATAAATGGAACTTTTTCAGGTCGGGCTAAGGTTGTGAGTGGAGTACCTCAGGGATCGGTACTGGGACCCCTTCTTTTTAATTTGTTTATTAATGAACTTAAGGTTGGCATCAAGAGCAAAGTCTCCATCTTTGCTGATGATACTAAATTGTGTAAGGTAGTAGAATCAGAGTAGGATGTAATTTTTCTCCAGAAGGACTTGGAGAGACTGGAAACTTGGACAGGTAAATGGCAAATAAGGTTTAATACAGATAAATGTAAGGTTATGCATTTGGGAAGCAAGAATAAACAGGCGACTTACAAATTAAATGGGGATAAATTGGGGGAATCCTTGATGGAGTGGGATTTAGCAGTGCTTTTAGACAACATGCTTAGCAATAGTGCCCAAAGTCATACAGTAGCTGCAAAGGCAAACAAGATCGTATCTTGCATTAAACTGGCAAGGGATGGAAGGAAAGTAAGCATAATTATGCCCCTCTATAAAGCATTAGTAAGATCACACCTTGAATATGGAGTACAATTTTGGGTGCCACTCCTTAGAAAAGACATTTTGGAACTAGAGAGAGTGCAGAGAAGAGCCACCAAATTAATAAAGGGGACGGACAATCTAACTTATAAGGAGAGGCTAGCTAAATTAGATGTATTTACATTACAAAAGAGGCGTCTATATACAAATATAGTCGGGGACAGTACAGGGAGCTTTCAAAAGAACTATTCATCCCAAGGGCAGTACAAAGGACTCGGAGGCATCCCTTAAGGTTTGGAGTATTGGAGATTTCACTAGCAACAAATGAAAGGGTTCTTTACAGTAAGGGCAGTTAAAATGTGGAATTCCTTACCCATGGAGAATGTGATGGCAGATACAATAGATTTGTTCAAATAAAGTTGGACATCTTTTTAGAAAGGAAAGGTATACAGGAATATACCAAATAAGTAAACAAGGGGAGAATGTTGATCCAGGGAATAATCCGATTGCCAATTCTTGAAGTCAGGAAGGAATTTATTTAATTGGATGATATGACTCTGGGTTTGTTTGTTTGCCGTCCTCTGGATCAATAGGGAAGTATAGATATAGGATAAAGTATCTGTTGTCTAAATTTTAGCATATGTTGAACTTGATGGACGTACGTCTTTTTTCAACCACATCTACTATGTAACTATGTATCTGTAAATGAACACAGTTTATACAGTCAATTCACAGACATTTCATGGACACTTAGAGTTGGAAAATTGGGTACAGGGGATAAAAGGGCTGGTGAGTTTCAGATTGAACTAGAGCAGCCTTAACATCACCAAACATCAGCGAATGGCAGCAAATGGCTCACCCTTTAGCGGCCCTTCAGCTGTACCAAAGGCTGTCTGCCTTTGGGGCGACACAGATGTAGACTGAAGGAGTTCAGATTGAATGTAGCTGTGGTTTCAAAGTCCTTTGTCCTCCTGGGTCATTAACATTCCAGAGTGTGGGGCTGATGAAACACAGCAGTAAGCAAACACAGATATTAACTCTTAGCACCCTGTGCAGAGGGGAGAAGCTCTTGGGGAACTTCATCAGGTGAACCGCCTTTGGGGTATTTAACCTAACCTGAGTTTGGATTGAGAAGATCATAAAGGGTTACCTAGCACAATGGACTGAATATGGACACTGTTTAGGTGGTTGAATTGTATTGAAATGTAAGTATGTACGTGATGTGTGTGCGAAAGTTAACAACTTGATTTTAAGATTAACATCATCATTGAATTGTTCACAAACAAAAAGAGGAGCTTCGCTCTACCCAGGTAGAAATGAGTCATTTTTAATCTTTAAATTATTATTTTTATGTATGGGTGCTACCTAGGGATTCATGATAATATACAGAAATATACTGTAATCTTAGAAGAAACGAGAGAGTAATCCCTTAACAGTGGAAAAAGAAAAAAAGAAATAGTAGGGAAACAAATAAGGACATTTAACGTGACTATACAAATGTATTGATAAAACAGACCACTAAATTGAAGTAAATTATTGATGGTGTGAAAATAAAATGTAACTTTTATGTACAAATATCTAAGAAGCTGCTTTCTGTGGAGCTGAATTAACCAGGACTAAAATGTCTCCTTGTCAAGGACATCCCTGATATATCTACCTAAACTTTCACTCTATCCACAGTTCCCGGACTTGTCCACCAGGTGTGCTGCTGCTTCTGTCTTCTCTGGGATTTTCCTCTGCTGACTCCTCTTGGTTTCATTAGTGTCCTGTCTTCTGTCTTTCCCCTGCGTTTATAGTTTCCTGTTTCTGTTTTATCTTTGCCTTAGGTTTTTTTTTCTACTGACTGTTCTACCGTGCCCTGTTCCAACCTGATCTCTTTTGCTTGTATCCGTTTGAGTCTTAGTTTATACTTAAAGATCCTTGCCTGTATTTGGCTTGTCTCAGTCCTGTTCCTGTGTCTCAGTCCTGTCCTCGTACCCCAGTCCTGCTCCTGCCTTTTCGCTGCCAGCCTCCAACGTCTGCCTGTGACCCCGGTGACGCCCATTCGCCGTCTGCCCCTAATCGCTGCCTGTGACCTCGGCCCGTGACTCAATAACGCTACTTCGCCGCCTGCCCCGCTTTTGCCTGCTGTTCCGGCTCCTGACCTCCATCCCCCACCTGACATCCAAGAGTCCATGACACTCATACACGTAACAACAAGGATAAACAGAATTATTACATGCTACAATCAAAGGAAATATTTATTATTTTGTATTTAGATACATATAAATAAAAAATTAAGGTTAAAAACCTGGCTCAGAAACTGTATCTGTGCCAGCAATGGCAGAGAGACAGAGGAGTGGATAAAGTCTGCCTTGCAGGGCCACGTGAACCTGATAGGTAAGTTGCGAGACAGTAATGATAGCAAAGTGGGAAAGCAATATTAAGTGGGGCTTTCTTGGCTTATATTGATTGTATATAGAAAAAGTGCTGAAGAAACGTTGGCAATTTTGGGATCCGGGTGGTAGAAATGGAAGATAATAATCACAATAAAAATGTACTTTTGCCTAAAAGGATAAATTGAACTCTCAGGCTAATATAGTCACATAATTATTTACAGTATTGTGATTATTATTTTACATATCTTCCATTTTCATTTTTACCACCCAGCTCCCAAACATTCCAACTTCTCCATCACTTTTTCCATGTCCAATAATTATGAGCCAGGAAAGCAGCACTTAATAATGCTTCCCCACATCAGTAGTGCCTCGTATTGTAGCGATTGCTTTAGCTCAGTATTAGCCATTTCTAGTTGCAGAAGAGCTTGCGTCTTCGAGGTGTTTCAGTAGGACGATTGGACTGGAAAACAAAGGTGATGAAATGCTGAGAAGCCTTAGGATTATTTACTCTCGAGCCTTTAGAAATATTGCATTGGACTGAACGCCTTATACAAGCCCCTAGTGTAGGGTGTGGGGGGGGGGGGGCATCTACAGTCATTAACTGAGCCACCTGTGCTGTATCAATTTATTATACCATGCCTATATTTTATTGGATTTAGTTAACACAGTATTGAAGCAGGGGGTCTCCGGAGCTGAACCGCATTCATTTCAGCCTCAGGGACCCCCTGCTTCCCGAGTTACAGGCCCCGGTATGGCGTGCCGGTATCTCCCTGCATTATTTAAATGTCCCGGTCACGTGGAACGTGACGCGGGAGAATTTAAATATGGCGGAGATACCGGCACGCCAAACCGGTGCCTGTGGAAATGCAGGAGACAGGCAAGTTTAAATCTTGCCGCTCAGGGAAGCGCAGGGCCGATCATGTGACTGCCAGAAGCCAATAGCAGTCCGTGACGTCGGCGCCGTGACGTGGCGACGTGTCCAGGCCCGCCTCCCAACCGGCACACAAGCGTGCTCGCTGACGCTCATGAAGGGACACGAAAAATCTCCTGGTTGAGCAGGAGAGCATGAGCGTCAGCGCTGCCCAGCGCCACTCCCTGCACCATGTCCCAGGCCTAACGCTTACAGCGCGTCTATTACAGACAGGTGCAACCCGGAAGGATTCACACACCGCAAGTCCCATTCACACTCAGGGCCCCAAGCTGTGTTAATCCCGATGGGCCATTACCACCTGCTATGCCGTGCGCTGCGGACTGTCAACACTTTGCACACTTTGCACATGCTCTGCGGCAGCTGATACATACAAGATGCTACATCAGTATAAAGTAGTTTTATAGTGGAGAGGGGGTAGGAACTGAAACAATTATACATACTGTATAGCGCCCATCTCAAAATTATCTTTTATTTTCTTTTTCTGCAAAATATATGAATACCTAAAGATATTAAGAAGCTACAATTGCTATTGCTGTGATTTAAATAATAAAATCCTGCAGTTTGATTAGCGATCTTTTAAACAACGCCATAAAATAAAGGTGCTTCCATTTTTATAACGGCTATAAAAATAAATAACATTCTCTCCCCCACCACTAATTATATTCTATGGTAATTCAATTATTATGTATGTAGGACTTAGCTTTTTGGTGCTTGTTACTACGAGGCGGGGATGGAGGGAGAGAGGGAGAGAGGGAGAGAGGGAGAGAGGGAGAGAGGGAGAGAGGGAGAGAGGGAGAGAGGGAGAGAAATAGTAGGCTAAAAAGGAAATGAAAGAGAGTGAAGAAAAATACTAATAAATACAAATAATAATAAAATAAAACAAAGAAAGAAGAAAGTTATAAGAGCAAAAGAGAGCGAGAGAGAGGAGAGAGAGGAGAGAGAGGAGAGAGAGGAGAGAGAGAGCTGACATCAGGAGTAATAGAGAGGTACTGAGAAGTATCAATACTTATGTAACACTTGTTCCCTGTGAACACAGACGCTACTAATGCTGTATATTACCTGTGTGGCCCTCAGGAGCCTAAGCCTCCGCTCGGGGAGCCTGGGGTACATATATAATCGCAATCTCGTGATGCAACGCCTCCATCTGAGAGGGATCCCGACAGGGCGGGAGGGGCTCTCACAGGACTCAACCCACTGACACACACTTGGTATGAGTAAGCAAGTTAACTGAACATGCATATATAACTCTTATCTATCTATACTATAATTCTAAGTTGAATTCCACATGCCACTCACCTGCCAAGTTATGGACATTTTAAGTTTCACTCGGCTGGACAGCAGTAAAAGCAAGATGCGAGGGGCGAGGCTACCAAGGGAGGAGGCGTGGCTACCAAGGGAGGGGAGTGTCCTCTCTAGGAACGGAGCTCTGTTTCATGTGCAGTTATTCTCAACCGAGGCTCCGCAGTCCCATGGCCGCCCGCACTCACTGCTCCCTCCCCTCCGCTCTCATCCTCTGAGCTACTCTAGCAGCCCTGCACTTTGGGGGAGGAGGCTGCTGCTTCTCCTTACATGTGAGCTAAGGGAGGGAGGGACAGAGGTGATTTTGCTGCAAAGTGTGTGTGTCCCTGTGTGTGTGTCCCTGTGTGTGTGTGTGTCCCTGTGTGTATCTGTGTGTCCCTGTGTGTGTGTGTCCCTGTCCTGTACAGAAGCTAGTACTCTATAAGCCCCAATGTCATTCACTCCCACTTATGAGTGTATACCCCTTTGCTCACCACCGTGTACCCCCACACCGTGTCCACAGTATAACCCTTGTCCCGTGGTCAGCGCTGCCACTATGTGTGAGTACTCTGTAGGTGGTGCACGTGCGTAACAATACCTGCCCAGTGCGACGGCACCTGGGCGTTCAAAGGATCTTCGAAAAGGATCCGCCGACCTCCTAGGCGACATCCGGTTCCACCAGCGTGGTGCTCGGTGAGGGCTGTCCACCGGAGTATGGTTCCTCTCTCTCTGCGGAGTGGGCCTGATCCCAAGCCTCGGAATGGGAAGCGCAGCGTCCGCTGTGTCCCTGACTGTCCTGCTGACACTAAAGGGGCAGGTTCCCTAACCTAGGGCCTGTCCCTGCAGTAACACAACCTAATATGTGGCTCAGGACCTAACTGGGGCCTAGCGGGGCTGCTGGCCTAATGCAGTGGGTCACAGACCCCTGCACTCACCTCCTACCCCTAGCTCTTCCTGGTCTTGACTGCTGTCTCACAGCGCGCAAAATGTATCTATCTCCACAGAGCAGGGAGATACTGCAGCCCTATAGGCTCCCTGGCGTCATGTGGTGCGCTCCTGAGGCTCATGGGACATGTAGTCCCTTCCAAGAGCCTTCCCTGGTTGGCTAGAGCTGCATGCGCGATCACCCTAATGGCCGCCGCATCTCTCTCTGCCCTGCGCATGCGCGAAGGACAACATGGCAGCGCCCTGTACAGTGGGCCGCCGCGGAGCCTCCGGAGCACTCCCTGCTCGGCCCCCACCCTCCAGAAATTCCAGCGGGTCTGCCGCTCGTCCCTGACCGCACCTGCGATTCCCCCGCAGCGGAGGTACCAGGGTGGGGGGCAGGGGAACACCACTACACTTATATGAGAAGAAGGTTATTGAGTAGTAATAATGTACTGACACACTATACTTGTACATTGATTTATTATTAGAAAATACAAGTGCCCCAACGTAAGCTAGCTGGCCAATTTACAGAGAGGGAGATTAAACCAGGCCTGGTGTGTATACTGTACATAATGCAACATTGATAAAATATTTGACTGATATAGTGTTCTGGAACCAAAGGGAAATACGATGGGTCATATATGGCCAGACAGCTTAACTAGTTTCCTTTTACAAGAACCACAAGTTCTTTATATTTTCTTCACTTTATTGAAAAGCAGCAGACAACAAAGTTACTTGTAGATGGTGTAGTGAGAGAGTTTCTGCAGTAATAGTGCTTGATAGTAGGGACAAAAAGTAAAAATGATACTCTACCAAGAGCTGGGGGCATAAAGGCTTTATGCGCCGCCCCTCCTTTGTGACGCTAAACCAAATAATGGAGACCATACAATGTTGGAAGAAAAGGTCACTGCTTTATTTTAACATCCGCTGTTAAAATCCTACCAGCCTGCCCGCCAGCCAAGTATGCTCCATGCAAAATGGGGGGGAGATCCTTGCCCAGCGGCCAGCGATTGGCTGCGCTCCCTCCCCCCGCCCGTAGCATGTGAATGGGGGGGAGATCCTTGCCCAGACAGCCAGCAATTGGCCCGCTCCCTCCTCCCCCCCCGTATCATGTGCATGGGGAGGGGAGATCCTTGCCCAGGCAGCCAGCAATTGGCCCGCTCCCTCCCCCCGCCCAAAAGCACTGTAAGATGGGAGGGGGAGATCCTCATTCAGCCGATGTTGGGCTGCTTCCCTCCCCCTCCCGCCCCTAGGGTCAGCTTAGGCCCAGCCCTAAAGCTGGCGCCCAGCCTTTTACCAGCATTGATTGGGCATAGGCCGGCCTTGCCCTAAAGCCAGCGCCTCCAGCCTGCCGAGCTGTTCTAGGGGCTCCAGCTGAGGGACGGACCCTAAAGTCCTCACCATTTCTCCGTCTCCTGAGCTTGGCTGGCGCAGCAGATCCGCCACCCGGAGGCCCCTCTGCCGGGCACTGGCTACCCTTGGGCCGACACGCCCACCCAAAGCTGCGACCTCTGATCTTAATTCTTCCCGCAAAAAACCCTTGATGTTACTTAAGAACACCTCCAACCCCTTTGGTGATAGATGCACACAGTCCCTTCTGTGCCAGCTGCACTCCTTGGTGTAAGTCTCTCTGCGCTTTCAGAGTTTTACCGCCGCTAGAGGATGAATTTTGCCCATGGCCTTATTTACCTTCCTCCTAGCTTTCTCTTTCCGTGGCCCTTTTAAAATTCGCTTTGGAATAATTACAGACCAAATGATTACAACCTCACTCCACAGCGCCTTCAAGCGGGCGCATTCCTGTTGTAACCGATAAATCAACTCTAGTGTTTTGTTGTTGGCTGGGTCATTCCCCACGAGGTGTAGCAAAATAACATCCGGTTTCACCTGAAATTCTCCTCACGCCTTGTCCAGAGCCTATTACAGATCAACCAAGCACCTTCCTCTCTTCCCAAGCCAAAGCCAATTCACCCCCTCCCCCGTACACCACAGCTGCTGGCCGCACCGCTGATCCTTCGAACATACGTGCGCCCACTGAATGAAGGAATGACCCATGATCCACACTTCCAGGGTCCTTGTGCAGCTGTCTACTGAGAGGGAAAAACATGTTAATCTTCTTGCATCCGCACGTTGCTGTGTCCTTTGGCCCTGATGTAACCCCCAATAGGCACTGGGTTTCCACCTCCCCGGTTTTTACATTTATTTATTTATAAAATATTTTACCAGGAAGTAATACATTGAGAGTTACCTCTCGTTTTCAAGTATGTCCTGGGCACAGAGTAAAACAAAATAATACATGGTTACAAATACAGTTACATAAATGAACAAGGTATACATTATATACAAGACATTGCATGCACAGTTAAAGAAAATATATATTATGAGCGTATGAAACAGTTACAGACCAGATTAAAGTGTGAGACAGCCTTAGATTTGAAAGAACTTAAGCTGGTGGTGGATATGAGAGTCTCTGGTAGGTTGTTCCAGTTTTGGGGTGCACGGAAGGAGAAGGAGGAACGTCCGGATACTTTGTTGAGTCTTGGGACCATGAATAGTCTTTTGGAGTCTGATCTCAGGTGATAGGTACTGCATGTGGTAGGGGTGAGGAGCTTGTTCAGGTAGCTGGGTAGCTTGCCCAGAAAGTATTTGAGGGTGAGACAGGAAAGGTGAACTTGGTCCGGCATACAGCCGTTCTCAGCTGCCACTGTAGCGGCACCAATTCTAAAGGAATGGGTACCAAATACACAAGGATCCATCCCCCCTAGCGGCAAGGCACCGTCTAAAAACGCTTTGAAATTGGTACCTTGCGAGTGGTGTTGCGTCCTGATGGATGAGGAAATTGCCCCCTACCTTGGGCCTGTGCCTTACGTACCACTTAATCAATGCCACTGAGCAAACTTCCGTTATCCTCCATAGTGAGGTGGACCCACGCTCCCCTTCCCGCTTGGTCGGTTTTAGACCTGTGAATCTTGCATGCCACCGACGTAGCATTGAGAATCATGCTCGCGAAAAAACAAGCCCGAACCCTGGCTTGTTTAAGATGCCGCCACTAGCTCGCCAACCCTGAAGGCACCAAGAAAGCCACGGCAAATGCGACTCTGAACAGTTCCCTTTTTCGCTGTATTGAAAACATAGCTCTTTTGCTGTCATCATCAATACCTGAAGCCTGTCTGGCGTTATCGGCTCCCTACTGTCGGTTCACTTGGCTTCGCCCCTATCCCAGCCTATTAGGATTCTCCTAACTATGAAATCCTTAGTTATGTCCTTGCAGTTGTGCCATTTCAGGAAAAAAAGACAGTCCTGCCATCATGGCCCCAACCCTGGTCTGCGTTGCCCCAGCTGCCTTCTTGGCCTGTAGGAAGCTAATGATCCGCGCGCTGCTACCTCGCTTACCCTCGACTCTGTCCTTTTGCTTGAATACTAGCCATGTGTGCCAAGCCTGGAGGTAGGTTCTCCAAGTGCGTGGGGCTAGCAACTTCTGGATCAGGTCCATATGTCCGCTATCCCCATCTGCCCAAGGTGACATGGGCATGTTAGACCTGTGGCATTTGCCGCTGCTCGCCTAAACGCTGTCCCATTGAACCGCGATAAGGCGTCTGCTATCACGTTTAAACTCCCCGGGACATGCTCGGCGTTAAATTTATGTTGCTGCGCATGCAGAGCAGCACCAGCCTCCGCAGCAGCTGGATCACTGGGCTTGATGTTGCAGGGAGGCTGTTCCCCGCTGCCACCACCTCAAGGTAGTCAGACCAGAATATGATGTGTTTGTTACTGACCTCCTTAACCCAAAGCTCTACCGCCACTATGATGGGAAAACTCAGAAGGCGTTATCCTTAGTTAAACCTGTGTCTACCCATGCCTGGGGCCATAGTTCTGCCGTGTCTGAACAGCTCTAGCTCCTGGTTACTACGGCCCCCTTCTATCCATAGCCTTTGCCATTAAAGTCCTGGAGGAAAGCTTCCCAGTCACCCAGGTCTGATCCAAGTCCTTTAGTGACCCTGATGCGGTGCAGCGGGCGGGATACCCCCGCAGTCGACTTAACTAATCTTCTGTTGAAAAATCCTGCCCATGGGTATGACCCGACATGTAATTCAGGAGCCCGAGCAGTGCCTGCATCTGCCTTAGTGTAACCTTCCTAGCACCCTAGCATTCCTGAATAAGGCCCCTCAGTGTATGGGCAGTGAGTGAAACGGTCCAGCCATGCGTCCCAGGCATACCTCCTTGGTCATTTTCTCCCGTATGACGTGCGGGTATATAGAGGCGAATTTAAGATTGCGACTTGCGCATGTGGTTACCAAATTCTAAACATATTCTTACCACGATGCTCCCCCATATGTTTTATATGTGTCGCATATAAGGTCTATGTATTTAAGGACGTTCAGACCCTCTTCTGGGTGCTTCTCCAGCAGGCAGCTGGCTAACACAAGGTAACCTCTAAGCCTGTTGTCCATGGTTTTATACTTATTAGCTCTCTCCTCACCTGTAGCCTTTGCTTTTTCCCTGGCCTGAAACCCTTCAGCAAAAGGTCGTGTACGTCTGTGAACTTTCCCTTTTATTATCTCACTTTGGGTGTAGATAGAAGAATCCGTCTAGTTACTTCCAGGGCAAGCAGGTAAATAGTGGCTGAACCAGCCTGGGTGGTGAAGCTGTGTATCGGAGCATATACGGAGTTGTGAGCCTGGTATGGAGGTACGTGCAGGGGTAGAATGGGTGCAGACCCACGCTATTGACTAAGTGGCTGCCATATAATGTCCCGATTCCTAAATAAGAACTGGTATGGAGTAGCAAGTTACTCACGATTGATACTGGTCCCCCCGCGCCTCCTGCTTGGCGTCGCACCCAGAGCGGGTGTCTGGCTTCCCTCCTCGGCATCCGTCCGATCGTAGTGGTACAGGATAGATTTGATCAGCCGTACTGCTGCTCCTATCTAGAACAAAACTCACCAGTGAAGGAATGTAAAATTAATTTATTAAACTACATAAAACGGATACACCAACAAACAGAACAGAGAACCTCCTCCCACGCGTTTCAATTGAAATGGTCTCTCAAGAGAGAGGTCATAGCGCCGGCGTAAGTGTCCTTCCCTTTCATTGCTGGCGCTTACGCCGTCGTCCTTAATTTTTGGGGCCTTGCTCTCCCGCGCTGCTTCCTGCGTTGCACCGCTTGGCCTAGCCTTAAGTGACCGGTTAATCACCGCTAGCTGTCTCTTTAGGAATTTATGCATACAGGTTTTGTGAAATTGCGCTGCGCTCTCAGACTCTGAAATGTCGCTGTCACTATCTGAATCGCTATTACCCGTACTTGACTAGGATTTATTTCCTTACCTGGCATCTCGTTGCTCGGGTTAGTACCCTGCGCTGACCTGGACCTGAAGCGCGGCGACTGGCCTCGGCGTCTGTCCCCCTCCTCGCCATGCGTCGGTGAAGGTGGGTAGGGGTCCTGGTCCACATTCCATGCGTGCAATGACCAGTCATTGGCCGTCGCTTCCTGTGAAAACTGGGAGGACCCCGCCTGCGGTTCCATGCGGGATCCAGGGGCTGGGTCGCCTTAAATCCTCCCCCTCCTCCCCCCGGTGACAGAGCAGAACGCCCGTCTCTGCGCTGCAGTTAATCTGCCCAACACAGCGTGACCCATGGGTGGGAGGGGCAGGGCCCCCCGGTGGCTGGGGCGGTTATACACCAGACCGCCCGCGCCCCTGCCAGCTGGAGGTAAGTAGGTGGGGTGGTTGGGTATGGCGTGTGGCGGTATGTAGTATGTTGGTGCTTCACGGTTGTAACCCTGCTCACAGTCTGTCCTGTGAGGGGTAAGGGTGTAACCCTGCTCACAGTCTGTCCTGTACTGTGAGGGGTAAGGGTGTAACCCTGCTCACAGTCTGTCCTGTACTGTGAGGGGTAAGGGTGTAACCCCGCTCACAGTCTGTCCTGTACTGTGAGGGGTAAGGTTGAGGTCGCCCTGAGGGGTGAACTTGAGGTCGCCCTGCAGTACCGCTAGGGGCCTCATGGTGGCGCTTCTGCAGAGGAGGGCCAAGGTAACAGCCTGCCTCTGCAGACCTGCCTGTGACCTCCTGTCTCTTTAATAAACATGGGGAGGGAAACCCCCCTCCCCTGCTCATGGAAGCCTGGGAAGGGAGGGGGGAGCAGAGGGAGGGGTCAGCCTGCAGCCCGCTCGGAGGAAGAGCGCCCCTCCCTCCCCTGCTGCAGCACATGGGAGGGAGGTGAGTAATGGCGCCAAGGATCCAGCAGCACAGCACGCAGGTCGGAGGGGTGAGTGGGATGGGGGCGCGGGACGGAGCCAGCTTGTCCCCGAGGGGGAGGGGTGAGGAGGCGGTGTGGTGGGAGCTGGCGCATGGCTATCCCCAGCAGAGGGGTAAGTGACCTGTTGTAGTGGGAGCCGACAGGCGCGCTCCCCGGCAGGCGCACGCGGCGCCTGATAGCCCCCGCGGTCGGGAGAGAAGGTAGGGGGGGACCTGGGCATCGGGCGCACTGGTCGGCGCATGGCCGTCACCGGCAGAGTGGTGAGCGGGCTGGCGGCGCTGGTGCTGGCGGCGGCAGCACAGGAGTGACCCCCCTCCCCCCCGCCAGAGACCCGGAGCCTGCCGGGACCGCACTTGGGCAGAGGGAGTAGGGCGCGGGTGGCGGGGCCTCACCGAAGTGCGAACCGGGAGGGGGGACAGGGCCTGGGAGCAGGGGAAGGAGAGGGTGCAGGAACACCTTGGCCCCAGCCTCCTCTCTCTCCCTGGCCCCAGCCTCCTCTCTCTCCCTGGCCCCAGCCTCCTCTCTCTCCCTGGCCCCAGCCTCCTCTCTCTCCCTGGCCCCAGCCTCCTCTCTCTCCCTGGCCCCAGCCTCCTCTCTCTCCCTTAGTCTTTTTTTCTTACTTTAAATGGGACAAGATAATTTACTTTTCACTAGGGTGAAAGGAGCATAAGGTCACAGGAGAAAATGAGCCGATAGTGGGTTTGGGTATACAGAGGTAGGTACGTGGTGCATGTGTGTTAATGTAGTCTCTGACACATTGCGAAGGATATATACAGACACCTTTCAGAATTCACCAAGTAAAACCCCCTGCTGATTTCCCTTCACCAGTGAATTTATCTTTAGATCTTTGTCTTTGAGTATGTCGGGGTACGGTTATCCTTTCAATCGATAAAAACACGCAGGAAAGAATGGTCTATGTGTTGCAGTGAAGTCAATAGCACAGTGACACCGTTCAGAAATGTACGGATTTCCATTCTCAGAAAGACAATTCTTTACATCTACAAAAATGACCCTTAAAAAAAAAAATATTCATTCAATTTGACATATTACCTCATAGCCGTAGTGTTTGAAATAATCCCTCCACTCGAAATGTCGCTCTAGATAACAAGCCTACAATTTATTCTGTGTTAATAGATAACTACAGTACAGTATATTACTTGTCCTAAAGCAATTTGTTTAGCGTAATAGAATGAAGTAGTACTTACTATATCAAGCAAGACACTGGGAAGATTTCATGCTCATTTTCCTAACATTAAGTTACTTTAATTACATTCTTTCTAATATGGTTTCCACAGTTTTGCAGACCTCTTTTAATAAAAACGTTTATATTTATGGCTTAATATTTGTTGCTGCTGACAAATCCATAGCGCCCCCCCCCTAATACAACAGGGATGTGGCAGCACAAACAGCCAACTTAATAGCAAACCCACTTGATTTATCAGCTTTTATTAAACTAGGAAAACGCTATATTTTATACCGCGTTGTGGGATGTGCGAGTAAACGCTGCCTCTTTTTTATGTGTGCATGGTCAGTGTTCAGTGTTTAGAAACAGGAGCAAAAAAGACAAAGCACTACATCCAGATTGGATAAATGATCAAAAAGGAGAGCGTTCCCAAAATGAAAAAAAGGCTAATTTATTAAATCATGGAAAAAACAGCAACAGCAGGAGGCCCACACCTACGCCTATCTGTTTCTTGTCCCTCCCCCCTCTATCCTAGTTTAACATTCTCCCCCCAGCACAGAAGATCCCTCTTCATTGAGTTCAATCCATAAAGATAGTCTCTCAGAAAAGGAGTCCCAGTGCTCTAAAAACCCCAAACCCTCCTTCCTATACCCCTTTCTTAGCCATGCATTACCCTACCTAATTTCTGACTGTCTCCTTAGGGTAACGCATGGCACTGCTAGTATTTTCGAAAATACTACCTTGGAGGTCCTTGCCTTAAGCTTGCGGCCTAGGTTCCTAAAATAATTTTTTAAGACCCTCCATCTTTCTCTAACTTTGTCATTGGTGCCAACGTGTACCAAGACCGCCGGGTCAGTCCCAGCCCCTCCAAACAACCTGTCTACCCAATCCGCAATGTGTCGAACTTGAGCTCCCAGGAGACAACAAACTGTTCGGTTCATGCGGTCATGGCCACTGATTGCCCAATCTACCTTCCTAATAATGGGTCCCCTACACAACAATATTTCTTGTCTCTGAGTATCCCAAGTCCCATCTATGATGGAGGAATTATTTCCCTGTCTGCTAGAGGAATCAGTCTCCCCCAGCCGTGTGTGTGTGTGTGTGTGTGTGTCTGTGTCTTCTCTCAGATGCAGTTAGCTGCCTGATGCCAGCACACTGATGCATCCTGTCCTGCTCCTCTCATTGCATTGAGAACCAGTGATTAGTACAGGAGAGGAGAGGGCTGTACAGTATGTATCAGAGCGCCTAATTAGGAAGCTGTGGGGCGGAGAGAAGCTACTATCCAAACCAGCAACATCTCCACTCCTTCTACACTGGGAAGGAGAAGGCCATAGGTGGGGGCCACAGGTGAAATCCCCAAGGGTTATGTGCAGCCCACGGACCACCTGTTGCCTGCCATTGGATTAGCTCCACACATTGAAATATGGGTTTTGAAGGGGAGGGGACAGGAGAGGAGAAAGATGGGAGAGGAGAGAAGAAAGCGGGAAGGGAAGAGGAAAAAGAGGGAAGATAAGTCCAATTAACTGGAGTACCAATTGACACATACCTCCAAGAGCACTAATCTATACTCTATGTGAAGAGATACCTGGGATACAGTACCTGGGAAAGAACCTAATTTAAATTTGCAAAGTATATTCAAATGATTAAAATGATCATATTTCCCTGGTATCCTCAGTTGTATTCAATCTCTCTCTCTGTCACTATATCATTACAATCAGAATAATGTTTGCTAATATGAAATGAAACACAATCTGATAATAATTTAAACGGCACTGAAAGGCCAGTTTTCTGATTGATGATAATATTATATGTGTTGAATCCACAGGCTATAAACACACGCGTCTACTATTCCTGATAAAAACGTCCTTGGGGCATATTTGAATCCAAAGTCCTGTATAATTGTCAGTGAGTTCATCTGTCTTCTGTAATTGCAACATGAGTTAGATCAATAAGCCTCTAGGAAATGCTGGTATTACAATGAATATTTTGTACATGATCTCAGATATTGAGATTGTCACATACTGTAACCTGATACTGTAAATTAGTGTATCTCTTTTATTATTTACATTTTCATTGTTATTTTTAACACATTCTTGCTCTACAATGCACTGTAGAGGCCTCTGGTAGCAAAGTGGTTACACTTTTTGTTTTTTTATTTTACTTATGTAACACTTATAGATATGTATGCACCAGGGGATACCAGGATTTGTGGTAGGATCGCCCCTACCAAATGCAGCACTTATCACCTGAGTCCAAAAGACTGTTCATGGTCCCTAGGCTCAACAAAGTATCCGGCCATTCCTCCTTCTCTTACCGTGCCCCCCAAAACTGGATCAACCTACCAGAGACTCTCACATCCACCACCAGTTTAAGTTCTTTCAAATCTAAGGCTGTTTCACATTTTAATCTGGTCTGTAACTGTTTCATTCGCCCATAATATATATTTTCTTTAACTGTGCACGCAATGTCATGTATATAATGTATACCCTGTTCATTTATGTAACTGTATTTGTAACCATGTATTATTTGTCTTAACTCTGTGCCCAGGACATACTTGAAAATGAGAGGTAACTCTCAGTGTATTACTTCCTGGTAAAATATTTTATAAATAAATAAATAAGGATTTAACCTGCTCTGCCCATCGCCATGTCAAGTGTGTTCATGGACATGCTGTCCAGCCAATGGCTGTGAACAGAAGAAAGGACTAAGGCTATAGGACACTGAGGACAACACACAGAGATGGAGGCACACTATAAATTGCAACAACAAAAAAAAAGATTGCTGAAGCTTTACTTCATGCTTGTAGAAGACAAAATTAAGTTTTGGGAATGCAGCCCCTTCCTCGGATTGTTGCCAGCCGTGTGGAGGACACTGGGGAGTCATGACGCCATGGAAAGAAGAGTGGAGATATACATGGGCTGGGAGATGCAAGTTAGGAGACAGACCCACAAAGAGAGAAGACCTGTCCTGAGGAGTCCAGCGAGGAATGTTGCAGAGCCTCAAAGCCTGGCAGGACAGTACTTGTGGGAGACTGCAGAGTAATACATCACCAGAGAAAGGGAACCTACTGTATGTGACTAATAAAGCCAGAAAGCACCTGAGAGGATCACTCTTACAACGCATCAGTATCCTTTCTAAGTGTCCAGCTAACAACATCAATTGTTAAGTATCAGGCCTGCAACTGTTTAACGTTGGATCTTATGGCACATTAAAATGTTCCTGCTTAAGTCAGTGTGCATGCTTCATTCCTGTACATCGATGCTTCTCCTGGGACCCCTGGACCTCCCTAGTTGCAGAGCACTGGCATCTAAGTACCCTCCTACTGTACTACCAATAATAAGAGTGCCAGCATTGCTTCTTCTCTGCAACTGTTTAAAACTGTGAGGATTCGGGGATCGCGGCGCTCACAGCGTGACCCCTCCTCACCTTCTTTACCTGCTACTGCCGTGGTGCGTCCCCCTCGCCGACGCCGGTCACCTCACACTGCCCTAGGGGTTCCCCGCCGCCTCCGACGGTCCGCCTCTGCTCCGCGGCCGCCTCTCCCTCATGCGGCTGCCATTTGTCTCTGGCGCGCGCGTGAACAGCGCGCGCCAGGTGAAGATAATTTATTCACTGCTCTAGCAGTGAAACCACGCCCCCAACTGACAAACAGGCTATTTCCCCAGACCAAACTATCTCACCTGCCTGCCAATCAAGGGGACCTATCCTGGACAGCTCCATGCACTCCTCCAGGTCTGCCCCCTCTTCCTATTCGCCAGCCTCACTATATTATGCCTGTCCTACCATTCCCACATCGCTCGACATAGTTTCCACTTGTGGATCACTACGCTGGCACTTTCTCTCTTTATTCACTCAGGTCACGACTTGGCTTGGCGGACGTCAATCTCTGGCTCTCGATCCCTGCTTGGACACCGACCTTCCGGAATTCTCCAATCCCTGACCTTGGCTAACGGCAACGGCACTTCTTTACCGTACCGGCAAGTATTGCTAAAGCTAACACCAACTGACCTGGCAATGCCTAAAACACCACACTCCGGACACGCTCCTTTTGCTGCGGGTGCGTGCTCATATACGTCCCTCACCTCAGTATAAGGGAAGGGTCTGGTCTGCGGGCAGCACCGGCGTAACAAAAACACACGACCCTACACAAGCTCCAACGCTGTGCCGCTACCAACAATGGCCCATTAGTTAGCACACGGGCCACCAGGGCTGATTAAGTGACACATTTGGGACATTAGCACAGCGACATTGTAACTGTATTATGTTGTGAAATGTTTACTTCTTATATGTGATCTCCTGATAACGAGGGCTGCTGCACGTGAATTCACCTCTTATAAAGTATTATTATTCACAAGAGAAGTATTCAGTAGTGCCCTCAGTTACAGGGGAAATGAACTCAGCCCCCCCCCCCCTAGTACTGTATATACATTTTATTAAAAACAGGGATTTAAAAAGGGGTTACACTTATGTAGATTCCAGTTGTATATGTCTTTTTTCACTTATTCAGCCCAAACTACATTTTTATGTATAAACAAAATCTTTTGTTTTTTTTATTCTAATTGTTATTTTATTTTCAGGGGCTTATTTCCATTTACAGTTCATTTCCCCCAAACTGTTTTATAGCTGGCCTAGCATTTCTGGAGTAACGTACCTGACAACCATGATTAGTAGAGAGTCTAAACTAATAATGAAAGGTGGAAAACTGTTCCGACCACTTTCACAAGCTTTATGCTGTATGTGTGTGTTATAAGAACAGGAAAAAATGAAGTTAGTTGTGCTCCATAATCAGACAAAGTTCCATTTGCACAACATATGCAGCATAATGTCCAGATGAAAATGAAGAGTCCACGAAGTATATCTTCAATGAAACTGGGGGGATATGTGTCTAGTGGTGTCCACGTGACAACCACACCAAACAACACATTAAGAAACACCCCACCAGTATGAATACATGTATAAATGAATATCCAGTGTATACAGGTAATATAATAAGGCACAGCGGCCCTTTACCTGTATACTCCCAGGGACACTCCAGAAATCGGCGGCGTGCAGTCCATCCAGGTAAGTAATCCAGAAAGCAGCAGGTTTTTCAGTCTATAATTGCAATGTATTACATATTTTTCTCCACACACATTGATAATTGTCCTCTTTGAACTACAAGGTTTTTAATTTATTCCCTGATTATGTATGCTATGCAGAAAAATGTAGGTTTACATATATTAAATGTACCATATTATTTTCAATTTATGTTCATGCATATATAACATGAATTGAAATTTCCATTATGTGTAACTTATATGTATTTAGTTCACCTATATGTATACTACCTCAGGGTTTTGCTTCTTAAGCAATAAGATTTAACATTTTAATTTGTTAAATGTCCGTTGTTGTTTGCGACTAATAAAGTTTTTTGTAAAGAAAAAAAAGAGTGTACCACCTGACCTGCTCGGCCTGTGGGGATGTACGTTGCGTCACCGCGACTGTGGTTGAAGACGCGCGATGATGACATCATCTCCGAGGGCGCGACGGACAGTTCAGGTGAGTATAAAGAAGCTGCTAATGTTAAACTTTGTACACCTTGATAAAGTGCTGTTGCATGAAACGCGTAGGTGCGTTCATGTTGGCCATTTTTATTGTCTTATTAGCCTGCAATAAATATGATCATTTGATTTACTTTGGGAGATTGCCTGGATATTTTTTCCTTCTGCAATTAGAGGTTGGATTCCCTTGGCTGTGCTTTATCGACACCTGCTGCTTTCTCTATAAGAACAGGAAGAAAGAGTTATCTGAACCAAGGAGCCAGACTAAGTATTCGAACAAGAAGGGTGGTTGGTGTAGATAGAGCACAGCTGCAGACGCCCTGCAATGTGAAGCAGGGAATACAAAACCAGGCCACTCCGCAGTAGTATCAAACAGTGTATTAAGCCAGCAAACACATACAGGGAACAAAAATAGAACAAATAGAACGCACCTACGCGTTTTGTACAATAGTACTTTATCAAGAAACGCGTAGGTGCGTTCTATTTGTTCTATTTTTGTTCCCTGTATGTGTTTGCTGGCTTAATACACTTTTTGATACTACTGCGGAGTGGCCTGGTTTTGTATTCCCTGCTTCACATTGCAGGGCGTCTGCAGCTGTGCTCTATCTACACCAACCACCCTTCTGGACTTCTCATCTGATGGATTGCACGCTACTGATCCTGAGAGTGCCCCCTGGATGAGCAGGTAAAGTGCCAATGTGCCTTATCTAAATCCTGCTACTCAATGGACATAGTTCCTTCCTTAGGGTGATTATTGTGTACATCACAGTGGCTGTCCCAACTGACTCCACTTGTCACTTCCCCTACAGTCATTACGCATTATTGCTTCTTGAGGGGCACTCCGTCGTCGCCAGACCACCAAGCTTATGGTCTCAATCACAAATATGTTACATGAAGTTACCGGTCTGATTCTGAGCACCACATATACCACATCTCCCTAAGTATTCGAACAACAAAAGACAAAAAGCCCCAATGCAATTATCTGTCTCTCTTCTCATACAGTAAGTAAGGGTCAGTTAGTCAAATTCTTTGAGCAAAATATTTTTAAGCCTGTAACCACACTAAGGTATCCCTTTTTTACAGGTCCTAACACTACCTGGAGAAGGTCTCCTGACCTCTCTAATAGAGGGAGAAATGCATTAATAGACTGGTCATGTGCAGCTGCTCAACAAGACCTGCAATGTAAACGTGAGGTGTAAAACCAGGGAGGAAGGGTCACAAAACTCCAAACAATTGTTTAACTATTGAAATTCATAAAAACAATACCCCTGCAAGCTCTGAACCCAAACCCACCACACCATATATATTTGTGTCAAAAGGAGTGCTACGCTACTGCGATTGTGACCTAATGTGTACCACAAAAGACAAAAAGCCCCCAGTGCTACATTCAATATGTCAAATTATATAGTTAAACTGACCAAATATGGAGAAGGAGTGGCTCAGTGAGTAAAGACACTGACTGGCACTGAGTGTGAAGCAGGGGAACCTGGTTCAATTCCCGGTGTCGGCTCCTTGTTACGTTCGGCAAGTCACTTTATCTCCCTGTGCCTCAGGCATCAAAAACATAGATTGTAAGCTCCACGGGGCAGGGACCTATGCCTGCAAAATGTCTCTCCATGAACATGCTATTATTATTATTTATTAAATACTTATCTGTCTCTCTTCTCATAAGTAAGGGTCATTTAATCAAATTATTCGGCCAAAGTATTTTTTAGCCGGTAACCACGCCACCCTTTTCTACCGGTCCTAACACTACCTGAATTATCCGGACAGCCTATGCATACATTCGATTGTATTTTGAGACATGTCATCATCTTCCGGTTCTCTGTTACTACAATGCATTGGCTTAATGCTGACACATTTAACAGTAGTGCTAATGTAATCAAGGAGACACGTAATTTAACACATTATTTAGTGTGTTATTTCAAGAAAACGGTGCTATACTGTTTGCTAAATCTGTATATTGTTGCATCCAATCTTTAACAGTCACATCTGTAAAGACATATGTTCACTGCATGTGCAATTAATCTGTGGCCCAGGACAATGACTGCTTATAAACGCATGAGAAAAACCTGTAATCTCTCATGTACATGAAAATTCTTGGGGCTTACAATTTCGGTAGCTGCATTGGTCTAGGGAAAATAAGTCACTGGTGTTTGGACAAGTCTAAATTTTTGATGTTTCATATGGACTTTCTTCCAGGGGGTGGGGGAAAGTGCTCTACATGTATATACTGTTTGGTATATCATCTACCTACAATTACAGTGTGGGTGAAATAAAAATCATCCTCCCCATCTGCAGAACACAAACTTTCCTTTCAGAGTTAATGGTGATGACAAACCACTCCTCTTAACTGAACTTCCCAAGCCTGTTCGGTTTGTTTGCTGCAAAGTTTTCATTTTGATGAATGGTTTTATTTTCAAATGTCAAGTGCGTTTTCCAGACGCGAAGATGTTCTCTGCAAAATCACAGAACTCTGTGCTGCCAATGTACCCGTGAAAAAACAACAGCAGGAACACTCACAGCCTGTCTATTCCCTTACAATAAACTGGTGCTTCTGAAATAATTGCCGTCCTTTCAGTGTAAACCTCGGAACATGTTATTTGGAGGGAGCTCAGCATTATCCCTTATGTGAACAACGTCTTATCTTTTTATTTGTTCAAACAAAAGAGACCTGCTATGGCTAGGAGGGTGAAAAAATAACACAGATAAAAACAAATTCCCATCACTTCACTGAAGGAAAAACAAATGAAGATGTATATACTGTAGTGCTATAAATGACATCTATATACGTGTCATATATATGTGTAACAGGTATTCCCCCACCTAATCGCATATAGAGTGCATGTGAGGGGGAACCTATATGTTACCAGGTGTGGTGCAGTACCTGTTAGGCTCGCAGGAGGCCTGAGCCTCCGCCAGTGAGAGCCTGGGGTGAATCCTCTGGAACGATCTTATAATTACAGCGCCTCCACCTGTACATGATTCTAGGAGTGTAGAATGTCCCCTACACAGGACCCACATACATGAACCACATACACCAAGGTATATATAACACAGGTTTACTATATGGGCAGATAACACAATACACATGCATCAACAATATGACATCAACAGTATACAGTATAACTTCAGTGTCACCCTGTAACACTACTAAGCACAACTATCCACACACCTCGCAGGGCCTTAACCCCACACAGTATTCCCAAAGTCCTTGTACCCAAAGTTCAAAGTGTCCCACAACCCCACCCATGTGTGGGACAGCGCTGCCACTAAGATGAAGTGTATAGGTGGTGCACTTGGTGACTTGGATAATACCTGCCCGGCTCTCCTGCAACCGGGTACCGCAGAACTGTGGAAGAGGACCCGTCTGTGTCCAGCGCTGAAGCCTCAGCGATGGGGGTCTCCTTCTGAGCAATCTCACCGCTCAGACAGTCTCTGTCTCTGCTCTGCAGAGAATGATTCCTTGTACACTGACCCTTCTTGTCAGAGCACACAGCGCTGCAGCTGTGTCACTGACTAAACTGACTGCTAACAGGGCAAAGTCCCTACCTAAGGGGCCTTCCCTAAAGCAGTCACAAGCTGAAAGGGAGTGGGGTCTAGCTGGGGCCTAAGGGAAGACTTCTGGCCTAGTGCAATAGGCTACTTTCCTCCCTGCACAAACACACCCTCCCCTCTCTGTGTCCCAGCTCCTAATTGACACTCCCTGTCTGCACACAACAATGTATCCAAAATGCAGCATGAGAATCTGTCAGCCTTAGTGGCTGTCTGACTGCATGTGACAGGGATCATAGTGCAGTCCCCAGAGGCTGCTGGGAGTTGTAGACCACTCTGGGGCTTTTCCCTATGAGGACCGCATGGACACCTCTCTAATGGCCGCCCAACTCTCTCTATCTGTGCCTGCGCTAGACTAATGGCCGCCGCGCCACTTTCCTGAGCATGCGCAACATCTAGGGGGTCTTCCTGCCTCCCTACACTTTGCTGCGCTTTGTGTAATGGCCGCCGCGACTGCAAACGCGCACCGCGCATGCGTGAACACGCACAAGATGGCGGCACCCTTTCACTGATGTCACCGGGAGCCCCCGCAACAGGACACAAGTAAGGGGGGCCAGGGGGGACCCTGCTACATATGCCTACTACTGAAAAGTTGTTTTAGGATTTATTAGGGTAGATCAACAAAAATAAACATAAAATATTTATCGCTCCGCTAAATTGGGTTAATGGAATGCTAACTTATAATGGATATTCCTAAAGGTGCTGAGCGTTCACCTGAAAATTAGCGGATCACTAACTTTTACTGGACGTCTGGCTTACTCATACGCAAATGATATGGTAATGGGCAGTTTACCTAACAACGCAGATCCTCCATTCATGTTTGCACATTGCAATAACGTTCCGAAAATTAGTTTTCACCAAACCCTGCCGTTACTCACATCCAGGCTAGGATTAGCGTAGCTCTCTAATGTCAGAAAATAGCCTGCAAGGAAAAAGGACAGGTCTTAGGTGGTACCCACATGCACTGCTACCCCTGTTCATGCAGTAGCTTGCTGTGAACAACTAGGCACAGGTAACCATGATGTAATGTGTTAAACACTGCTACCCCTTAGTTGTTCACAGCAAGCGACTGCATGAACAGGGGTAGCAGTGCATGTGTGTACCCCTGTGCATTGTAAGACACCTTGGTGAAGCAAGTTTCCTGAAGTTTGTGGTTCAATACTATATCAACACCGCTGATCGATGAGGAGTCTGTTCCTTCATCCGGGCATTCAGCAGATGCTTTTCCACCAATCAGAGCTTCATCAATTCCACCTTCTGTTCTGGTACATTATGGTTATCTACATGATCTTTCTCCCCTACTAGTGGGTCAACCCAGTGGTCTATGAGGCGGTTTGCCCACGTGGGTGGGTTACCACTGTAAGGGATCAGAATTAGATCGGTAGATCACTACCACGTCACTATATGCAGTGACATTATATATATATATATATAATCAAAAAATAAATAGATGATACCGTTCTGTTCTGTGGCTAACGAAATGCTTTTATTTGTGCGAGCTTTCGAGATACACTGATCTCTTCTTCCGGCGATGTTACAATGATATATATATATATATATATATCTTAATATATAAAATCGAAAGGTTAGTGCTATCTGCGGTGAATCTGATTGGTCCTCAGACTCTGGCCAATCAGATTGGTGGGTCTGACGTCACCCAACTGCCACTCTCTTCCCCCTCGGCCACACACACACACACTCTCTCTCTCCCCCCCCCCCCCCATACACTCACCTTCCCTCCCCGGCACTCACTCACCTCCCTCCCTGGCGCTCACTCACCTCCTTCCCCGGCGCTCACTCACCTCCCTCCCCGGCGCTCACTCACCTCCCTCCCCGGCGCTCACTCACCTCTTTGAAAAAGTCCATGTCTGGACGAAACGCGTCAGAGTGATCATGCTGATGTTCGTTGCTGGTTGTTAATAAAGTTTTTTTATATACATACGTTGGCTGTGGAAGGTGCTGTGAACCACGGAAGTATTCAACTTTTTTCACTCGTGATGTCATATCCGGTTGGAGCACGCAGACACCAGTAGCAGTGGGATACAAGCCTACAGAGCCTACGGAGCAAGGTGCCAGAGGATCTTCCCGGTGCACACAGGAACGGCTTTCAGAGGACCTCCACGCGGTACACAGGGGAGACAGGTGAGGCATAATTGGTAGCCGGGCTGTGATTTACTTGGGGGCGCCCCTTCGGGTGGTGTCCCCTCGTACCTCTATCCGGTTTTCCAGTGCCCCACTCCCTTAGTTAGTATCGGAGGCGCCCTGATTATCTACTTATCTACATATTGCTTATTGTACTGGTGCCAATCTTCTATCAAGAGTCATACTCCATAGTGCCTGGTTAGTAGCCTCGGTAGATTGGGGTCATACCCTATATTTTCCCATTGTTAAAATACATCATTTGGAGGATGTGGCTTTCCAGGCTTTCTTCAAATGAGAATTTGAAAAACAAAAATGAGAAAGAAAACAAGAATATATAACTGTATTCTTTGCTTCTTTGGTCCCAAGGCTCAACAAAGTATCCGACCGTTCCTCCTTCTCTTACCGTGCACCCCAAAACAGGAACAACCTACCAGAGACTCTCACATCCACCACCAGCTTAAGTTCTTTCAAATCTAAGGTTGTCTCACATTTTAATCTGGTCTGTAACTGTTTCATACGCCCATAATATTTATTATCTTTAACTGTGCATGCAATGTCTTGTATATAATGTATACCCTGTTAATTTATGTAACTGTATTTGTAACCATGTATTATTTGTCTTAACTCTGTGCCCAGGACATACTTGAAAACGAGAGGTAACTCTCAATGTATTACTTCCTGGTAAAATATTTTATAAATAAATAAAATTCTATTGTGTTCATTTCAATCATTTTGAAAGGACTTTACATTTAAAAGAGTTCCGGGTACCCAGAAGAGGCGGTCACCACCACATGGTATGTTCTATAGGGTGACGACACCTCACTGCTCACATTTATTGCCACTCTGAATATGATTAATTATAATTTAATATTATATATAAATAAACTATATATGAAAACTTTTCAGCATCATGCTCGCAATTTTGACTATTTAGATGTTACTCTTTTAATAGGCGTTGAAGGTCACATTCAGACAGACTCTTAAGAAAAAAAACATGGAAGGAATTCATTCATGAGAGCACAGAGTTGCCACCCAAGATCTTTGATTAAGAGTATTCCTAAAGGTCAATTTATTTGCCTTAAAAGAGTGTTTTCCAATCAGGATTAGTTTCTTATTCAATCAAAAGAGTTGACACAGAGATTTATAACAAGAGGCTATGAGCCGATAGTTATTGAAGCAGCGTTTGACCATGCTGATTCTCTTAAGAGAGAAGATTTGGTTAAACATAAACAGGAGAATAAACAAAAAACAAAAAAAAATGGAGTATCTCTAATGATAGAAATCAGTGTCCCTTGTTCATTACTACATCCAATAGGCAGGCCTTAATAACTACAATCTCCTTGCTAAGCGAGTGTACTGAAGTAATTAGATAAAAGGTGCACTGACAGAGTAAATAGAGAATATATCGCAAAAGGGAAAGTCTCGGTATATATTGCACTCGATTATGGTATGAGATAAATGATAACAATATAAAAATGTACTTTTAATACATAAGGCCCCTTTATATCCCTGAAAAAACAAACACGATACACACACTAGTGGGATCTGCAGGTTTAATAATAGACATAAGGGATACCTGATCGTTTGCCAGGAATTCAAGATGGCCGCCTAACCTGGTGGAGTGCGCATGCGCAGGACTATTACCAGGGACATGAGGACTTGCTGGCTTCATACCAGGGACAGTGGATTTGCGATCGCCTGCATACCAGTGCTATGATTCAAGATGGCCACCCGCATTTACATGAACTATCCGTTTACCAATGAGGCAGTCCAGATTCAGATGCTTCCAAGGGCTGTTGGGACCTGTAGGCTAAACAATAGCCCTGACGGATACATGATCCCTTGCCAGGAAATCAAGATGGCCGCCTGTAATTGTATGAAGTACTGTCAGCCAGTGAAGCAGTCTCAGCACACATGTGCAAGGACTGTTGTCATGCCTCCCAGGGACGCTGAATTCCTCTAGCTGTGATGTAACAGCTGATCTATATGTAACACCTTTTGCCACCCCCTATCGCAGATGGGGACCATGTGGGGAAATACAATTGTGTTACCGGGTGTGGTGCGTTACCTGATAGGCTCACAGAAGGCCTGAACCTCCGCCACTGGGAGCCTGGGGTTACATGATCATTCGTTGAACACAGCACCTCCACCTGTAAGGGCTCCCACCTTAGTGGGATGGTCCTCTTACAGGAACCACAATAATAAAACACGTACACAGTGTATGCTAATAACTGTTTACTATTGTTAATACTAATAACTTCGGTACCTGTACCACACAGAATAATGCATATAGTCATACACATAGAAGTGCACTGGGTGCACACATCACCATAAATATTCCCTTCTCCAAAGTACCTTGGGTGCTGGGCACCAATCCCCTGATGTCCCTTTATGTCCACACCCACTCAATGTGTTGGAGATAGCGCTATCCCTTTAAGTGTTAGTGTACTACTAAAGGTACCTGCCCGGGGCTCCGCTATTCAACTCGGTTTGGATCCGCCGGATTCGACGTGATGTCCTCCTACGCGTGGGGTGAATTCCGTCGTGGATAATATCACCGCGGCTCAGCATTGTCTGTACCTTGAAGGGGATCCGTCTGCAGCCGTCAGGCCGCAGTCGCTGCTTAGCGTGGCCTCCGTGAAGATAGTCTATATATATATATTAGTCTCTGGTAAGATAGTCTGTATATATAGAAGGGTCTGAGCCAGACCCAGAAATTTGGCTGCGCGCCACAGTGTATATCTTTACTTAACCAAATAGCTAAAGGGGCAGATCTCCTTCTCTAAGGCCTGTCCCTGAAGCAACCAACAAACTGGGGCAAGGGTAATCGTTATCTGGGGCCTTTGGGGGTTATCTGGCCTAGTGCAAGGGGCTACTGCTCCCCTGCACCCTCCCTCACTAGCTCCCTGCTCCGAATGCTAACTGCCAACTGCCAATTGTATCTAAAAGCAACTGCCGAGAATCCTTGAGCCCTATTGGCTGTTCTGGGTCACCTGGGGCTTTCCTCCCTAGGCCTCATGGGAGTTGTAGTCCCATGGATGCTGCTGTAACATTGGGGCCGTGTGCGCAATTGCACTGCGCATGCGCGACTTTGGAATGGCCGCCGCAACTCCCGCACTTCACTTCTCATGCGCGATTACTGTGCCCGCGCGTGCAAACCATCATGGCGGCCCCCGCTAGCCGGGTGCGCCGCCGAGCCTCCCGAGACTCAAAACGCTCCCTGCTCTGGCCCCCACCTTTGGAAACAGCCGGCGGGTCCGTCGCTGGGTCCGGCGGCACCCGCGACCGCGCTGAGGCAAAGGAGGGGGTCTCTGGTAGCCAGAGGGGACCGGGGCTACACATATGACTCATGGTTGCCTGTTTTTGGGGAATAGACTTTCTATCCCGTTGTTGATTAGAGGTCATGTGATTATAACTAGTCACTAGTTGTTGTATATAAGTATTCACTTGGTGAGTAGCACTGTATACACATCCCCTTGATAAAGATCCCTCTGCGGGTTAGAAACGTCGGTTCTATGTGATGTTCATGACAATATAGTTTTTTTGCAAACTTACCATCTGAGTGCTGTCTGTGCCTTATCGTTTGTCTGGATGGTAACGTATCATTTACATACCTTTAAGTGACTAGCACCAGGCTATTTTTGGACTATTTCAAAGGAGTGCTGTCTCTTTTCTTTACCGTATATATATTATAAATATTTATGTAGGGAGAGGGAGCAGGTGGTATGATACCTTTAAAAGGTATGGAGAACACAAGGGGAGTGCTCTGTCACAGATACCAAGAGATGGCAAATTGTAAAGGAAAAGATGGGGGTTAGTTTTATCAATTAAGCAGATGTGTCACGCAGAATGAGAAGGAAGTAATGACCTTGGAATATGGTAGTCTGAATGTCACTATCTTTAGAAGTTCGGATATAGTGGAGTGAGCTTCAGGCCTAGGAAGGTGTTTGAGTTAAGAACATGCATAATAATTTGAGCCATTAAAAAAGTTTTGGTACACAGAACAGGAGATTGACCAAGCATTAGGTTGACGAACGGGTGATCGGTGACATTCTTTAAATACTGTAGGTGTCATTATTGAGAGTTTGAAGGACAGACGTGTACGGAAGCAGTGATAGGAAAGGCCGTGATTATACCTACAAATGCTGGCAGCCAAAAAACAAAATACAAAAAAAGCAATGAGCGGTTCAGCCAATGAGGGCGAATCTCTCACGTTGGCCACGCCTCCACAACGCCTCCTTGCCTCATCTCCTGTCTCCTCTCCTGTCTCTCCTGCATAATCAAGACGCCGCTCGGCGGCAAAGCAGGGTGGCGTCACAGGATAGCGCTAACGCCCTGCAGCTCTTGGTATAATCGTACCCAAACACACAAGTGCAGCCAACAGTGATAGGAATGAGTGTATAGAAGCAGATGGAGGACAAAGATGTTAAGATAAGAGGTTTGATGAGGCGTGAGGGAATCAGGTGAAGCGTTTATGTGGGAGTGGTACAAGGGCGTAATAACTGCAGAGATAGCCCAACGGCCACCTTGGCCAGCAGGTAATCAACAAATTCATGGGGAGTAGTAGAAATCATAATACAGTATAAGGTGCAGATGGAAGTAGGAGGCGGGAGTCAAAGGCAGAAAATAGGCATAGTGTGTGGGTAAGATCAAAACATTCCCTGCAAAGAAGTTACGTGGATTATTATTTCCTCGCAATACATAGACATTCTTTTTCACAGTGCGTGTGGGCTTTCTGGTTCTATAACAGCAATAATGAGTCACCAAGAGTAAATACGGGTATGGAGAAAATAACCACTCCTAAGTATAGGGTATATTACAGTACCAGCCCCTCTCGTTATTTACACCATTTGTATTTGCTGAATGTTTTAACTAGTTGTCCCACCATCTCTAATCAAAGGGCTAAGATAAGAAAGGGAATGAGAATGTATAAACCTGGCTTTCCTCCCTTAGGAGCTTAAGATGCGGCTGAGGATTTATTAAATCTAGGTTGGGTAGGTCAGCTATAAAAAGTCAACTTTCTATTAAAGATTAGGAGCTCTGAGGCTGGAAGCAGATCTTTGGTGTGTAAAAGGCAAGTGCCTAAGAACTCAAGTTGTACAGTACACAGTTTGCCAGAGAGTGGCTGTGCACCAAAAAAAAGGAGAAAGTGCATCAAAATCGCCTGCCAAGTTCAATTTGATGTAAACCCTAAAAAGATTTAACAGTGCCAGTGCAGAATTAAGTTGCTATGTATAAAACCTCACAATGCATTTGTCGCAGCACGGATGTTTCGTTATATACTGTAGGTTAACAATATGTATTATTTTCACAGGATAGCTATTATAAATAATATTACTAAACATTTCTATTTACTAATACTGGTAATAATTTAAACTAATGGTGTGTGTGCCAAGCACGCGCGTTGCAAGTGAAACGTCCTTGCATTTTGTCACTGAAATTGTATTTAGATTTTTATTATTTTGATTGAATGAAAGACCTTTGAGAGTGTATATATTTTTTTTCCAGCAGAAATGTCCATAGTCTTAGATACATATATTTTGGATTGTAAAGAATAGAAATGGTGTTACTCTCAAAAGTCTTTCATTCAATCAAAATCATATAAATCAAAATACAATTTCAGGGACAAAACGCAAAGAAGTTTGAGTTACAACGCGCATGCTCGACACACACACGCTTTTTTTGTGAAATCATTACAGTGACTATATTATAATCAGCTATATAGAATTCAAGTGTTATATGTTTACATCTTGTATATTTTGCACTTCTCCAGTTTTCATTAGAAATGGTACATTTGCAAACGTTTTGCTATTTGCACTTCTATATTTGTACTTCAGTACATTGTATTGAGGGAAATTACAAAAAATGTTAAAATATTTAGGAGAGAGAATAATATAGTATTGTAGCTCAGCTGCAGAAGTTTGTCTACATCCTGGGTGCTCAACTTCAGTCCTCAAGAACCCCTAACAGGTCAGGTTTGCAGGATATCCAAGCTTCAGCACAGGTGGCTCAATCTCAGTCTTTGACTGAGCCTCTGATTGAGCCATCTGTGCTGAAGCAGGGACTGATTGAGCCACTTCTCCTGAAAACCTGACCTGTTGGTGGCCCTTGAGGACTGGAGTTGAGCGTATTGGTCTACAAAATAATATGGGCAGGAAGTTGTTGAAAAAATCTACCAGTGCTGCCAATCCCTGAATTTTTATAGGACCAGATATATAGGGGTATTAAAATTTGAGTTTCGATTTTTCACCAAAAAAAATTCGAATAACTTTTCTGTTTCTGAAAGGAAATTCCAGCCAGATTCGTGTTTTCATGGTTAGGGTGACACATTGCCAGAGTATGCCATGTTTTCATGGTTAGGGTGACACATTGCCAGAGTTTGTCGTGTTTTCATGGTTAGGGTGACACATTGTCAGAGTTTGTCGTGTTTTCATGGTTAGGGTGACACATTGCCAGAGTATGCTTTAGGTTTCATGGTTCGTGGTTGACACATTGCCAGAGTTGTCTGTTTTTTCATGGTTTAGGGTGAACATTGCCCAGAGTATGCCATGTTTTCATGGTTCTTAGGGTGACACATTGCCAGAGTTGCCATGTTTTTCATGGTAGGTGACACATTGCCAGAGTATGCGCATGTTTTTCTGGTTTAGGTGACACATTGTCCGGTTGCCATGTTTTCAGGTTAGGGGTGAACATTGCCAGAGTTTGTCTGTTTTCATGGTTAGGGTGCACATTGTCAGTGTTTGTCCATGTTTTCATGGTTAGGGTGACACAATTGCCAGAGTATGCTATGTTTCATGTTAGGAGTGACACATTGTCAGTGTGCCATGTTTTTCATGGTTAGGGTGACACACATTGCCAGAGTTGCTATGTTTTCATGGTGTAGGGTGACACATTGCCGGGAGTTGCATGTTTTCATGGTTAGGGTGACACATTGCCGAGTATGCCATGTTTTCATGGTTGAGGGTGACACTTGCCAGTGATGCACATGTTTTCATGGTTAGGATTGACACATTGCACAGAGTATGTCTGTTTTCATGGTTAGGGACACATTGCCAGAGTTGTGTGCTTTTCATGGTTAGGAGGGTGACACATTGCGGAGTAATGCCATGTTTCATGGTTTAGCAGGTGCACAGTTGCCAGAAGTAGTCCCATGTTTTCATGGTCCTAGAGTAGGTGACACATGTCAGAGTATGCCATGTTTTCATGGTTAGGGTGACACATTGCCAGAGTTGTGCCATGTTTCATGGTTAGGGTGACACTTGCCAGAGTATGCCATGGTTTCATGGTAGGGTGAAAACATTGCCAGAGTGTGCCATGTTTTTGATGGTTAGGATGACACATTGCCAGAGAGTGTTGCACATGTTTTCATGGTGTTAGGGTGGACACATTGCCAGAGTATGCCATGTTTCATGATGATTTAGGTTCATGTCGGTTAGGGTGCACATTGCCAAGTATGCATGTTTTTCATGGTTAGGAGTGACACATTGCCAGAGGTATGCCATGTTTTCATGGTTAGGGTGACACATTGTCAGAGATGTGCCATGTTTTCATGGTTAGGGTGACACATTGCAGGTATGCCATGTTTCATGGTTAGGTGCCACATTGCCAGAGTATGTCATATTTTTCATGGTTTAGGGTGACAACTTGCCAGAGTATGCCATGTTTCATGGTTAGGTGACACATTGCCAGAGTATGCCTGTTTTTCTGGTTAGGTGACACATTCCAGAGTTATGTCATCGTTTCTGTTAGGGTTAGGGTGACGCATTTGCAGAGGTGCCTCTGCCATGTTTTCATGGTTAGGTGACACCTTGCCAGGGACTATGCCATGTTTTCTGTTTAGGTGAACACATTGCGCAAGTATCATGTTTCATGGTTAGGGGGACACATTGCCGAGTCTGCATTTTCATGTTGGGATGAACATATTGCCATAGGTGTCTGCCTTTTTCATGGTTAGGACTTGAAGACATTGCCATTTACAAGAGTATTGTGCATGTGTGTTTTTCATGGTTTAGGGTGACCATTGCCGGAGTATGCATCAGATTGTCATGGTTTAGGTGCCACACATTGGCCAGAATTATGCCATGTTTTTCAGTTTAGGGTGATAAATGCAGAGTGTGTCAATGTTTCATGGTTAGGGTGACACATTGCGGAGTATGCATGTTTCATGGTTAGGATGACACATTTCCAGGAGTAGCATTTTTTCATGGTTTAGGGTTGACACATTCAGAGTGTGCATGTTTTTTCATGGTATAGGGTGACACATTGTCAGTGTGCCTGTGTTTCATGGTTAGGATGACACATTGCCAGAGTATGTCATAGTTTTCATGGTTAGGGGACACATTGCCAGCGTATGCATGTTTGTCATGTTGAGGATGACACATGCAGAGTATGCCATGTTTAATGGGTTAGGGTGACACCGTCAGTGTGCAGTTTTCATGTTAGGATGGACACATGTGCCGAGTAGTCATATTTTCATGGTTAGTGGGACACCATTGCCAGGGAGTATGCCATGTTTTCATGGTTAGGGTGACACATTGCCGAGTATGCCATGGTTGTTGCACATCAGAGTTTCAGGCATGTGGGACATTGCCAGAGTGTGCCAGTTTCATGGTTTAGGGTGGACACATTGTCAAGGTGTGCCATGTTTCATGGTTAGGGTTGACACATTGTCAGTAGTGCCATGTTTTCATGGTTAGGATTGGACACATTGCCAGAGTATGTATATTTTCAGGTTAGGGTGACACATTGTCAGAGTGTGCCATGTTTCTGGTTAGGGGGACACATGGTCAGAATGTGCATGTTTTCATGGTTAGGGTGACACATTGCCAGAGTCTGCCATGTTTCATGGTTAGGGTGACACATTGCCAGAGTATGCCATGTGTTTTCATGTTAGGGTGGACACATTGCTTCAGAGTGTGCCAGTTTTTCATGTTAGGGTGACACATTGCCAGATGTGTGCCAGTTTTCATGGTTGGGATGACACATTGCCAGAGTATGCCATGTTTTCATGGTTAGGGTGACAGATGCCAGAGTATGCCAGTTTTCATGTTTCGGTGAAACCATGTGCAGAGTGTGCCATTGTTTAATGGTAGGGATGACCACATTGCCAGAGTATGCCATGTTTTCATGGTTTAGGGTGACACATTGCCAGAGTATGCCATGGTTTTCATGGTTAGGGTGACAAATTGTCAGTGTGCCATGTTTTCATGGTTAGGATGACACATTGCCAGAGTATGTCATGTTTTCATGGTTAGGGTGGTGGATGACACATTGCAGAGTATGCCATGTTTTCAGGGGTAGCGGTGACACATTGCCAGAGTGTGCCATGGTTCATGGTCAGGGTGACACATGTCAGATGTGTGCCATGTTCCATGGTTAGGGTGACACATTGACCAGAGTATGCTATGTTTTCATGGTTGGGTGAACATTGCCAGAGTATGCTATGTTTTTCATGGTTAGGGTGACACATTGTCAGTGTAGCCATGTTTTATGGTTAGGGTGACACATTGTCAGTGTGCCATGTTTTCATGGTTAGGATGACACATTGCCAGAGTATGCCATGTTTTCATGTTTAGGGTATCACATTGTCAGAATATGCCATGTTTTCAGGGTTAGGGTGACACATTGCCAGAGTATGCTACGTTTTCATGGTTAGGGTGACACATTGCCAGAGTATGCTACGTTTATAGGTTAGGGGGACACATGCCAGAGTATGCACGTTTTCATGGTAGGGTGACACATTGCCGGTATGCCATGTTTTCATGGTTAGGATGACACATTGCCAGAGTATGCCATGTTTTCATGGTTAGGGTGACACATTGCCAGAGTATGCCATGTTTTCAGGGTTAGGGTGACACATTGCCAGAGTGTGCCATGTTTCCATGGTCAGGGTGACACATTGTCAGAGTTGCCATGGTTTCATGGTTAGGGTGACAAATTGCCAGAGTATGCTATGTTTCATGGTTAGGGTGGAAACATGCCAGAGTATGCCATGTTTTCAGGGTTAGGGTGACACATTGCCAGAGTGTGCCATGTTTCCATGGTCAGGGTGACACATTGTCAGAGTGTGCCATGTTTCCATGGTTAGGGTGACACATTGCCAGAGTATGCTATGTTTTCATGGTTAGGGTGACACATTGCCAGAGTATGCTATGTTTTATGGTTAGGGGACACTGTCAGAGTTGCCATGTTTCATGGTTTAGGGTGACACATTGTCAGTGTCCATGTTTCATGGTTAGGATGACAATTGCCAGAGTATGCCATGTTTTCATGTTTAGGGGTACACATTGTCAGAAGATGCCATGTTTTCATGGTTAGGTGACACATTGCCAGAGTATGCCATGTTTCATGGTTATGGGTGACACATTGCCAGAGTTATGCTAGTTTCATGGTTAGGGTGAAACATTGCCAAGAGTATGCTACGTTTTCATGGTTAGGGTGACACATGCTGCAGAGTATGCCATGTTTTCATGGTTAGGATGACACATTGCCAGATATATGCATGTTTCATGGTTAGGGTGACACATTGCCAGAGTATGCCATGTTTTCATGGTTAGGGTGACACATTGCCAGAGTATGGCATGTTTTCATGGTTAGGGTGACACATTGCCAGAGTATGCCATGTTTTCATGGTTAGGGTGACACATTGCCAGAGTGTGCCATGTTTCCATGGTTTAGGGTGACACATGCCAGAGTATCCATGTTTTCATGGTTAGGGTGACCACAGTTCAGTAAGAGTGTGCCATGTTTTCATGGTTAGGGTGACACATTGCCAGAGTTTGTCATGTTTTCATGGTTAGGATGACACATTGCCAGAGTTTGTCATGTTTCCATGGTTAGGGTGACACATTGCCAGAGTATGCCATGTTTTCATGGTTAGGGTGACACATTGCCAGAGTATGCTACGTTTTCATGGTTAGGGTGACACATTGCCAGAGTATGCTACGTTTTCATGGTTAGGGTGACACATTGCCAGAGTATGCCATGTTTTCATGGTTAGGATACCATGTGTCATGGTGCCATTGTTTTACATGTTAGAGTGACACTTGCCAGAGTATGCTATGTTTTTCATGGTTAGGTATGACACAATTGTCCAGTGGTGCCATGTTTTCATGTGTTAGGTTGGTACATTGCCGAGAGTATATTTTAGGTAGCGGTGCTTGTATGTCATGTTTTTCTGGTTAGGGGTGACACATGTCCGCAAGTATGCCATGTTTTCATGGTTAGGGTGACACAAGTCTGCCCAGAGTATGCTAATCGTTTTCATGTTAGGTGACACAATTGCAGTGTGCCATGTTTTCATGGTTAGGGTGACACATTGCCAGAGATGCAGTTTCATGGTTCGGATGACACTTGCACGAGTTTGCTGTTTTTTCATGGTTAGGGTGACACATTGCCGAGTATGCCATGTTTTGTCATGGTTATGGTTGACACCTTGCCAAGTTGCGCTGTTTCATGGTAGGACGTGACACATTGCCAGAGGATGCCATGTGTTTCATTGGTTAGGGTGACACATTGCCAGAGTAATGCCATGTTTTTATGGTTAGGGTTACACATTGCCATAGTATGGCCATGTTTTCATGGGTTAGGGACACATTGCCAGAGTATGCCATGTTTCATGTTAGGGTGACCTTGTCCAGCAGCATGTGCATGTTTTTCATGTTAGGTTGACCATTGCCAAGTAGCCAGTTTTCGGGTTAGACACATTGGCCAGAGAGTGATGTCCATGTGTTCCATGTTAGAGGGTGACACATTGCCAGAGTATGCCATGTTTTCATGGTTCGAATGACATTGCCAGAGTTATGCCAGTTTCATGTTAGTGGAACTTGTCAGGTAGCCATGTTTTCATGGTTAGGGTGACAAGCCATTGTCATTGTGCCATGTTTTTCACGATGGTTAGGATGACACATTGCCAGAGTAGTGTCATGATTTTCATGGTGTTAGGGTGACACATTGTCAGAGTGTGCACATGTTTTTCATGGTTAGGGTGACACATGCCAAGTATCATGTTTTTCATGGTTTGGGTGACACATTGCCAGAGTATGCCATGTTTCATGGTTAGGGACAGCATTGCAGAGTTGGCATGTTTCATGGTTAGGGGGTGACACATTGCCAGATATGCCATGTTTTCATGGTTAGGAGTGACACATTGCCAGAGTATACCATGTTTTCATGTGTTAGGTGTGACACATTGCCAGAGTTATGCCATGTTTTCATGGTTAGGGTGACACATTGCCAGAGTTTGATCCTGTTTGTTCATGGTTAGGGTGACACATTGCCAGAGTTTGCTGTTTTCATGGTTAGGGTGACACATTGCCAGATATCTGCCATGTTTTCATGGTTAGGGTTGACACCATTGCAGTTATGCCATTTTGTCATTAGGTGACACATTGGCAGAGTGTGCCATGTTTTCATGGTTAGGGTGACACATTGCCGGAGTTGCATGTTTCCATGGTTGGGTGACACATTCCAGAGTATGCCATTTTTCATGGTTAGGGTGACACTTGCAGAGTATTGCCATGTTTCATGGTTAGGAGGTGACACATTGTCAGTTGTGCCATGTTTTCATGGTTTAGGATGACACATTGCCAGTTGTTCATGATTTTCATGGTTTAGGGTGACACATTGCCAGAGTATGCCATGTTTTCATGTTTAGGTGACACATTGCCAGAGTATGCCATGTTTTATGGTTAGGGGTGACACATTGCGAGTATGTCCATGTTTTCATGGTAGGTGACACATTGGCCAAGTATGTCATATTTTCATGTTAGGGTGACACATTGCACAGATATGCATTTTCATGGTTAGGGTGACACATTGCCAGAGTATGTCAATGTTGTTTTCATGGTTAGGTGACACATTGCCAGAGTGTGCCATGTTTTCATGGTTACAGGGGTGACACATTGCAGAGTGTCCATGTTTTTCAGGTTAGGGTGACACATGGTCAGTTGCATGTTTCATGGTTAGGTGACACATGCCAGAGTATGTCATTTTTCATGGTTAGGTGACACATTGTCAGAGTTCATGTTTCATGGTTAGGGTGACACTATGCAAGGGTAGCATGTTTGTCATGGTTAGGGTGACACATTTCCAGAGTGCTGCCATGTTTTCATGGTTAGGTGTGACACATTGCCAGAGTATGTCATGTTTTCATGGTTAGGGTGACACATTGTCCAAATTGTGTCCATGTTTTCATGGTTAGGGTGGACACATTGCCAGAGTATGTCATGTTTTATGCGTTAGGTGACACATTGCCAGAGTATGTCATGTTTTCATGGTTAGGTGACACATTGCCAGAGTATGCATGTTTTCTGGTTTAGGGTGACACATTGCCAGAGTTGCATGTTTTCATGGTTAGGATGACACATTGCCAGATATGCCATGTTTCAATGTAAGGGTGACACATTGCCAGATATGCCAGTTTTCATGGTTAGGGTGACACATTGCCAGAGTATGCCATGTTTTCATGGTAGGGTGACACATTGCCAGAGTATGCCATGTTTCATGGTTAGGGTGACACATTGCCAGAGTATGCCATGTTTTCAGGTTAGGGTGACCCATTGCCAGAGTGTGCCATGTTTCTGGTTAGGGGTGACACATTGCCGAAGTGTGCCATGTTTGCATGGTTAGGGTGACACACACTAATGCAGAGTAATGCTA